>JAWNNP010001735.1:0-364913 GCA_035044805.1 Leucophenga maculata | reverse complement strand
CCGTCGGGTCGACATGGCCACCACGGATCATGGCGAAGGACTCGGCGGAGGAGAAGATCGACGCGCCTTTGCGCGCGGTCACGGTCTGTTTGCCGGCGTTCATCGGACGGGTGCTCATGGTCCGCTTCCGCTGGAACTCACCCATGCCGAGCAGGCCGTTTTCCCATCAACATCACGTCGATGCCGTCGGCACGAGTCTGTGACGATGTCGGAACGCCCATACCCAGGTTTACGTAGAAGCCGTCTTGCAGTTCGCGCGCAACGAAAAAAAAAAAAAAAAAAAGGGAGAGTGCCATAAAAAAAAAAAAAAAAAAAAAAAAAAAAAAAGAAAAAAAAAAAAAAGCGGGAAAATCAATGGAGGGTGTCGAGTCGATTCGGCGCGTCAGGATTCTGATTCGGCGCGCCTGCCCAGTGGGTCTCGACGTCGATGACGCGATCACATAGATGCCAGGCCATTTCGGTCAGGCAGCATCCGGCTCCACAATCTCCATTTTCACTATGTGATCTTGCCGAAGGCACGATGGATGTTTAGTCAAACTGGCACGGCCATACTATGTTGTCAAGTGGTTGGTTTTCAACTTTTTCAACCACTGCAACTTGCCGCTTATTTAAATATTTTATTTAATAACAAAAGAAATCACTTGGATATTGTATTTCGGAAATATTTTCTTAGCTCTTTTTTTGTATGTATTTTCATTGAATTTCGAACAAAATATTGAGTTTTTACAACTATTATTTTTAATTTAATTATTTATTTTCATTTATTGCTGTTAGTAAGTTCTCTGATTTTTTATAAGAACTTTCCACCGAACTTCAATTAAACGACATCAGTCCTTTTTTTTTAAAAAATTTTTACCATTAAATACATCCGCACTTAACGCGTCTTCTCAGCAAACTAAACTAAAATCACACACATCTACTTTCAGTTACCTGAGCATCGTCTTCGTTGTCATATAATCCTTTTTTGATTCGCTGTGAAATTTAAATAAACAACCGATCTGAAATTTCTCACATAAATCTTAAGCAAGTAAAAAGTAAAGCGGAAACTGATCCTGAATGGTAAGCCTAATTAAAATAACAAAAGCATGCATAATAAAAAATAAATTACTCAAACCGAAGCATGGATCAAAGGATGCAAAAGGCGAGCATGTCTTCAAAAAACACCTTGATTTTATGACAAGAGAATGGTACATAGAAAGTTTATGAAAGCCAAATTATGCGGAATAATTTAAATGATTTAAATTATGATTTTAATTTGAAAGAACTTTGCATGATTCGAAATGAGCAATTCAATCATACGAGTTGTGGGAATATTTTTACTGTGTATTTTTTTGATGAATATTTTCTAAGGTCTAACTTAAAATAGTGCATTACAAGCTTAGATAACTTATATTTAATTTATTCATTACGCATATTAAATATTTAGTTTGTTTTTATGCAAATATGCTTGCAAACATTTCACACAGCGAAAATGATACAATTTTCTATATATACAATATATATATTTTGGTGTGTCTGAGTGGAGACGCCCAAAAATCATTGTCATTAGCATAAACACTTCATACACTTTTCCATTGTCGAGCCTTTGAAAGGATTTTGTGGCATGGCAGATAAATCAAGAAATTTGCATAAGTTAGCAAAAAAGGAAATTCGCAACGAAGGTGTGTCCGTCTGTCTGTCTGTCTGTCTGTGTGTTTGTCTGCAAAAAAGGTAAATCAGCGCCGCTGAAGTCGTTGATTTTTGTCGAGTTTGCAGTTTGTAATTCAACAGCAGCGTCAGGATTCGCATTCAGCTGATGCTGCATAGTCCTAATGTTGATCCCTAATCGAATTAGCAACAGTTGAAAATTTCACTGAAAAGGCAAACTGCATGAAACCGGAGCCGCAGCCAAATTGAAAAATCGAATAAAACTATTTTGAGGCGAGTTTTCCACACCTCATATTTACATATCTCTCTCATTCAGTTGTAACTTTTGTATGTTTTCGGTTAACCGGAAGTGCGAATGTTTTGCATTGTATTTGAGACTGTTTATCCGTGCGTATTATCCTGCCTGCTGTCTGTCATTGTTGCATTTTGCACATTTATTGTTGCATTTATTATTTGTATTTGATTCGTGTTTTTCACTTTAGACATCGAAGTCTAAACAGGGGGTCCAGCAGAGGGAAAATCAATTTTACTTTTTGCAAAATTTGGCTGCATGCTCAATGCGATTCATTGCGATTCGATTCGAGTATCGATTTGCATTGATTTGCATTTCAATTGCACTCACGAAATTCGACAATGGATTGCATTGCATAATGTTTAGATTTATTTTTGATTATCGTGCAATGGTACTTTTGTTTAAAGTGTTTAGCATTTATTGATTTTCATTGAACCTATTATTTAAATATTATTGATGGTGTTGTTAAATTGAGTACATTTATGTCTTTAGTCACTGAAAACTGTTGAGATTAGATACAATTATTTGTAACTTAGCAAATAATCATTTTATAAAGAAGAAATGAGAAACTTCTTTGTTCGCTGAAATAGTTTCAAAACGAGCGACTAAGCTAAGAGTTCCAATCGAGGACAGCAACGGAATGTGGTGTAAGTTTTATTATGAGCCTCCGGTTAGAGACATATGTAGTTACTGCGGGCCTAAGAACACATATCAAGGTTGGGCATTTTTTTTCTTGAGTCGTATTTGGTTTTTGTATAAGCTTAAAGATCTTGCGAGTGGATTTAGTTGAGAATTGAATTGGTTATTCATAGTTCAGCTTGAAATGATCTTATTTAATTTTTACAGTTGGGATGTTTAGATCATTGTGAATATCAGGATTGCTAATGTTCCAGGGAGCACCGGTTAGAGTTCTAAGTATTAGGTGGGCTGAAAAAATTGATAAAAAGGCAATTACCTCTTTATCTTCTTACCAGCGAGCAGTCTCTTGAGGTCTGAGAGCAGGAAAACGTTGCTGGGGGCCAGATTTGGAGAAAACGGTGGATGCGACCGGTGCGTTTTATGTGACAGACTAGTAAAGGAAGACTTTGTAGTCCAACGTTAAGGGAACCTCGAATTTATTAGCCAGTGTAGAGAGTTCACTTTTAGCTTTATGTGTAATGTCTTGGCTCCATCATGCCGTATTTCGAAATGTATATCGAGATGCACGAACTCATTGGCCTGTGGAATCATAATGTTGCTTAGAGTCAGTAATGTAATTTGTTTGCTCATTGAGTTTTTTACGTCAGTTACTTAGTTACTCCTCGAGAAATGTGGATGTTGCAAGTCTGTGGTCTGTTAGTATGTCTAATTTTTACAGAATATATATCATATGACCGAGAACGATACTCGTCGAACCAAATTCGATCGAAAGATTCAGCTACGTTGAGAAAGATTCAGAAACAATATTCGCTTAGATCAAACGCTGTATCTCATGGTTTTCAAGAAACCTAAATTGGTGACAATCTGCAAGTGTGAGCTGATTTTTACAAGAAACATCTTTTCGAACAGTTTAGACAGTCAGTATATTAATGGATCTATATGATCCGATGCTATTAAAAATTAATAGCATCGGAAACCACATATGATCCTTTTATCTATTGGGTTTTTCAAGAAGGACATAAATGTTTTGTATTTATATAAAACACAAAATAATTGTGATATTGGGATGAAATTTTTTTCAGGTCCACTACACGTGTAGCAAATAAGTATGGAAATGGATTCATTACCTCTTAAAAATAAATCCAATGGCTTTAATCGCATAAAGAAGGCGGCCATTAGACTGGATAATTTTTCAGAGTAATATGGCTACTGAGCTTCGTCTTCGAAAAAAACATTATTTGGGCAACTGTATAGCATGTGGCACTATCTTGATATATCGCTGATATCAAGTCCATAAACTTTTGGCCAATAATTGTATTCCAATACGACACGTTGGCGAACGCGTTTAACCAAAACATGAAGATCATTTTCATGGACGAAAATAAAATATGTAATCGAATTGGGTTATAATTCATAGAACTGGCATTACCGTTATATATTGCTATACAACAAAGCTTTCTTAGGTTGCCCTACATATTTTACATAATCTCACATTTATCATTGACTTAAGTTTTCGTAACTGCTTCCTAACTTTACTCGACGAATACAACTACGGAATTTAAGTGTCCTAACCAAAACTAAATTAAATGGTTTCTCCGCCATTGACCATCGTTACTTGTTGTCCTGTTTAGTATTTGCCTGAAACCAACAATTAAGTATTTACACAAAAATAATAATAAAAATAACAAGAAAACAAGCATAAAACAAGCAAAACGACAATAACAACATAAGCCACATGGCTCAGAGTGAAATGGGAATGGAATAATAAACGTCATGAGAAAGAATATTGCCCCGCCACCATTTAACACCAATTACAATATCCGTAACATCTAATTATCGTAAGCGCCAGCCCACAACGGTCGCAATGTGAGCGTATCCGTGGACTGCGAAGCCACTCAAAGGACTAAATTAAAGAAAAACACTGAAAACATGAAACCACAAAGCAGGACGACCACAGCCAAAGGGACATGTGCGAGCCGGAACATGGAGTACGTCGACGACAATTGCTAAGCGCCGCAAAAAAAAAAAACTCCAAGTAAAGTAATACAAGCGAAGGAACGAACGTCGTCTTCGCCCATAAAACAACAGAGTGCAAAGGAAAACATTTCTTAATTTTCAACAATTTACGCTGAAAGCTTTCAACACAATGCCGTGGCTACGGCTCAAATGACTCCGGACAATGGCATGAAATAGAATGGCAGGCTGCTTGCATAAAGATGCCAGTCCAGGCGACGATGATCTAACGCCATTATTTCGCAGAGTTGCTAATGGGGACGTCAAAACAAACACAAACGACAAGCATACATCTATAAGTATGGCAAGTACTAACAGCCAACCAAACCACCCATCCGGTACTTTGGCCATCTAAGGTTTCATTCATTTTGCGCTGTAGACTCGCGCTCGACTGCCCTCGATTCGCTGGCTGGCTGGCGCTGAAGCGATTCCGGCAAATTAATTAATATTACGCGGCAAAATAAACGTTTGCGGCATTTAGTGGTCCTTGCGCGTCCTTTTTGCTGGCAAACCTACTTGCTTTGGCTGTGCTTTTGCACTAGATTTGCTTCTAATTGTCGACAACGTCGCGAACGATGACAAGGCTGACTATGTGGACGATGTCTTGTATAAAGCGGGCGGGCCAACGCAAAAACAAACGCAGAGCAAATGAAAACAGTGCCAAAGGCATTTTCACAATTAAAATCGTTTAAAGTTTTCGGTCCTTTCTTGATTTCTCTGCATTATTGTTCACGGTGCGTTTGAAACGCGTTTTGGGGGCAATTAAACATCTCACCTCAACTCTTGTTGCGCACGCGGGTCGTGGACAATCGAAATCTGAATACAAGACACGTTTCGACATCCGTTTGACACCTTTTGTGCCCGATGGCAGGAAATGAGTGGGAAGTACGTGACTTGTTTTCTGACTACGAAGTATTTGAATTTCTGCTTGGAAATTTGGTTTTGGAATTGGTGAAACTTAAAGGAAGAAAGTCGTACATTGTTTTTTCTTATGTGCCACCCACTGAGTTTCTTTGTTTGGTTTGAAGGTGTAAAAGCATTGGGCGGCAAGAGTTGTCATTTGGGTTGTGTAAAACTGCACAGTAGCGGAATTGTATCTCTTTGAGATGTATTGAGATTAATTTTGTAGATTTATGTATTTGAAAAAAGTAAAATATATAAATACGAATAGAAACAAATTATTTACTTATTGTTAAAAAATAATAATAAATATAAAACCTTAAAACAAATATAAAAAGGAGCTATGTAAATCTTCTAGTAATCTGTCTAGGGGATGTTCCTTGGTTTCTAACTCAAAAAGTCGTCATAGTTACTTTCAGTAAAATTTCTCAAAGATTCAAGGAATTGTGCTTGCAAGTAATCACAGGTACACAGACGGATGGAGGGACATATAGATAGATGAATAAGGAATAAACGTCTCGTTTTATCGTGCAGAATATGAAAATATACAGGTCCTGTCATTCTATTGATGCTCACAGCAGATTAATATTGATAAATACTTAGGATCACCATTAAATCGAACTCCTTTCCTCATTTAAAAGTTAAAATTCGATTGGTATTTTTTGAATAGTTCCGTATTCCGTATTGAATACATCTCGTATGTCGAGAAAAATATAGTAAAACTCGATTTTTATAAGCTTCTTAATATTTAATTTATGTTAAGTCGCGGAATTCAATATTGAGCCACTTCAACTAATTTGATTGTGCTGAAATTCAACAGACACAGGATAACCCATTTGCAATACAACTTTTGATAGTTAAATCCAAATTTCGGCGAGATAAAATTTGGTGTAAGGTCATAACAGGCTAACTGGGCACATATACCTAGGGGTCGTACTGGATCGCAGGCTAATATTCGCTAAGCAAGTGACTGCGATAAGGACACGCATACGAGCTGCGGTGGCCAAGTATTATTGGTTACTCTGCCTGCGCAGCAAACTGTCACTTGCAAATAAAATGGCTATATATAACCAAATCATAGCACCGATTAGGAGGTTTGGGTGCGAAATCGGGGCGCTAACCTTCGACAGCCATATCAGACGCGTACAGATGGCTATAAGACTTATCACTGGATGTGAGTGGTACATCCGCAACAGTATGCTCCATAGAGACTTGAAATTGGCAACGTTTTTTGAACAAATAAACCACCACTCTAGCGCGACAGGAACAGTGTAGCAGTTGGTATGGCGGCAATAAACCACAGCGAAGGCTTCACAGGCGATAGCCGAGAGATCTGATGTTCCGCTCTCCCAGGCTGAGAGGTATCAGAAATTAAAACTTTATCATTGCTTTTATATCTCACTCACAAAAATGCTTGGATACGGCTAAATATAACTTTTTATTGACCTTTTATTCATGATGCAATTTAGCTATGTCCATCCATCAATCTCTCTGTGTGTATGTGAAAACGGGATCTACTTCCATTGTTTTCATACAATCGTACTAAAATTCAGTATATATAGGTGCTGTAAGGTCGTCATTCGCCATTAAATAAATAATTACACTAGCTATTGTACAACAAATACATTAAAACATTTTAATAACCCTTTTCACGACTTTTCCCTATCATTTCGATTAGATCCGCACCTGAAGGCAAGGATACAACCCAACCGCTGTGCAGTTCATCAAGACACAGTGTCGCACGAATCGCACTGCTTAAAATTCCGAAATTGTGCTTTCGCTCAATTTCCTTGATTCACAAAGTAATTACCCAACTGTAGATTTTACATAAATTTCGACGTCCTGCCGGAATAATTAGTGTCCATTGACGCGGCGACGTCGACGATGACGACAAAAACAGACTACGGCCGTGCCATTGCCTTTGCAGAATACTTTCAAAAAATGTGTAGAAATAAAATTTGGCGTGGCGCGTAATAAGAACTTCACGCCTTGTGGCAAGGACGACGTGCCATGAATTGATGTTGCGAAGATGTCGCCCGGCATTTTGGTTAGATAATTGTAATCAAAGCGAATGTCAAACGCATTGCCGTGCCGAAGAGATTCGAATGATTGTTCGAATTAATATGTAATTAGAGATAAACAACCGCTTCCAATTAGAAGAAAAGCAAACAAACAATGGCACAGCCGACTGCTAAACTCCTTGCAGCGGCGACGCCTGGCGTGCGGTAGAAGTACTAAGTGGTGGCAAAAACAAACGCACACGCACTTTCCAGTGGAATTGTTAAACGGTAGCAGCGCTGCCTGGAAAAGACGCGACGCACAAGGCATGTCCTTAAACAGGATATAACACACGCATTACCGATGCTGCCCGACTTGCTACCCCTCACAGTTTTTGGTTTTTTTTTTTTTTCAGTTTTTGTCAGTGCGAGTGTGCGTGTGAGTGAGTGCGCTGTATGTTTTCTACCTGGTGTCCTTCGCTACCGTCGTTCGTCCTGCTGCGACCACAACGACTAACGAGCAAATAATTTTCTTAGTAGCTAATGCGAGGCTTTTTCTATATTTTCTTCTCTTGCCGTTTATTGTTGCCTGGACTACTTTAAGAAGTTTTTGCCGCTGCCGCTGCTTCTTACTTCTTCTAGATTACGTATACGCACTCGCGCTCTATGACGCATATCCTTAGGCCATAGGCCGTTGTGTGCTCTCGCTGTCGCTACTTATGTGAGTGAGTGCCTGCAACATGTCTTACCCCTCCGTTAACGTAACGCACTATGGTAGGTAGAAAAAAATGAGGCTACGTTTCAGCAGCCGCACTGAGGCCACACCTTCCAGGGGTGAATTTTTTCTTCCTTTGAAATACGCTGTTTCTCTCTGCTCGCAAATACAAAAAAGCCTTCATTTTTTTTTCGAACTTTTACTTTTGTTTGCCGAATTTTAGTCGATATATATTGTATATATACATGTATATTTTTTGCCTTAAACTCATTTCGAGGGGTGCACTGCGATTTTTTTTATTTATTTAATTTTCCGTTCCTATAGTTTTTCTTCATTTTTTGCTTCTTCATTCCAATTTCAGTGATGAATGAATACATTTCCAAAATCTGCTTTATGAAATGTCAGATAACTTCAAAGAAAATCTTTTCTTCAGTTCAGTTGCAATGCATGAGCAAATGAGAAAATATTCACTTGACTGCGTATGAAATATTTTCTACTAAACAGATATGTTTCCTTTTTTTTTTTTTTTAAATTGTATTTTCGACAATTTTTTTCCGAGTTCTATTAATTTTTTTTGCTGTTTTTATTTGTTTTGCCACGTTTTCCATTGTTGTTGGATGTTTGTTATTTGAACTGTTGTTGATAGCCTTTATTAGCTGTTGGCAGAGCTTAAAAACAGCTTTTCTATTTTCACGTCTACGAGGTCTGGTTGAAAATTACTCAATTAAATATACTTTTATTACATCCAAATGTTTTACTTTACCATTGAGCTATTCAATTGGTTTGAAACAGAAGATTGTATCAGGAAGCCCAATTTGAATAAAAGGATGAGTGTTGTAGTAGTTCGTAGTGCTACTTCTGCACGTTTGGCATTGGTACAATGAATTTATGTAGCGGTGCAGCATTCTGAACGACAACCAATTTTGTTTTCCACAAAACAAAGCTTCACATGTATATATGAACATGTCTGTCTGAGTTCAGACTGGTCGAAAAATGCGAGCAAACAGTGAGCAGAGGAGTCGGATATAGATTCCTAAGTTTCAAGTACCGATTCAGTCAGTTTTGAACAATGTGGTCGCTCCAATGCATTACGTATAATATGCAAAAGCGACCTGACAAAACCATAATTTCCCTGGAGTTGCCAGCCCTTTCGATCTTTTTTTCTCATTGGCACGTCGTTAAATAACTAAGCCTCGGATAACAACACACGGATCGGTTCTCTGACTGATCCAACCAATGACAATACTAATCGCAACCGCCGAGCAACAAACAACCAATTGACGGCAGATCAAGTCTTTTTATTAATTTAGTTAATTTAGCGAAACATTCTCAAGCACACTGTCCCGACTGCTCCAGAAAACCTCTCCGTCTTCTCAAGATATATCTAAGCAGTGGAAACATATCACCCGCTCCATGGACAGGGCTGCCAAGAATGTCATTGGCTAAACAAAACCTGTGAATAATTCATGGTACGACGAGGAATTTCGCAATGCAGTCGGGAGCAACGCGAGCTGTTAGAGAGTGATATCGAGAGAAACGGAGAGAGGAGAAACGCATTTTCAGATGCTAGAAAAGGGAGAAAGAAACGCGTGAGTTTGAGTTTATGTGCCAGAAATGAAGCTCGAAAATTTTATGAAAAGGTCAAACGTCTGACCGAAGGTTTTATACCCGGAGTAACTTTAGGGATGAAAATGGAAATCTGATAACAGATGTTCAGGAATCACTGAGATTATAGAGCAGTCATTTTTCTAACCTATTTGGAGGCGATGAATGAGCACAGAATACCGCCCATAGTGAAATGACACTGGAAGCACCAGTTATTGATGGCAGTATTGTAGAACCACCGGACTATAACGTGGTCGATTCAGTTATTAAAAAGCTGAAAGATAACAAACCACCAGGTTGTGATGGGCAGCCCGCTGAGTCTTTCAAGACCAACGGCGAAGAATTGTATGGAGTGTACACCAATTTTAATGAAAGATGTGGGTCGATAACTAGAATCTGAGAGTTTTTTGTCCCATCTTTAAGAAATCAGACCCCGCAGTTTGCGCCAACTACCGCAAAATAAGTCTCCTTTCCAACGGTTGAAGCCATATTCTGATTCACTAATAGAACAATATCAATGTGGCTTTAGACCAAACAGGACGACCAATGACCAAATATTCACATTATTAAAAATCCAGGATACACAACACCTATTTGTTGACTATAAAACCATTTTCGATACGAACGAAATTTTTAGACGTCTATCCCGGCAAAGATTGTTCTTCTTGACGACGACGCTATTACACACACAAAGCGTTGTCAGAGTAGGAAATAACCTTCTGAACCTTTTTAATACCAAAAGAGGTTTCAGGCAGGGTGATGCTCTGTCGTTCGTTCGTTTTCCTATATGCTGATGGATTATATGCTATTTCGGTGCCAAAAGGAAGTGATGCTGCTCGCGTACGTGGATGGTAATAATATCATCGGTACACAGAAACAGCGAGTCATGCAACCCCTTTTCGGAGATTGAAAACCCGTCGTGGCTCATGGATCTTGCGGTTAATGAGGACAAGACGAATGTACTTGGTGTCTTCTTGCAAGCCGTCATCATGCCTTGAACCATGGAGAGTTTCAATTTCAATGTAGTATATCTTGGATACGAAATGACCAACAATAACAACGTCAGCCTGGAGATCAGGTGAAGAGTCAAACTTGCAAATATATGCTATTTTAGGCTGAGCAAGCAAATTAGAAGTAAAACTCTCTCTTGGAAGACGAAAATGAAGATCCACAATTCGATGATACTCCCCGTCCTACTGTATGGCGCAAAGGCATGGATCGTGATTGTGTCAGACGAAGACGAAATAGAGGACCGCCATGCACGCGTTGGAATGACCAGTTATGGAGAGATCTCACCATACTTGGCATTCATAATAACAGGCGCCAGCGCGCACACAACAGTGCGCCTTCTTAAATGCGTTGAATACGTTGACCGATCGACGTTTCACGGCCACTAAAGTAAGTTAATTTAGCGGGAAACACAAAATTTGATCTACTATACGTTATTCCTATGTAAAACTTTCCATTTAGATGCAGATCGGATCATTAAGAACGGTAGTTATATAGGCCATATAGGCCAAGTTGGGATGTGTTATAGGCGAGCCTACGCGACTGCTGAGTTCTTGCCCGATCTGAATTAATATGGAATATTTTAATGGAATTAATATAAAACACAACAAATTTGACAAATAAACTCATAAATTATGTTTTAAGTCTTTCCCTTGTAATGAGGTTAGAACGATCGATGAATGAAATGAAATTTGCATCTACTGTTTGGGGTCCACATTATATGATTCATCAATATCGTATTGAGTCTGTTCAGAGGTAGTTTCTGCTACTTTTTCTCAGACCTTAGTTGAACTGTTGATGTACATAACAATGATGTAGATGCAATACGATCGTTCTGAGGTTCTCTTTCACAAGAAATTTTATGGGAAACTTGCTACTCCATATTTGTTTCCTATCTTCATTAGGCCCTGTACCGAAGGTACAAGAGCCTATTGGTTTTGTGCAAATGTATGTAACAGGCAGAAATAATAGTCGGTGACCCCCCAAATATGGTCAGGAGTGATAGAGGAGTCGATATAGCCATGTCCGTCTGCCCGTCCGTCTGTCCGTCCATCCGTCAGTCTGTTTGAACGAAAGGATCTCGGAAACGGTAATAGATAGAGACTTCATGTTTTTTGCATTCGACTAGGGCTGCTCCGGAATTTTACAAGTTTATTTTAAAATTTTGCCCCTACCCCAAAAAAAAAGGCACTTAGTCGTCCAATGAGAAGTGGTCATGTGTTTGGTCATAAGCTAGGGGAACATTTAATGTGTTTGTTAGGCGACCTGCACTGGTACAGAGCCTCTTACAGTCGGTTACACCCGACTGTGATTTTCTTACTTGTTAATTTAGGTTTTTTGTATGAAAAGTCTATTATTCAAATTGGTACATAGTCGATGTACAGCATACTTGATTGCAGCGTTCTTTCTTCTTTTAATTTGCTGAGCAAAATAATTAAACAACTTTTTTGACATTTAATAAGTTGGGCAAAAGCACTTAGCATTTTACCACAAATACACACCTCATCGAAAAAAATATATAGGACATCATATAGCATGGAAGGAAACTAGATTAAGTTGAGCTTTAAAAATCGTCTGTGCGAACATAGATTTTTCATTTCGTTGCCGAGATGCGCTTAAGCATGATTAATAATCGCTATAATGGACGTAATACCGTTGAAAATTTAATAAACACAAAAGTTTGCGTTACTCGTCGCTGTTTCAAATATTTTTTACTTTATGGAGTACTGAAAGAAATTGTCTTTTAATACCTTAAAATCCAACAGATTGCCACGTATTGCTAATAAAATAAAGTTATGTCCGCGCAAGAGGCGCAAATTACAAAGAAAAAAGTGGGAAATAGTGTTGAAAAAAAACGAAAGAAAAAAAAAACAACAATAAAAACGGCAGTGCCAGTGCCAGTAAATGCATCATTAATCAAATGTCCACCGAGTAAGCGAAGTTATTCATCACTTGGCATGTTTTACTTGCCAAGGAACTTTATTTCAGTCTTTTTTTCGCCTTGTATAATTCAGAAAGTTTTGCGCTAAAAGTTTCCAAGTGCGAAAGAGATGGAGGCAGGAAGTCTTTGCGAGATCGGATGTAAAGTTTGAACGGACATAGTTAATGCTTGAAATATGTGGACACGCGTGCGCTAGCATTTTCTTTGGGGGATTAAAGCATGAGAATAACATAAAAAAATAAGAAGAAAAAATGCTGTGAAAAACTTAAAAAAAAGAAAAAACACATAAAGTAAGCAGAATAGTCGAATAAAACTTAGCCACCCTAATGGACTATATCAATTTAATGTTTGTGGCCATTTTTTTCGAATGCGAATGCGCGCGTCGAAATAATGGAAAATGTTTGTGGTTTTACTAGGAAAAATTGTTGAAATCATAAATCAGGATTATATTTCAGTGAATCATCAGCTGAATCGGCAGCAGTTGTCATCTGGCTGCAGTGCAGATAATATAGAATATTCGACATTTGTGCCTGTGTTGGAAGTTGTCAGCATTGCTTTCACAACATATTAATTAATTACTTAATAAGATAAAAATTTTAATTGATGTTGAATCACAAAGATATATTATATTAAATATGTTAATATTAAAATAAAAATATATAAAAAAACTTTTTTACATATAAATCTAGTTTAGAGTACTTTCTTAAACCAATTAGTTATTCTGTTGCTTCCTTACTTATCTTTAATTTAAGATTTGACTAGCTGTGCTAGGCATTTTGTATCATTTATTCCACATTCGAATCTACAAACGATCTATATATTTAGATCAAAGTATGTGCACCAAGCCCCCAATTATTAATAAATTATAACAGCATCTTGAAATAGATGGCGCAGATAGCAATACATGGTTTCCATGTGTATAACGACATACGGTTCAGAGACTATTCGAAATAGGGATACTAAACGTATTATGTAGACTTTCACACTAGGTATATCCTGTCTGTGTGTCTGACACAGAAGGAATGCAATGTGGCCACTAAAAGGTACGGATCTAAAGTAGTTAAATATCAAAATCTATTGACATTAAAATCAACCAAATAGGCCCAGCCATTTCGTCTTAAGAGTGCCACAAAGCATTAAACATACATGCGTACATAGACCGTTCTTTGCGTCTTGCTGTCTGCTAAAATCGTGATAGATTGACCATTAAAAGTTTTGTTGAAGAAAGTTAATAATTATAGCCCCATTGCTCTCAGCTACACTCCCTACTGGGCGCTCACCCTCCCGAGACACACCTTTTAGACAACCGGCTACCACAATCACTAACCATCACAACGAAACCTTATGAATGATGATGTAATCTATAAAGGCAATACAAACGTCCAAACATACATACAAGGTCTGTCGCAAAAGAAACAGGACTTTTTAAATATAACTGTTTCTGGTGGCGCCACCTATTAGTGGGTATATGAAATAAAAAGTTTGATCTCTTGTTGACATTTCGTAAAAATTTTAAGACAATTGAACAACTACAATCGAAGTTATCGATCAAAAAGTGGCAGCAGCTTTTGGTCATCGGTCGTAAAATGCATTTTGAACAAAGAGCAAATATTAAATTTTGTTTTAAACTTGGGAAAACGTTCACTGAAACATTTCAAATGATGAAAAAAGTTTATGGTGATCAGTGCCTATCCCGTAGTAATGTGCATGAGTGGTTTAAGCGATTCTAAGAAGGTCGTGAGGACCTCACCATCACCGAAAAAAAGTCGTCTTTAGAAGTCAAAAATAAAGACAATGCTGATTTGTTTTTACGATTCCGAGGGTATTGTACACCGAGAGTTCGTCCCACCTGGCCAAACGATTAATGCTGTGTTTTACCTTGGTGTTAAGAAGCGTCTTTTGTCACGCCTTCGTCGTGTTCGACCACAATACCGTGACCCAGGGTCCTGGCGCCTGTTGCACGATAATGCGCCGTCTCATCGGTCGACGCTTGTCACTGATTTTTTGACAAAAAACTCCATATTAACCATTAATCACTCACCCTACTCACCTGATCTGGCACCCTGTGATTTTTACCTATTTGGAAAACTTCATTTTCCCATGAAAGGACACTGGTTTCAGGACATTTCAGCTATCCAAAAGGCGACGACCGATATTCTCAAGAGCATTCCGAAAAATGACCTTAAACACTCATTTGAAATGCTAATTGACCGGGCTAAACGCTGTATCGAAGCACAAGGAAACTACTTTGAATAAAAAAATATAACTTTTGAAAAATATTAATTTTTTGTTGTTTTTTTTTAACAGTCCTGTTTCTTTTGCGACAGACCTTGTACATTCATTTGTATAAAAAAGATATAGGAGTATTATCTTGCCAACCTGTCATACATATTTCTTACATTTTACACCCATCGATTTGAAATTCGACAAATAGCCTGAATCCTTAAAATGGGCGCACAATAACTCGCGGCACATAAAAGAGAGAAGAAGTCGCAAGTAGTTGGAGGAAAAAAAATAGTGAGGGAGAGATAGAGGGAGTGAGGCAGAAAGTTAGGGAGAAAGGGCAAGAGTAAGTAAAGGAGGAGGAGGGACGAATATTAGATAACCGTACTACTCTACCACCAACCTAATAAAGCAAACACTATCCTAGGGCTTCAATGTTGACATCGCTCTTTCTGTCAGCTTGCACAGATATTTGAACCCAGTAGAAACTAAGTCTTCCAACAGATTTTCAATATATATATTGCAACTGGATCAAAAAGTTCACAACGTATTAATGAAGACATAGTATCTCCATTAAAGTATATACATTCATAATTAGCAAGACGAGATGAGTCGATCTAGATATATATAGCCGTACGTCCGTTTATCCGTTGTATAGTATGTTGCGCAATTTTTTGTATACATTTTTTAGATATACTGTGATATATGTCACACCCAATTTTATGGGCGACCATCGCCCAATTTTGTATTTTTGTATTAAACAATTTTTTTTATTAAGTTTCAAGTATCAAGTTCTTAATATAATGGTTTCTCATGGTTATGGTCTTCATATATATATTGATAGGAGTGCCTCGTTTTGGTCCCATCCGAACTTCTGCTAGTGCTAGCACTCGGCCAAGACGAATTTCCATCTGTCCATGTGCTTAAGGTTTTGCACACCCATTTGTCCGTCTGTCCATTATTTGGTCTGTATGTCTCCACTAGTATATTAATGCCAAATTATGTTTCATATTATCAACAACTATCAGTACTCCAGCGCATCAAGCTGACTCTGCAGTGTCAGTGTTTACACATTATTTTGAAATGGACCCAAAAACACTGCCCTTTGAAAGCCCCGTACTAATAACACAGATCGTTGACTCACAATCTTCTACCCTCACATAGAATTACCTGTATGATAGGTATTTCTTGAGTAATGTATGGTACGGGTTGGGTAGCTTCTTCTTCAGACTAATCTGTCGTGCCTGATTTGATCGAGAAATGCTTGTTTCACGCCTGAATTCAAATTGGTTATTTTGGATCAGCACCTTCGTTCCCAATATAAGCAGTTGTCTTTGAGAAAACTGGAATCAGGCTGATCAGACGATATGAGGCAACATTTTGTTCAGGCTTGACAGGCTTGCGGACAAAAAAAAAACTTAAGCGCACTTCCACTGCAAGGGATAGTGACCGAGTTTCAGACAGATTTTGACTATTAACGAGAGCAGATCGAACAGTTGAATGGAAGGTCCTTCAATTTATAAAATTAAATCGCTCGTAGCCAGCTGCCTTTGTCATGTTTATTGCTTTAATTTCTTAATTAAATTAATAACTTTGAACAGCAGGTATTGGTAGGTCCTTGCATTTTAAAATGCGTCATCCTTTTGGTGGGTCTTTTTATGTATCGCGTTGCTTCAATAAATTGTGCTCTCTTCACTAGTTTCAAGCTGGTTGATAAAGTTTTCTTCGGTTTGGGTGAAGAAACTATTTGCTTAGTATAAGGAGTCTGCTATGTTGAGTACCCTCCAGAGTCTTGGTTTTTCTCTTACCAAAGTCGAGACTTCGGGCGAGAATAGGTGTCGGTCTCTGCCAGACTCTCCGGTTTTCCTGAGTCAATATTTTAAGCAAGCATAAGTGTCGGTTTCTGGTAGTTTTCATTTTAGTTCTGGTTCTAAAGAAAGGAGCGGTGAACATAAAATAGTGAAGATAAAGTTTAAGTGTTGAATAAAAAGTTTCACATTCAAAATACATTAAAATATGAAAATGGCTTTTTAATAGATATGATGATTGTTATAGGTGATAGTTGCGTGTCCTTGAGTATACTCTGTTTGTCCAAATGTACATTCGTGACAAGCAGAAGGTGGCATGACGAATCCTATGAAGTTTATATATTCATGATACGAATCGAAGTAAATATTTCGAATTCGTCTACTCACTAGCTCAGCATTTCATATTATGAACCCGGAGCTGCTTTGGAAGCTTGGGTTGATCAGTAGCAGAAAATTAATTAGAGAAAGAACAAAATTAGTTGCTTGTCAGAGATACTCAATGAAAAATATGCATCAATAAAATGATTATGGTTCAAAGCATTTCCTAGTTGATCTATACTACGATCTATAAGATTCTTCGTAGCTTGTATGAAAGTTCAAATACAGAAGACAAGACAAGTAGACAAGTAACTAAAATAAAAATTAATTTGAGCAACCATTCCGTAAGTTCCTTATGAGTTAGCACGTATCAGTATCACACTTCGAATTAAATTATGTGTGAAAGCTAGATACAGACATTTTCACATGAATGAAATATTTAAATGTAAGCATTTAAGGGAACGCGACAATGCATATTAATATTTCTGAATCGATGATTGGAATAACTAGATGAGAAAACGTTCTTCAAACTAAAAGTGTCTTCATAAAAGTGGGTTACATAAACAAAGCAAAGAAGGGTTTGTCAAAGAGTTTCATAAAAAAAAAAAAATTTATGCATTTGACAAAAAGAAGCAAACTGGCTAAGGACACATATCCTTACCCATAGAAGAAAATAAAAAAAATGAGAGCGCTTCGTAAAGACTACAAATATCTCACGTTCGTCTTGCAACTGGGGCGGGAGAAGCGTCACATTGAATGGAAATCAGTTCGTGCATAATTCAAAGAAACGCCTGAAAAAATATTGTAAGGAAGCGCAAAAGAAAAGCAGTGCTGCGTGACAGGAAGCAAATGTCCTGTTGTGTCACTCATATGCAAATTTCGTTAATTAGAATAATAATTAATAAACAGGAAACCATAAGCCGTACGAGCAGCAGCTACTTCTGCGTCTTGGTGTTACACGATCTTTACGCGAAGGACACGTGCAGCCGATGCACGAAAGTAAACTGCGCGTAACCCTTTCTCGAAATTAGTTACCCGACCTTCGAACTTGAGCACGAAGCGCGGTTAGCGAAGGCTTATTAGTTGCAGTTGTCGGAACAGCCAACGGGTGAAATTAAAAGCCAAACCAATTAAATTACAATCATCAAATGATGCGTTCTTAAACGCGACGACGTGACATGAAAATGTAAATTGAAATTGAAATTCAAGTGAAATGTAGACAATTTCTGGGACAACTTACAGCGAAAAGCGAACGATTTCGTGTAACAAAATATTTTTGATTTTGAACGATTTCGGCGCAATAAGGGTAAATGTTTTTCATGTCAAACTCATTTAAATTTGCATATTATTTTTATCCCATTTCAGGATTTTACATTTTCCATTAAATGCACTTCGAGGGTGATGAACTACTCGGCAGAGAAAAGTTTCTCCGTTGAAGTTGTATTTAATACGCGAGCAACGCGTGTGGAGACTGTTGTGGCATCTGCTTGACACCCTAAAAGTCTATTCGGAAAATAATGCAGAAAAAATTTTATAAAAAAAAAAAAACTAGTAACTTTTTGCTTTATGCATTGAGCAGACAATATTTCATTTATTTTAGCTGACTCGTCGTCGCGTATTAATCAATGCCACTGGCCTCTTCAGTTCGTTAATGTTACTCTCAGCTACAAAAAAAAGTAAAAAATTTGTAAAAAAAAAAAACAAGAATATTTTTAATTTTTTTTCCAGCTCGTTGCTATTCAATCCTTTTTTTTTTTTACTTTGTATCCTGCATGTCATTCAGGATATCGCTGCTCATCTGCTGCGTATGCAAATTTAGTGAGTTTCACTTTTTTTTCCTTCAAACCCGTATTTTTGTTTGCTGTTTTGTAGTTTCCTAAAAGTGAAGATGTTGTTTGTCGGCTGTCAGTTTTTGAACTTCATTGAATATGCCGGGTTTAATTGACACTCATGCAACAGTGTGAAAAGGGTGCACTCATCAATGGAGATATTTTAATATGATAAAATTTTTAGCATCCCAAGTGCATTAATGCATTTCGATTCTTATCTGACTTTGGACAGAATCTAATGAAATATAAAGGTAAACGGTTGCTTTTGGAAAGTTTTATGTTAAATTTTTAGTTTGTTTTCAATTATGTCAGTTTAATTATATAGTAACTAAGTATAAAAAGAATAAATGCAAGTCCTTCTGTAATTTTTGAAATGTTGTCAGCATAACTTTGTGACTGGGTATCAGAAAAGTATTCACTATGATACCCCTAGAGCAAAAAGTCATATGTTAAGCCAAACCAACCATCAGCTTTAATGGCGAAGCTAAACTTTCTTTGAATAAGAGGGATGTTGTGCATTATAAACTAATAAAACCAATGAAAGCGTCACAAAAGATCGTTACCGACTAAGTAAGTAGAAAGTAGCAATCTCATAATTTCGAACAAATCAGAAAATAGGTCGATTCTTGGAATTCCGCTATCGATAAGATATTTTTTTCATATTGAAGCCATTTTTGGAAACATAAGTTGGAAAAGAATTATCGTTTTATTATTTTGTGTTTTATGAAAAGTTCTATCAAAACACCGACAAGCCAGTACATCAACAGCTATTGAAAACATTGCAGTAAAGAAAAAAATTGCAATGGAGAATCTTCATACACATCAGTTGGCTCATGTCATGTATCTTTTTCGGAAGTTTTGGGCATGCAACGTGAGCCAACTTCGATGTAGATTTCCTCAAAAGGATCATAGCACGGAACCAAAAGCCAAGCATCGCAATGGAAGCGGTAAGAAGAACTGAGACATAACAAAGCACGCCAACTTCTGTCAAATGTGAACGGTTTCTTTGCTGTTTTCTTCGAATCATTGGCGTAGTGCATCGTGAGTTCATCCCAGAATGTCGTACGGTGAATTAGGAATAATGCCTTGAAGTTTTGTGTAAAGCAATACGTAAAAACTCTTGAAATTTTGACAAAATAATTTATGGCTCTTGCAGAACGATAACTCATCTGCTCATAAATTGTTGCTTGTTCGTTACTTTTTTTGCTTTAAATCAACACGCAATTATGGCTAAGCCACCATATTTACCGGACTTGGCCTGCTGCTACTTTTTCCTGATCCCAAAACAGAAAACGCCATGAAAAGACAAAATTTGGATCCATTTTTTTTTCAATAAAAATTAAAATTTATATCTTTCAAGAATATACTTAAACTGTAAGATCATGTCAACATATGTTGAGAACATTCGTCATTACAAATCGTAAAACATCGAAAGTCTAATATAAGTAATCCCTTGATACATCGTAGATGCTTTTCTTTTCGTAAACCTCGTAATCTAAAAAATTTAAAAAAAATTTGTCATTACGCTCTTTCGTGATGGACCTTTTTTGTTTGATGAGACGCTATCAGCAGTTTCTGGATCATGATTTGAATTCGTATTCAGGAATAAAAATATGTCGAATGACATCAAAGATTTGGTCGAAATAAGAAAGTATAGGATTCAAATCAAATTTCCGACTACAGAATCGTATTTAGTATCACAAAATCTTTTTAATCCGACCGTTGAACATCATATTTTTCTTTGTGGTTCTCTGTTATATATCCCTTAATCCTTTCACGTGAAAACTCGTACTTGAGCTCAAAAGTTATGAAACATTTGTAAATCAAATAAATGAGAAAAACAAGAAGAAGAGCTTAACGCTGAGCCACACTTAACAAACAAAAACAATTTAATTAATAAAATAAACTCTTCACACTTGTAATTAAATCTTAACTGTTCAAATTATGCAACTATAAATGTTCTTTGAACTTGGACGACAGATAACTTGCTACGATGACATATTCTTAGTTAGTGATACTGGTAGCCTCAACATTTAACGGACTTCCTATTTTTTAACAAGTTTTCGGAGGTAACTGCGATCTGAATGAACTATTTTGATTTGTTAGTTTTTTACAAGGAAAGCTATTCATGGAGAAACTACGTTTCCAAGTAAGCACAAAAGAACAGCAAACAGAGCAAAATCAGCATCCGACCTCTCTGACGGCTGCCTTGTGGGTTCCCTTTGAAAGGCCATCTTTGTAATGTTGTCATCTTCTCTGCGCAGGGTGTGGCCTATCCAATTCCACTTGCGTCTTTTAATTTTGATGTTGATTGGTTCGGTGTTAGTTACTCTCCATAGGTCAGCGTTTGATATCATTTCTGGCCAGAAGATGCGGCAGATAATTCTCAAACATTTGTTAACGAAATATTGAAGCTTTCCGCCAATCCTGTCTGAAACCATCTACGTCTCTGAGCCATATAGTAGTATAGGTTTTATACTGGTGTTAAATATTTTCAGTTTTGTTCGCAATGGGAGCGTGCGTGAGCGCCATACTTTGACGAGTTTACGAAAAGCAATCAGCGCTTTGCTTATACGCGCAGCTGAGTCTATCGCGGCACCCCCTCCGCTTTGATATAACTGCTAAGATAGGGGAACTTCTCAACATTTTCGATGGTGATCATGGTGTTGTCACTGAGTTCACTGAGTGCGGTGAGTTCCAGACTCCGAAGCTTCGCTGCAGCACCGCTATGCGTGAGCCTCATGAAGCAGATGTCTAAGTCGCTAAGCTTCTGATCAAGTCTCCACTCCAGGCCTTCGGGCACTTCCGCGTTTATGCGCTTTAGAACCCCGTCGAGGACTACTATGAAAAGGAGTGGTGAATGTACACAACCTTGTCAGACACCTCTATTTATAATGAAATTGGTGCTGTTGTTGCCTTTAAACCGCACGGTGAGAGCTCCGTCTTCGTAAAGAGTCTTTATGAGATCAATAATTTTGTCAGGGATCCCACATTTGCTCAGTGACCATATCGCGTCTCAATTTATGGTGTCAAACGCCCGCTCGAAGTCCACAAAAAGAAGGTATAAAGGGGACCTCCATTCGACCGATTGTTCCACAATGATGCGTAAGGTAAGGTAAGGTGGTCTACACAAGACTGATTTGGTCCGAACCCATTCTGTTTTCGCCGTAGTTGCATGTTCAAAGTTGGCGAGATTCTGGCTAAGATGATGAAGGTCAGTAACTTTTGGATGGAGTTTAAAAGGGTTATACCACGCCAATTTCTGCACTGACTGAGGTCTCCCTTTTTGGGAATAGTGACGATCACCCCCTCCTTCCAGTCACCTGGGATGCTCGCGGATATCCATGCTGTACGAATAATGGGGTGTAGTGCACGTGAGATGGTGTTTGCGCTGCACTTTGCACAGCAGTTCGGCCGGTAAACCATCTGGTCCAGCAGCTTTGTTGTTCTTCAGCTTGCTTAAGGCCAGGGCTATTTCGTCCCCAGTAGGCGGATCAGTAGAAATACCTCTTTTGGAGTTTCGACGCTGATCGGTGTTGGGTATTGGTGGTGTTTCTGAATCAGTGTCATCGATTGTAAAGAATTGCTTCCTGCTGGACCCGTCACTAGCCTTGATAGGTGAAATATTTGGCTTAACGTTTCCTAGCTCCTTTACCGCGAAGGTTGTTGCAGTTCGCCGCCTGTTCTGCCTTACTGGCTATGCCTTCCACATAAGCCCTTTTATCCGAACGGACTGATTTTTTAATACGCCTTTGCACTTCGTTATATGATCCACGAAGGTTGCTGCGGTCGTGTATTGCACATGCATTTATTGTCCATTGAGTGTACCATCTGTAAAATAGTCGCTCGTCTTAGTTATTTTATATGCCAGTTCTGTAAAGATATTTTATGTTTTTATGTCAATAAGATTGGTCAACATTGAAAAATTTTCCAAATTTATTTTAATCTGTTTTAATTAAATTATGTGTGCTTATGGAGGAAACAATGCGAGTTCCGTCCTATATATTTATTTTATACAGAAGTCCTAAACTTAATTTTAAGGCGTCAATAGGATTTACTTGAATGAAGCCGACTATTGGCAGATTTTGAAACTTCGGCTTTTAAATTTTTCCAATATCCAAAAACTTTTATCTGCAGATTTGTAGCTAGATATTTTACCCTCAAATAGTATAAAATGTTAGTATCTTAAATATTTAGGTGTTCCCCTACATCTAATGTGAAAATTTAAATTCGAATAGACAAATATTTCTGTATATATAAAGTCTATATAAAAAGACAATATAAGAGAGCTACACATACAATTGTTTCAGATTCTAGAAATCTATTGTAAGTCCGCTGGCTGAAGCATTGCTAATTAAAGTCCGTGTTTTATAGCGAAAATGAGGTACTAATGTACGACAAACATTCGGACGAAGCGAGAAATACTTGCTTTGTCAAATGGCGTATTAATTTGGGTTTGGAAAATAAAAGCCTCGATACCGGTATTTATACAGATGACTCAAAAATTTATACAATAATATATTCTACAGCACACAGACAGACGGACATGTCTCGTTCAGCTGTTCAAGAATATAAATACTTTGTCTGATCAATCATCAAAATAAATTTTCAATACAAAGCACGAGTATTTTATTGTACCTTTTCAATCTCTGAATTAAAACATTCTTTATTTTAATCAATATATTGATTAATAATTTAATGCCTACCTATTTACTGAATTTCACAATTTAAAATTTATATTACTAAACATTATATAACCAATATTAAATGTGTATCTACTCGATTTGTTCGCTCATGACTGCCTGTTTGTATATTTTTTAGCCACGCGTAGACAATTTTCGAAATGTAATTTCAGTACGAAAAGCGTTTATCCTGGCCATGATTACATTCAGAATCGGTCGGCTGGACAGAGAAGAGCGAATTTTGATTGTTATTTGTGTGTGGAGACAGTAGACGACCGGCGATGATTTCGATGGAAATGGCAATGGATACACAACGATACGAAAATAAAAGCCAAACTACCTGAGCTTCTTTGCATTGTTCTTGTTGCGAGAGTTTTTCATACTTTTCTTAAGAACTTCAGGTGGTGTCTTATTGTGTGTGTGTGTGTGTGTGGGGGAAATGTGAAAACATCAGCATTGGAATGTGAATATTTTTAAAAACCAATTTCGCTTTGTGCAAAAGACAGGCTGCGGAGGAAAGAAAATATAAAAGATGGCCATAAACGAAATTGTTTTGTGGTAAATTTTATGAGGAATTTTAAATTTCAGTCAAGAAAATGCGAACAATAAGTATTTGTATGTGATTAAATAAATATTTGTTGAAAACGCTTGAACACATATTGGGACTCAATTCGGATCTGCAGCCATATTGAAAGAAAATAGGAGAGTCTCAGATTGCCAACTAGTTTTCTAAGATCTCGTTTTTTTACTGCCTTATCAAAACTCAAGTTGATCCAAAACTCTCCGTATCAACTAGACTTTTGATTTTATTCAATAGTATTTATCCTTACGCGAATATGCCAGGATATCATCGAATCGAATCAACTTCTTGTAAATAATGAAGTAATTATTTTTGACAGTTATTCGAAATAAAGCTTAAAAAATAATACTCAAAATTTCTGCACTTTTTACTAATTTCTTCGACTTTCTTTTGTTTTCTCCCCATTGCAGAAATGCTGTCATAAACTTCATAATTTCCCCTACAGCAAAATTTACTCAGCTCGAAAATTGGCACGCGTTGCGACAACTGAATTGAGGGCAAATAGTCAAACTGAGGTTAACAAAAGAGAAAGTGAAATTTCTATTTGCCAAAATCACTTAAATGGCAAAATAAATGAACAGCACCAATCATCATCATCATCATCATCGTCGTCGTCAGGATAACAACAGAGGATAACAATGAATGACAATGCGCATATTTTGATTTTGACACACGCTCCCTTTCGCTGCCCCTCTGTGCATGCACGCAACAAAACTGAGGGGTTGTCACTTAATTGCTTTGACATCTGACTCCTACCCACAGTTTAAAAATCGAACGATCGATTCGCAAATAATAACCTGAATAATCACTTACCGCTCTGTTGCCAATTAATTCTGTCAATAGAATAAAATTTTCCGACAATGACATGATGTGCAAAGGCAAGGATTGGCTCAGAGGGTAGGCAGCGACAAATCGATTTGCAAACAATAAACGATTTGCGAAAATTTTCACCAATTTAGGGATGTATTTATGTAACTAGGAGTGTGAGACAATGGCGTTCGAGTATAGCGATTTAGAATGCGAAATGTAGTCATTTGTAATCGCTTTGTTAAATATTTGAGTGCATTGATTGGTTTGTTTTGGAATTAGTTGAGGGAGGGTCGCTTTGCTTACTAATTGCAAAAATGATTTTTGCGGCATTTAGGATTCGCAGCCTGTTGATTCTATTAGAAAAGATTGAAGTGAATGGCGAAAATGGTTCTGTTATAGAAAATGCTCACACTGTGCTTGATAATATGTTTGAGAGTATATTTGAGGTTCACAAGATGTTTGGAATACTTCCATGGATGTGATCTGCAAAAATTAAAAGTTCCTCAAAAGGAAAAAATAAAAAGAAAGAAAAACTTGGGTTGCACCGTCATTTCAGTTATAATTTAAAGGAAGACAGGGCACTTACCACAATATAAACTTTTAAACTGGTATTGACTTAAAAATTGGGGTATCCCATAAATTGAAAATACACGCCTATATTTATATGTATAAGAAGCAGGCATCCATAGGAAGCCATGACATTGACTGATATTGACTTAAATAAAAAAAAAGGTTTTTATAGAAATAGTGTATAAAAGGGCGGTAAGTTTGTATGGTGGATCTTCCAAGAAGTAAAGAGACACGCTTTTAGGTATATAATATGAAGCGAGCGTTCATAAGATCATATTATCTTTTAAACTCTTAAAAAATAGAAAAATCGAAGTAAAAAATATACAATCCAAATATCCAAAAGTTTGGAATACACGGCGTCAAAGTAATGCTCTAAATTTGGTGGAATCACAAGGGTGTGTTGTATCATGAGCTCTTGAAATCGGGTCAGACGATCAAAGGGCACCTTTATCGAACACAATTGTTTTGTTTGAAGAGTGCGATCACGGAAAAATGACCAGATTAAGCGACCAGGTACGAATTCATAACATTCCATCTTGACAACGCTCGGCCACATGTTGCAGGACCGGTTAAAAACTGTTTGGAAAACAGTGGGTGGGAAGTTCTACCTCACGCGCCTTATAGCACAGGCATGGCCCCTTCTGATTATTATTTTTTCAGATTAATGCGAATGCCCTCACTGGAATACGCTTCAGGGTATCAAATATTGGCTCGATTCATTCTTGGCCGTCAAGCCGTAGAAGTTCTTTTGGTATGGAATCCACAAAAGATGGGCAAACGTCGTACGACAATATTTTGAATGTTTAACCATTTTTCAGAATAAAGCCCTAATTTTCGAAAAAAAAAACTGTTTGCTTAGTTTAGTATTAATTTTAGTTTTACCTTTATACTAAGATGCAGTGCAAAGCATCGTTGCTAATCTTCTTTTGTGTTATTTTTATTTGAGTCATTCGCCGAGGCACCATATAATAAATTTGTTATGTATTGTGTAGCGTATAACGAATGGCGCACGGAGGGCACAAAGGGCCGCTGAGTGCCCACTAACACTCAATATACTGTGAACTAATACTGCGTTACAATAGATCAAAGTGATACAAAGTGATAATCGACTTCGAGATATTCTGTAAAGATTTTTCTGGTTTTCTTTATTTTTAAGTGCCCCAAACCAGAGAAAAAGCTTTCAGATAGCAGTTAGAGACGCCATTTTAAGCTGTTTATGCTGGTACCTAAAGCAATTAGTTAACAATTTTCAGACAAACTGATAATACTTGAACCATTTTACACTATTTGTGAATCGCACAAAAAAAAATGTAAGTGGCAGGATTAATTGAGTAATTTTCAGATTTATTTTTTACACTTTATCTGAGGAATGATTAAGAGAATCAAAATTTTTTTTTTAACTTTTTTTTTTTGAACTTGTACAAGTGTGGCGAGTTTGAAATTCGATACATAATTTGTTAAGTCGTTGAATTTGACCAATTCGAATCAAAATTACAAAAAAATATGTTTTTATGCTTTCCAAAATCTTAAAGTGGAATAGTGTAGGTGTATATGGAAGTTCAATTGAACACGATTTTTCTCACAATCTTTCTATTTAAACAGCCTGTTTATTTTCGTATGCTCTCGTATCAATTCATTAGCAGTCTTATTCTAGTTTAAGTTAATTAATTAAGGTAGGATAAAATACTTTATTGAATTCATCACGATTATATGTAAAGGTGCGCGGTACAAATATGCCTTCTGCTCTAATCAACGAAATATTATATTGTGTGCTTATTTAGCTGTCATCAAATTTGCTTCATTTCATTCAGTTAGAAATAAAAGTCACAACTCAGTTGATGCTTATCGGTAAAGAAAGAAAAAATAAATAAATAAAAATAAAATCAATTTATAATAAATTTTGCAGCATTTTGATTCGATTAGATTTGACGTTGGCGGCAGTCGCAGAGCCAACGTTGATTGTCATTATTGAGCTTGAAAAACAGGATTTGCCTTCAATCAACGTGCGCTTAATTTCATTTCGTTTATTTGATTGGATTTGTGTTTACATGACTGGCGGCGTACTCAAAAATGTCGCCACCAACAGCGCTCCAACGTCTCGTATGCACACAGCCGACAGATCAGCGCAATGGTTAGACAAAATAAAAGAAAAAATATAAGAAAAAAAAAAAAAAAACCCAAAACGAAGGAATCTGCTGCTCAGTGATATGAATGAAGAGAATTTTCTTTTTTTTTTCGTTTTAAATTAAATATTTCAAAATTCTTGTGTAATTGTAATGTGTTCATGTTTATTTATTTGAATCTTATGAGTTTATATTTATTAAGATTTAGCTGTACAATAAGAGACAGTGGTTTTTTTTTGGAATATGTAAGCATGCCAATTTAAACATAATTACCAAACCGAGAAACAAATTTTAACTCCATGTACAACAGCAGACAGCATAGGTGATAGAACAGTGAGACACCGATAACTGTGTCCGCAGAACTAGTGAACTAATTTTTTGTGTACTACTTCTTCGCGTTAAGAAGTTTAGGGTCATTTCTAAATACATAAATAAAAGGGTGGAACCAAAGCCTTTGGGGAGTTATGGTCACAATTGTTTTAGATTTACCAAAAAATCTCCACCCAAACTATCTAAACATCACCAAGCAGCAATACTGCCACCCTTGGAAATAGTTAAGATAGAGATAATGCAACAAAAAACACAGAACTTGGGTCGTACTTTCAAATACATACGTCTTAATCACTTTTTCAGAGGTACATGAAGAGGCAAAAAATTTTTACATGAAAAAATCTCCAGGATATGATAATATCTACGATATCACGATTAGAAACTCGCCTTTAAGATGTATAAAATTGTTCACATACATGTATAAAGCTATGTTTAGACTGGACAACTTCCCAAGCTATTGGAAATGTGCTGAAGTAATAATGCTCCCTAAACCCAACAAACCTGAAAGCTGCAAGTCGTCATACCGTCCCATTAGTCTGCTGGTAATATGCTTCGAACTAAATGAAAAAAAAACCTTTAAGAACAATGGCTACTATGCTAGACGATCTAAACGTAATACCCGAAAATCAATTTGGGTTCAGAAAAGGACACGGAAATATTGAGCAGTGTCAACGTATTTCGAGAACAATTCGAAACTCATCTAAACATAGTCTGGCACTGAGGACTATTATATGAAATTAAGAAGTGGCAAACTGCTACATATTTTTAGGCCGTGTGCCTGTACCGTATGTATGTAACAGGTAGAAATAATGGTTGGAGACCCGCCAAAGTTACCTCCATTATGGTTAGGAGTGATAGAGGACTCGATATAGTCATGTCCGTCTGCATGAAAAAAAGGTCTCGGAAACGGTAATAGATAGAGACTTCGTTCTTTTTTCATTCGACTAGGACTTCTCCGGAATTTTACCAAAAATATGAAAAAAACCAATATGTCTATCCTTTGACCTTAGATTTTTTGTCTAAGTTTACTTTAAAATTTTGAAGCTCTACCCAACACCCACCCACTATACCAGTTAAGGAGACAATAAAATATATGTGATCACACTTGGATATTAGAATGACTAGCAAGGCTCACATTAAACTAAGGCAACAGCAGCTCAAAGCAAAAAATCGGAAAATGTTCTGGCTACTAGGTCCTCGTTTTCAACTTACTTTGGAAAACAAAATTCTTCTGCTTTCTTCTTTACAAGGTAGTTCTAAAACCTGTTTGGACATATGCTATACAACTATAGGGAACTGCATTGAAATCTTGCAAAGATACCAGTCATGACATTGAGAATTCTTTTATATTATATTAGCCTCCATAGATAATAGTACTGGATCTCCCTCATAGATTTATAATTTAATATTGTATAAGTCAAATAACATTTATAGTCCAGTCAAATTAGTCAAAATAAGGTAAGAATCTCGGAATTCGAGATACCCAGCTAAAAACTAGTATAAACTTTTATTTTGACATCCTAAACGTTGTCTCAAAACCTACATATGGGGGGGTGTCCGCGTCTGTTAAAAATCTAAGGTCAAAGGTTAGACAAATTGTTTTTTTAAAATTTGGTCAAATATCTCGTTTCCGTTGGGCTTTTTGCTGTATATACTTATGAGCAATATTGTAGAGGATTAAATTCCCTACATTTTTTGTCTTAAACATTTTTTTATACGTTGAATCGTTTTTGAGATAGAGGGCGGAGAGCGTGCGGTTAGTTTGCTACGTATCTTACCTTATAATTTTAAATATCTTCTTCTTCATCATCGTCGTCTTCTGACCACTGTAATATCTCAAATTCCTCTTCTTTATCGTCTTCATTTGTCTCCAGGTTTTCCATTATTTCCGGGTCAGAGGTTCCATCTTCATTGCAATCGCTTTGATATGGTATAGCATTGAGACAAGCTTGCCCGTTACACTGGCCACAAGCTAAAGAGCACTGCAACCCTGATTTCTTGCATCCACATCGCGAAATAATTTGAAAAAAACAATTTTTCTAACCTTTGACCTTAGATTTTTAATAGACGCGGACACCCCACCATATGTAGGTTTTGAGACAACATTTAGGATGTCAAAATAGAAGTTTATACGAGTTTTTAGCTGGGTATCTCAAATTCCGAGGTGAACTTACTAATTTGACTGGACTATTAGTACAATATATTAGTTGGAATCACTAGAACTTAACTAATCCTGTTAGGTATTTTATGTATAAGTTAATTTATTGTTGTCAAATAAAAAAAAAAAATTGTGTTCCTAAAAAATCCTATAATACGCAGGATGCTCCTCCTGAGAGGCCTGATGTAAGTAGTTTAAATTTGCAATATTGCAGCCAGTGGACTGTTGGGAACCACACAATTTAAAGAAATAAATTAATTCGGTTTTCGGTAGATACTTATTGAAGGAAATGATGAAACAATTCCAAGCATATATAGGAAGAGAGCCAACCCGATTTCTACTGCCACTATTTATGTCATCTAACATACTGGAAAGTAGATAGAGACTAGATTCTTAAAATGTGCGAACAAAATATATCAAAATTCTTTCCAAAATATGATTTCCGTCCGGAGTGCATCACTCTGCATTGAACGGTCGACGGCTTTCGAATGTAATGAATTCTTCATTGATTACGGGTTATACAAATTAACCATCTATTTAGCGAGATTGGAAGGAGTTTACTATAAGCTGCTGCCACCAAACTAAACAATAAACCAGGACATGTATTGCTCCCAACTAGTCATATTAAAGCTGGACCGCCACAAGAAACGTATCCAATTAATTATTCGAAAATTAGTGCACCGCAGCTGGGTTGCCTTAACCTACTCAATGCACTTACCGGATCTGCAGAACAATTTCAATGCACTGAAGTTCACTTTTAGGGACTTACTCAAAAACTACTTGTGTGAGCCTTATGGGCCAAAAGTTTCAGAGTTTCGATCGCCAGATCATGCAGCTACCTGAGGAAAAGGCCAACGACAATATATAATAGATAAATTATAGAATTATAGAAGAGAACATGAAATGACAGAAGTTTTGTATCAACCCAATCGAACACAATCTATGACTTTGAAATCATTCAACAGATGTGCCCAAACCGGTTTCATTTAAAGAATCATGCGAAGATGGTATAAGCCAAACAGCTTTTGGATATGGGCGATGCTATTGATCCGACTACACGTGAATTATATTTTCCACCAAGTGATTCCCAAATGCAGTCATCAATGCCATGTGATATATTCGCCCGTCTGAACAAGTCTTTAGTTGTTTATAAAAAACAACTTTCAAAATTTTTGTTAGCTGACTGACCTATTGGAAACAGTTCAAATATTCTTTTAAAATCATAATCAGAAAGAAATAAAACAAAATTAAACAGAATAAATCACCCCATAAAAATAAAACCGAGAACTACCCACACACAATAATTCACACACAAGCACACGCCACCCACTTGCTCACCCAGAACGACCACCCTCAAAAGAAACTGCCGAAAAAAAAGACGAAACGAAATAAAAAAAAAATCGTATGGTGAGGGAGAACAGAAGCGAATGAAGGAGCAAAAAAGAAAACATGGTAGTACGGAAGTTTACTTTCAACCATTTTTCCAATGATGGATTTTCAAAATTTTAATGGTTGCTCGCGGATGAGCAGTTCACCCACACCCTTGCGCGTTGCGCTCGAATGTGAGTGTGCGAGTGTGTGCGTGTCGTTGTCAGGCTGTTTGTGGGTGGTTATGTGTGGGTAGTAAGCACAGCAGTTTCGCATATTGCCCCGGCTTTGTTTGGCAGCCATTGAGGGTAAATGTTTGTATCGACTGTGAGTGGAAAGCACAAAAAAATGAGACTTATATTTGTTTTTTTTTTTTTTTTTTATTTTTGTGCTGCAAGTTTTTCTTGTCTTTCGCTTAAGGGATGGAATCGATATTTGTTTTCTATCGCAGACATGCCACTCGTCGCCACCCGTCTTCAGCCTCAGCGACTTGCTGTGCTGTCATAGACGTTCGTTAGCTTCGACGCGCTTTCTAATCTAATACACACCGCTGCCGTTGGCATCGCTGCTTATTCGAATATTGACTAAGCGCGTTCATAGTGAGTCCGGTGTGAGTTCGAATCCAATTGGATTTTTACTGCTCACCCACCGCCGCCCATCGTGGCACTCAATATGCATAAATGATAATTTTTAATGGCTTCCCGAACGCGTTTGTTTATTTCTGTTTCTGTTTAGTTTCAATGTTGATTTTTATTTAATATTTTTTTTTGTTTTTTGTTTATTTTTTTGTTTTTTATTTCTTCGATTTATTCTCATTTTGCCATATTTGATTTGCTTCTTCAAATTTAATTTGAATGTTACTGCAGCAACCCGAATGGAAGAAGTTACCAGCAAAGGACTTAAAAGGAAACATGCAGGGAGAAAATGCGGATGAAGTCGGAAATTTAATTTCCAAGCAACTTTCACGGGCGATTTTTTCACCGCCCAACAAGCCAACAAGCATTGCTTCCCTTTCTCTTTTTAATATAATCCATATGCTTCGTATTTGAGTCGCTGTTATTGCCTTCGACGACGTCTGACGCTTTTACCTTCAGCCAGCAACTTCTTGTAACAACCTCCACACTTCTCTGCTCTGCTGCGATCCGATATGATGCCATTTCAACACCAAGGCAGGCAACTTTCTTCGCTGTTGTACGCGTCGTCATCGTCCTGGCCGCTAGGTTCGATAATATTCAAATGCTAATTGCTTTTTAATACTGTAATTTTGTCTTCAGCAGATTCTCTTGTTGTTGCAAGCACATCTTTTATTTTTTTGGCTTATTGCGGATTAATTTTACAAGCTAATTTCTTATGTAAATTCTAAAGCGTTCATGTTCCACTCACTGTCTCATCAAACACATCGCCAGTTGGCATTGAACGCCTTCGTTCTTTTGCTTCATTTGCTTGTTGTTTTCTATTTTGTAAGTATAATCCTTGTAAAGACGGTAATTTGGGGCGTGTTTGCAATTAAATTGTAATTTTAGTTATAAATATTTAAAGGTGGCTTAAATGGTTGTCAAATGGAAAAGATATCGTATTGACTTAAGTGGAAAAGGTAGATTGAGATGAAAGTTCTGACTGTATAAAAAATCTTTATTTTGGTCTAGTAAAATCTATGGAATTAGATTTCCGTAAGAAATGTTTAGATTAATTAGTACCGTCTTGAACTAATAAGAAAGAATACCCTTCATCATAAGCAGAATCTAAATACTTTATCATTTAAAAAAAAAAAATTATTTTGATTTTAAAAAAATTGTATTTCTTATATATTTAAAAAATTTTTAAAAACAAAATTTTGTTGGATGTTTTTGAAAAAAGTACATAATAAGGACAAATAGCTATTTCACATTTGCTCTAGCTTAGCAGACCTCCTCATATAGCTGTACGACGCCAGTAAAGCCAAACTGTCTACAGTTATCCAATGGACCATACAATTACTCATTACCATAACGAATTACTCATTAGCATTACTCATTACCATTACCCAATACCATTACCCATTACGATTATCTATTACTTTTACCCATTACTCATAACCCATTAGCCATTACCTATTACCAAATATTGTCCCCATACCTCAAACTGCAGAGATATGTTTCTTTGTCATCTCTTAGAAATTTTTTTTTTTGATATCGAGTAATACTGGAGATATGTTTGGCGTCGGTTCGAATGCAGAGGGGCATTGCACTTGTAGTTGCATAATCGGGAGTCGCAGCAACGCTACTCGAAGCTCAGTAATAGCTCTGGAAAGGCCACAATACTTAAAAGGTGAAAAATTATAATTTGAATCGAATGTAAGATATCTCATAAGAAATTGCTTGAAGCGTTAGACCGAGCTTTGCGAGATTTCCGAAAAAATGTTCAACCGATGGCAGGTGCTCTGATACATCTAGCAGATGATTATCGCCAAGCATTGCCTGTTATTCCGCGATTAACGCCCGCCAATGGCATTAAATGCATACTTGAAAGCATCATATTTTTGGAATCGACTCAGAAAGATCACGTTCTCAGCATACATGCGTGTGCATTTACTGCAAGATGCGTCCGGTTTTGGACATCGGAAACGGTACAATTCCACTTGATCCCATAACAAATAACATTTCTTAGTATTTCCAAACCTAACCACCAGACAATCAGTGAAGTGCAATTCTATTGACACTGTTCTGCAACAAGAGGAAGCCGTCAATTATCCAACGTAATTTTTGAAAACATTGAAGCTACCAGAAAAGCCTCCACATATTTTGAAATTAAAAGTTTGATCTCCCGTGATAATCATACGAAAATTGCGTACACCAAAATTATGCAATGCAACGCCTCCTACAAAAAAACTGGTTAAAAATTTCTTATTTTACGGAGAGCAATACAAATATTTATAAACATTGAAAAATAAATAAATTAAAACACTATTATTGTATTGATTCAACTTCATTTCTGTTGTTCACTTGCATAGAATATGATTTAACTGACTGCGAATTATAATAGCCATTATACGTTTTAAGCGATAATACGCATCGTGCTTAATTATTTCATTTATGTGTTCTCCGAAGCTTCCTTCGCTGTGTTAAATACATTTTCTTACTAAAAATATTTTTTGTTCTATGAAAAGATTCATTTACACAGTTGTAAAGGAAAAGGAGAATAAAAATTGCGTCCCGATTACTACTTGACTGCTGACTCGATATGAGCACACAAAACGCATACAAACTGCTTGAGCCCTATCTCAGAAAATGGGTATTCTTTGTTATATCCTTATGTCTCATATTTCTCGAGTAGTTGGCCAACAGACGGATAACGGCCAACGAACGAAAAAGTAGAATTGTAACATTTATACTGAATAGAAGTATAAACCCACGCTAATTCTGAACAACATCGTGATTCCACAGATTTATGATGTATCTACTTTGATCTATATCTTACCGTAAATGTATCGGATTCAAGAAAAAACAATTGCCTTATCAATAAGACTAGATTAAAAAGTCATCCAGTACAACTCTGTAATAAAGCCTATCTGGATGTATGACTCAAAACTGTAGCGGTACATTCGAATCGAGTACATTCATAGGCATCTAAATATGCCTACTATTAAAGCTTCCTGGACAGCTCTTGAGCATCGAAGTCTCGTGGGACCTACATTTTGATTACTTAGCACTCGTCGTTAGATTTAGTTTGAAGCCAACTGACATAATGGGAGATGGATAACTTTTGTCGAGGCGCTCCAATGTCGGATTGTTTCAAATGAATTTAGATAGTGCAGTTGAAATACTCACGCGCAACGTTCAGGAGGCAGCAGCATTCGCTAGCCCTTCTGAAACTGAGCAACGCCTAGATCAAGCTACCAGCGATTCTCTTTAAGCGAAAAGAAGATTAAGAAGAAGGTTCATTAGGACTGAACCTCTATGGATCAGTTGGCGCACTGCAGAACATCCAACAATCCAAAGGAGACGCTACGCTATAAGAAAGCATCATTCTTTGAACCCAGACTTTGAACTATGGATAGCACTCCTGATGCAAATTACTTACTGTGAAAGGCGACAAGGGCTACAAAAAGGCCTGTGGCAAGACAAGTCCCTGTTTTAATGATGAGTTGGCTAGCTCAGATCGTGAGCAGGCCAATATATTTGCGGTCCACCTAGAAAACAGGTTTAATCCCTTTGAGCTGGTAGATGATGCCCAAGTTGATGACGTTTAGCGATCATAGGAGACTCCACCCCAGCAAGATTTCCCCATTAGGGAGGAGCGTTCTGCTGAGGTGATTACAGTGATAAAACAACTTCCTAGTCACGACTGCATATGCCATAGAACATTGAAAGCCCTACCAATGAGCGCTTTACTGTACATCACGTTTAATGCAATGCTAATACTACAGTACTATCTGGCCAAATGGAAGATGGCAAGGATATCAATGGTTCATAAGCTTAGCTAGCCGGAAGACCAGCTGAACTATTATCGACCGATAAGTCTCATGCCTTCTATGTCGCAGGTATGGCAAAAACTATTCGTGACCACAGTGACGGAGCTGGAAAGTTCTACAGTTGTATTGCCGGAAAACCAGTTTGGATTTCGAGCGGGGCACGGCAGAGCTGAGCAGGTACGTAGAATGGAAAACCATATCTTGCAGGCGTTTGATGATAAAAAGTACCGCAACGATATTTTCTTAGATGTGCAGGAGGCATTTGACAGAGTATGGCATGGTTTGACGGTTTTGATGACTGTAGGGATAAGTTACAAGGGAAGCTTGATAAGTCACTGTCTTTTTGAGTTTCCAGTACGTAGACGAAATGTGGATCCGTCACACCACAGCAGAGACAAATGAACAATCATGAAAGTGACTTTCTCCGGCTGAATGTGCACCAAAGAAGGCCAAGGTGTTTTTGTAGGCCTATTAAGAGGACCTTGAGAACACCAATAATTTGGAAAGAATTAGGTAAAATGAAATAACGCTGGACTAAGTGTAACGAGTTCAACGGGGTTTCTGTTGAGAAATAAAAAAATAAAATATCATTTATACAAAAATTCAATGACTTATGAAACGAATGTGCTCGACTTCGGTATACCCTGTACCTCTAATGAAGCTTAATTTTGAATGGAGCACATTTTTCTATCATGCTCCGGGTGGGATATATTATTGGGATTAGTTTAAGAAACGCATAATTTTTCATTTCAAGCTAAACAAAACGACAACAAATTGTTTTTCTTACAAAACCCCAAGAAAGGAAGCAGATTTGTATAGGGCGACCTCGTCTACAAGTCTCAAATGGGCTCTTTATGGATTTTTATACTAGAATTTAAGTAAAATACAACAAATTTGTTATTTCTAGCGAAAATAATAAGAAAAACACAATTTTTTGTCATTCAAAATGTCAGAAAGTAGCAGCAGGTTTTTATAAGTTTTATCTTTTAGAGAGGGGTTGACATGGGATTTGAAGACGGCATAGGATACAAAAAATATACAAATTTAACTGCACCAGCTTTAATGGGCTACATGTTCTTTTTGTCCATAGTCAGACAGATGAACATATCTTTATCACCATGACTTCTTGTAAGGGTCCACCTCTTCAAGTTGTCTGTTTTGTACTCTAATGGAATATAAGAATTGATGCCCTAAATACCAAAATCGGAGCTTAAAATGGATTTTGAAAACAACAACAACAAAATCTTTTTCATACACATTTCCAGAAAAGGTCGGAAAGATTTGTATAGAGTCTATCCCTTTTAGTGGTTCGGACTAAGTATTAACGTAAGGCAGACCAAATTTGGTGTTTATGGAAAAATTATCATTAACAAAATTTTTTTATACAAACATTCAGAATGAGGAGCAGGTTTATGTTCATTGACTACTTTTAATCTTGAAGAATAAATAAAAGAATTTGAAGACTCTTTATATTTTAGTATTCAAGTTATCTATTTTCACGACATCCAGACAGAGATATATCTACATATATCAAATCGACTTTTGATGCGGACCAAGAATTTTAAAGGGTCTGCTTCGTCTAATTCTGCCTGTTTCATACATTTGCATAAACTTAACATAACCTTTTATGCTATGAGTACAGGATATTCACAATTTAACTAATTTCCAGCGTTGCTGAGCGAAGAACAATTCGATTCCACTGATGCAAACATTTTCTCTTGTATATAAACCTTATGTCTTAAATTGAACTCCACTGTTTCGTAGCATTGTGATGTTGAATCTTGCCTATTTTCAGTGCTAGACAAACACTATATATAGAAAAGTGAAATCTCATACAAGCTAATTCCCATTTGCCGCATGTTCACTACAAAAAAAAAGGAAAAAAAACTGACATCCGACGCACATTTATCTCTCCAGAACAGGCAAGCGGACAGATGCACGGCGTATTAATCTCAGTAAATAGATACCGATTTCATATCATATTGAATTCGAAAAAAAAAACTGAATAAAATCCTTTTTTTGTAGCTCGTTTAATGCTAAATTATATCCCTATGCAAATAAGTTTTTTTTTTTCTTGGATTTTTTTCATTAAATCATGTTGAATTGACAGAAAATGCAGAGAAAAAAATTCTGAAAAACGAAATCGAAACTATAAAAGGGGTTGCTAGACGAGTTGTTGTTTTTTGGTGTTTGATTTAAATGATTGTGGAAGGGGTTGCTCGGACGGCTTGTTTGTATGCTCAACATTTGCCTTCAGGGCAGGGATTTTAAGTAGAATGTTATTTTGGAATATTTATATTTAGGTTTGCTAAAATAAAATTTAAAATTCGTAAAAATTAAGGATTAGCTGCTTAAAGTGGACGTTTTTGCGCAATATTTGAACTTTTCAGTTGGCTTATAAAGATTCTGTTAGTGTCAAACTTAGTTCTATGCATTAAAAGAAAAAAATGCAGGAGGTTGAACATGTAGTTCCGACAGTTCTGCGCCAAATCACACAAAACTCGCTTCAACATGTCGTTCTTGCGTCGGAAATTTTAAACTGGCAGTCTTACGAAGTATAAATAAATTCTAAGAGAATAAGCCAAGCTTCAAAACGGAACCTGACACCAGTTTTTCGTGCCATTCCGCACGCATTTCTGTATATTGCCTTCGGAAATATGATCTAAAATGTTCCTACATAAGAATCGCAGTGAACATATCTGCGAAATGGTTTAATATAAATAATGATGTATGTCCTGTTAATTGCAATTAAATATAGCTGAGCACCACACGTCATAATGGAGCATTCTCTATTTGCTCAGCCTTCAAACATAAACTAATGTTCGATGGAACCATTTACCCCTCTGCTTCAAACTATAAAATCGATGTTAATTGGTTGCTTTCAAATCTATTGATTTCTAATTGAGTTCAACCCCTAAATCTCAACTACCAGTGGCACTCTAGCGGTGAATAGAAAAATCAACACATCAGTGCTGCTCAAACTGTACGTGCGATCTGAAGGCGCGACCAGAACTGGGTCAACCAAAAGCAAGTTTTACTGTAAATGCCTACACAAAATATTACGTTGACCATCGTTTGTTGTATTGGACTCATTACATACTTCGAAAAAAAAAAAAAATAATTAGCATGCAGCGAACAGAAACTACTGGCGTCGATCGATCGTTTTGAACGAAGGATGGCGGTGACTTAATTTGCATGCAAAACTTTTCAGACACTGCTCAACAATGTACGAATGGATATTTTTATGTATGCAGGACAGCCCGGCCCACCTCATTTAAACAACAACGCGTGTTTACGATGACAACGACATCTCCAGTGATGCAATACATCCAACCATACATACTTGTACATACTCGTATATAGTGCATTGAATAGTGTATTTATCGGCGCAGCTACCAGTTACGATGCATGTCTGGATACAGGCCAACCCCTATGATCAGTGACATAATATGTATTGCGCTTGGTATGCAAGTTTCTTTTCATTTGCGGTTGCAGCAGTTGAATTGCAGCCTGAGCTGAACTTGAATTGTGCGCACTCAGGTTGCAATTAACACAAGTGCCTGCGCTTCTCAGACCGCTCGCCCAGCCAAACGCCCGCTCCACTCACTCCAGACTTACCACTGCTCTGAGTGCTTTGTGTCCTTCATGTGCGCATACATAATTCCTACTTCAATTTATTTTTTTTGTTTTTGTTTTTCGCTCTCATTTTCTTTATTTGGGGGTATGAGGGTCCACTTAATGTTGAGGCGTGTGCTTTGTAGCTCCTTAAAATTGTTGTTTTTGTGTCGCTCCTGCTGTTCCTGCTACTATATATTGTACATACATACACACACATACTACATTAAGGCACACACGCTGTCATTAAAATAATATGGCATCGGGCAAGTTACTCGTATAAAGAGCCAAAGGAGTTGTAGTGCAGTTAAAGTTGCATTCAGTCGTTGGATGTTTGCTTGATTTGTTCATCTGTGCAATTGAGGCGCGCATCCAGGGAAGGTGTTTATTAACAGATCGTTTGCCAACGTCGTCATCATCATCATCATCATGTTTGTTGTTGTTGTTGTTGTTGTCGTTGTTGCAGCTACTGCGTTGGTAACTCCTTTAGTTGTTCTTGGGCATTCAAGTGTAGCTGAGAGCATTGCAAGCAACAAACTCCAATATGCCAAACTACACATCACATAATGGGTCGGTCACCACAGTGGGTGCGAATTGCAAAAAGATATAAGAAAAGTTATATAAAAAATGTATTATTTAATTCTAGAAAGAAGACTGTAGACTTTTAGAACACTACTTTTTCACTAGGACTATAGTCCTGGAAGTGCTTATCTGATATATCGACATATAATTTTTTTTTTTATAAAAACTAAGAAAGTTGGAACAAATTTGTAAGGGACTCTTTCTTATGATCCGAATTAGACTTTAAAGAAATATTTTTTAGAGAATAACCAAATTTGGACGATGAATAGGTTTGCATAGTAAGTGCAAATCCCCCTAGGGGGAAGGATAGCATATTCATTGGACACAAGTGAGCTATATCTCTTATAGTCTCCAAGTTCTTGGTTTTAATGCTGACAGTCGGACATGTGCATGCTGAATTGACTTTTATTATTGGCCATAGAGTCTGCCTCGCTTCCTTCTGAATGTTACATCTATAACAATTATTGATACATTAATTCGTGCTATTTTCTAGGATAGGGCGTTACTAGTATAACTTCGTATCGCGCTCATCCGTGATTATATTCATTTACAAGCTACTGTCATTGCGGGTATTTTTTTTTTTTTAATATGTCGTTTGGTTGAACCGTAAAAAAAATTTTTTCGAACTTTGGGCCACATAAAGTGCTACCGAAAGTCATCGTATTTTAGTCGAAGTTTATGGTGACCATGCTTTAAACGTGCCAGAAGTAGTTCGCACGGTTTTATTTCGACTTAAAGGCAAAGAACGACCAGGACAGCCAGAAAAAGGTTTGAAGATGAAAAATTGAGGCATTGCTCGATGAAGACGCGTGCCAAATGCAAAAGGACTTGCAAAAGCTTTGGACCTAAAAAAGCATTTGGTTCATCCAAAAGCTTGGAAATTGGGTGCCGTATGAATTCAAGCCTAGAGACGTCGAACTTCGATTCTGCATGTCGTAAATGTTTATTGAACGCCACAAAAAGAAGCCATTTTTGCATCGGATTGTCGCTGGTGATGAAAAGTGGATGTATCAAGATAACCCCAAACGCAAGAAATCGATTGTGAAGCTCGGCGAACCATCAACACCACAGCTCTGTATTCCGTGTGATCACAAACGCGTGTTGTATTATGAGCTCTTGGAATCGGGTCAGACGATCAAAGGGGACATCTACCGAACACAATTGTTTTGTTTGAAGAGTGCGATCACAAGAAAAATGACTAGATTAAGCGACCAGGTACGAATCCATAACATTGCATCTTGACAACGCTCGGCCACATGTTGCACGACCGGGTAAAGCTATTTGGAAAACAGTGGTGGCGAAGTTCTTCCTTACCCGCCTTAAAGCCCAGACATGGCCCCTTTTGATTACTACTTGTTCAGATCAATAGAACTTCAGAACAGGGTATCAAAAATTGGCTCGTCCGTTCTTGGCCGCCATGCCGGAGAAGTTCTATTGTAAGATGAGCAAACATCGTAGCATCCAATGGACAATATTTTGAACATTGAATGTACATATAAACATTTTTTCACGAACTAATGCATATGAAACATTTATTTCCACATCTTAATTAGGCCCTGTACCGAAGGTACAAGAGCCTATTGGTTTTGTGAAAATGTATGTAACAGGTAGAAATAATGATCGGAGACCCCCCAAAGTTACCACCATTATGGTCAGGAGTGAGAGAAGAGTCGATATAGCCATGTCCGTCTGTCCGTCCGTCCGTCCGTCTGTATGAACGAAAGGATCTTGGAAACGGTAATAGATAGAGACTTCGTGTTTTTTGCATTCGACTAGGATTGCTCCGGAATTTTACAAGTTTATTTTAAAATTTTGCCCCTCCTCCCCCTTCCACATAAAATCACCCCTAGTGGTAAAAATTTCTTCGGCACCAAATATAATGTTATACACCAGTATAATGTTAACGTCCTTCTTAGCCCAAATCAAAAAAGTTCATCAAAATCGGATAATAAATGACGATTTTATAAGCAATTGAATTTGAACGACCCCCCCTTTTCTTTTTATTCATATTCGCGCAGTGAGCAGTGGTCATATGTTTGGTCATAAGCTCGGGAAACATTTAATATGTTTGTTAGGCGACCTGAACTGGTACAGGGCCTCTTACAGTCGGTTTCGCCCGACTGTATTTCCTTACTTGTTTTTCCTTTTTTTATCCTCAGTTTTATTCTTTTTCATTCATGGTTCCAAATCTGAAACGCCCCCATAGGTTGGACTTTCTTCGAAAAATGTTTGAGTTTATTTTTAATACCCAACATTAATTCATTTCATCTATCTTCGGTTAGGTTTGGAAGATTATAAAGATGTTAATAAAGATATTACTTTATTGGATTGTTTGAACTTCTGTCTCTATTTACAACTCTCACCAATTTTCTATCCGGGTTGTGATATAATTACAGAATATTCAAAATTCTAGATGTTATATAAGGAACTCATAAAGTGGTTGATTCCATTTTTTATACGACCTTTTTCGACCTGGAGTTCGTAATCTGCGTCTGGATAAATATTCATATAAAATTTGATGCATATAGTCTAAGAATTTAATTTGAAACATAATACAAAATATATCTTTTTTTTATTAAAGACTGGAATATGAGCTGAATTTTGGGTACAAGCCGTTGAAATCGACTTTGAAAATTTCGAGATAATTGGAACATCTATTGGATTCATGAAGGGCGTAACTGACGAGTTATGGCATGCGCTCAATAGCTTTAAATGCCAAGGACGCAGGTAATTCCATATTGTTAACAATTCGAAAGACGAGGAATATATGCCAGAAATACAGCGCTTTACATTCAAACTTAGTTAATGTCGCACCCACATAAATTGGAAAAAAAATGTACATCTAATTTATATTTTTGTACTCTTCACATATAGAGTAAATAGTATGTATTTTCATTTTGCTGCAAAGTTTGTTGCACCCAAATGGAGGCGCTCTCAAGTCGAGTCAATCTAGCCGCCATTCTGTCTTTCTGTGTGATATACGGGATATGTTTTTTCAGTTTTTACCGAATCTTACTTTTTTGTAAGACAGATAGGTACATATCGGTATGTACACTCACTAGGGTCAAAAATATCATATTGATCTGAATAATGATATGATATTTTTTTTAATATCAAAATGGGATATAAGTATTTTTTATTGAAGAGAAAATCACGTAGAATAAATTGATCTTGAAGTGATTTAGTCGCACTGTTCGCTGGGTCTCGGAATTATAAGAATTAGTGGTCTGAAATACTGTAATATAGGTAATGTGGGACAAGCCTCGATAATGTTTATTAACATATATCTGAAGGCAAACCTGATCGTAGTCCAGACTATGCTGGAGTTTAGCGAAGTTAACCGCTAACTTGTTATTGCCGGCGGCTACTCCGCAGAAGAAGAGTCTATGATATCTTCAGATATTATAAAATTTATGCGTTTTGAATGTAGCTAACTTGTCAACATTTGTAAATAAGATCTGCTTTTGTGAAAGAGGGAGATGGCAACACGAAGAAACAAAGTGCGAAAGCTCTTTAATAGCTCCAAACGCTTATGGGTACGGCATTAATACAGAAAAAAAAACTGTCAGAATACAATAAATGCTAAGGGAAATCAAAACGCACAAATTTCCAAGAAATGTGCACATCATAGTTTTAAGTATATCATAGTTTCTCCAAGTTTTTTTTACTCAGAGATGTTTTCTCTTGGATAGATTTACAGATGGACCTTCGAACGGACGGCTGCTTATATATAGAAGATTCACCAATTTTGGCGACTTGCAAACTAATTTTTGTTCAAAGAAAAACCCAAAATGGGAAATACATCTGAATAAAGCTTAACCCTTCTAGTTGTCCTATTTTGATTTTCATGGATTATTTTTTTTATGAATCCTGCTGGCATTAGTAGCTAAATTAACAAAAACAAGTAAGGAAATTAAAGTCGGGCGAAACCGACTGTAAGAGGCCCTGTACCAGTGCAGGTCGCCTAACAAACACATTAAATGTTTCCCGAGCATATGACCAAACACATGACCACTTCTCACTGCGCGAATATGAATGAAAAGAAAAGGGGGGTCGTTCAAATTCAATTGCTTATAAAATCGTCATTTATTATCCGATTTTGATGAACTTTTTTGATTTTAGCTTAGAAGGTCGTTTACTTTATACTGGTATACTCAATTTTTTTGCCGAAAAAATTTTTACCCTAAGGGGTGATTTTATGGAGAAAGGGGGGAGGGGCAAAATTTTAAAATAAACTTTTGAAATTCCGGAGCAGTCCTAGTAGAATGCAAAAAACACGAAGTCTCTATCTATTACCGTTTCCGAGATCCTTTCGTTCATACGGACGGACAGACGGACAGACACACAGACGGACATGTCTATATCAACTCCTCTATCACTCCTGACCATAATGGGGGTAACTTTGGGGGTCTTCGACCATTATTTCTACCTGTTACGTACATTTGCACAAAACCAATAGGCTCCTGTACCTTCGGTACAGGGCCTAACAATGATATTTGTTTATACAAAAACTGTGAAGAAAAAGCTGTTTTGTATGGGAACTACCCCTTTTAGTGATCCTATCTGGATCTTTATGGAATACTATATTGGAATGGAATTAAAGTAAGTAAAATTAAGCGCAACAACAAAATGTTTAGTGTACAAAAACACAGAATGGAGATAAACTTTGGTACGAGTTTCGGCTGAACTAACATGGAATATTTGGCATTTCTTGTTTAACCCTTAGAGCGGTATTACCACATGCATTGAAGAGAAAATAACAGAGTGTAAGTATCTAAACTCAAAGGCTCTATCCCTTATAGTCTCTTAGTTTATGTTATTCATACGAAAATCAGACAGACGTTCATGTTTCTATATACTTTGTAGAGATTACTTAGACTATTGCTATTTGCTATATATTATATGTATTTGCTTCTAATATAATATTTCTATTCCACTGTAAAGCGTTGCTTAGCAACCATGTAGATACTCAGCTCTATCAAGTTTTATGATAGGCTGAGGAACATGAAGAATTATATAATATGTATAATATAAGTTTTTTCGTTGTTCTCCGCTTAATGCATAGCCATGTAATTGGGCTCCACTTTGACATGTTTTATGAAGATGGTAAAGGGTTAAGCTGGCTTTTGGCGCATTTATTCAAGTACGAGATCATATATGTATGACGCAATTGAAGTAGAAGCAAAGCTAGCAAGAGCACTTGACACTGATGACGTCGACAATAGTGGGCTGCGCTTCGTCACCCTTCGATAGCGATTCAAAATGGATACTTTGGCGTATACAAAACAACTCTCACACTTGCGTATGCAAATGAACTGCGTCTATTAAATTATATATAAAAGCAATTAAAGTGCTTCAACATAATATTTAATGTAATTGAAATATCATAAATTATAGAAAATTATTGCTTTGAAGGAGTGCATTAAACATGGCCAAGCAATGTACTCGCGCTCGTATGCCAAGTGTTATTTTGACATAATTACTGCGAGTGAACATTGAAGGCACCGGCCATCATTATTACATACTATTCATACCCATACTGCATATCGTTCGTTATACAATATGTATTTAGCTTTATATAAAGTTGACCACCTTTTAGGTTGATAGCCATCTTTATGAAGACATAAATACCACTCGCTTTGCATACTTATACGCTTCTGAACTGAGCTCAGTTCAGCACAACTTGTGCTGCGTGTTCGAGGTGCAAAAGTAAAAATAATAATTAGAACTTAAGTGCGGCTATTAAATGAACGACTGACTCAATGCTGATCGAAAAAAAATTGCGAGTCAGCCAATAAGAATTCATATTTATGCACAGCAGAGCTTTGACTCTGGCCTTTCAAGTGTCAAAAATTCCCATTTTTAGCGACATTCAAATTTGTTTTTGACACGAAACACGCGTCGCCGCGCAATGCACATGGTCGGCTGGTCGGTGGGAAGGACGGACGGACGGACGGACAGTAATGGCATTTATTCGTTCAAATCGTTGCCATTTTAAATAAAAATTTAACATATTTTTCATATATAAAATATTTCGTTTTAGTGTTATTTTTACACCTTGCCAACTGTTTATATTATTTTGGCATCAAGTTTTGCTTTCAATATTGCTGGGTTTTTTTTATACAAAAATTGACTGTGTCCTTGGTTGATATAGAATGCAAAGAAATACATCATTACATACAGTCACTACAACAATAAACTTATACAACTCATACCATTAATCAAATTTTTTTTTTTTTGAAACGAGTAAATATTAAATACAATGATTAAACATGTTTTAACTGAGAAATTGGAATAGTTGTTACAATTTAATCAATGTTTGGAACGCCTTATTTAATAGTTTTTTATTCAAGTCGGTGAGTTAAGTCGCTCTAGTCATGCTACGTCCGCCTTCCAGTCTGTAAGAAGTCTAGTTTAAAAAAAAAAAAAATTTGAAATAGTGTCACGAATCTAAGAAATATTGATTCGCCTACTTATTCTTTAGAGAAGCAGAGGTATATAGAGAATATATGCAAAAAGACACATCCACTATTTGGAGTTTATGTTTGATAGCTTTTTTTTACACCAAACACCATCTTAAATAGTACCACTATAGCATTGAGTCGCAACCGGAACCGACTTTGTATTTTTTTTTTTTTTTCAGTAAATCCGGATATGCTTCAACACTGGTAAATTTCTGTTGTTTGCCTTTTGTGGGTCGTTCATAAAAAACAGGTTCGATAAAAGTCAGCTAGAAGTATTAACTTATCAAACTTTATCTTTAACCAACTACCATCGGTCTTTTTTAATGGAGAATGGTGTATTGTGGTTCCTCTTAATTTTTTTAGAAGCCTATCAATGGCAGAAATTCGTAACTAAGATGGATTATATAACTTTTTATATAATAATATTTTAACTGGGGTTTTTTTTTAGGGTGCTTAGTTACTTGATTAAGCTTATTTTTGCCTTCGCGACATTTTGAAGCTAGCCAGATTTTTCGAAGTTATCTCTTCTTCTCAATTTGTTGGCGAATTAAGATGGGTGTGAATTACTTAGTTTCTTTTTAAGTCCGAATTGAGACTTCAGCTACAATGTTAATAAAATATATCACAGAAAATTCTAAATATTATATTTATAGGTCTGATGCCAAAAGACCATTAGATCTGTGGTATTGTTCGAGACTGTTGGTCAGTATGAAGGTTCGCCAGTTGAAAGGTGTTTACAGCTATTGTTCCCAATTGATTGAAAGCCGGGATCCACATGCCATATAATAAACTTCTGATTGTTCATGGTATTCTATTATTTTGTTTATGCACTTTTAACAATATTATCGTTCACAGCTGTTATAGGACTGTTAACAATATGTATGCGTTCCGTTACTGTTAATGCTTTAGATTTGAAAAAATGTGAAATGTACCTCCATCTAAGCTTGAGATTCAAAAGATTCTATTTTACTATCTATGTATCTATCTATTCTATATATGTAGAACAAATACATGTTACTGAATTTGAGATAACCTTAAATGAACTATTTTATGTTGCTAAGTGCGGTTGCAATAAAAACAATACCATGCTCCTGTGGATTAATTTCGAATCAACTTAAAATGTTCTTGATTGACCATCACACCCACAGGAGGAATGCAATTCCCGAATCAACAGTGAAGTTAATTGCCAGATAGCTTTGATCCTTCGATCCGAATCTTCGCCCATGAATGTATAATGTGAAATCGAGCTTGCAATGTCAGCTGCAAGAGATACATTTTCAACAAAAAGGGACCATACCTTAAGAGATACGATGCAATAATTTCGCTATGATTAATTTTTAAGTGCCACGCCTACTTTTACTTTGCTGTGAAAGTTTTCTTTGGAGTTTAAATATGTATTTCAAATTTCAGACCTATACCTTACTACGTTAAAAAGTTACAGATTTTTGGCTCCCACTTTCTTAAATGAGCCTCAGCTAATTTCGTCAAATACAAATAAATTATTTGGTTAATTAAAATAAAAATAAAATGTTATAATATTTGTTACAAACAGATAAATCAGAATTAAGCCCAATATGATTGGAAAATGTGTTTTTTTTAAATACCTTAAAATGCTTCTCAGCGGTAGCTAGGAATTGATTATGAACACATAGTTTCAAGGTGAAATTTTCTAAGAATTCGTCGTAGATTCCGTTTCTGGTGGACGATTACCACATTTTGTATTTGACCTGAACGAATGGCCCGTTCCTTATGTAGGTACATGCAATTTTTTGTATGTACAAATTTTTATGCCTGCACAATTATATGAAATATTTATATTATATTTATATATAATTTGTTCAAAATTTTTTAAATATAAACAATACTTTAAAATTCTTCATTATACATCACGCTAGATAAATAGTGCCAATACTTGTTCGATTCAGTGCCTCAATTCTCAGCCAACAAAAACAAAATCCAGAATGACAAAAAAAAAAGTAAAAACAAAAAATATTAAAATCATGAAACAAATAATTGCTAAAAAGAATAATAAATCTGACTGCACAAAAACCAATAGCGTATTGAGCAAATAAGTAAGCAAGAACTAAATGAGAATTATAACAGTATGACTTGGCAATAAATGAAAATGCAGTGCATAGGCAGAGAATGTATGAATGGTAGCTAACCATCGAGCTAAGTTGATATAGATAGATCAAAATTGGTGATTCAAAATGAAAAATGATAAGAGAAACATAAAAATTATTTTCAAATACGTATCCAACGATACCCAACTTAATATAGATGCTCGTCTTTACTTGTTTAATTTTCAATATGGCTTCTGCATATCGTCATAACTCATTTTTAATATTTCCAATTTAATTGAATAATACTTTTCAGAACAAATTAGTTTGATGTATATACTTATGATGGCATTGACATAGCTTGTGATATTTTTTATAATATTCTCATTAAAAACTTTGATGATTGTTTTCACAAAGATGCTTCTCCAAGCCTCCGACGTTCATACGTCATCTTTGTAACTAAGATAATCACGATACTTTTAAATATTTCAAAAATCTCAAAAGGTACAAAATATTCTTGGGCACGTTCTTATTTTCAATAAACAAATAGGAGGTTTCTACATGTTACTAAGTTAGAATGAAAAACCACTTTAACGTCAGGATCCTACATGGTGGTGGATTATAGCTCCCTCCGATTTTGATTGATTTCGTGGCCTACCCGAAGTTTGTCTGCGAATTTCAACTCAATCGGTTGAACGGCTTCGGAGTCTATAGGAAATATACATATATACATACAAACATACATTTGTACTTTCATTTTTATTTACGCCACACATATACATTGGGGCTCAGGCTTTCAAACCCCAAAGAAAAGCAGCTCTACAAAGCAATTATAAATACGAAAAACAAGCTTAACTATGTCTCGCCCTGCGCCCCAACAGATTCGATGAAAATCCCAGATCTCATTGATTTTGTAATAACACGAAGAATTTCAAGTTATCTAATATCTGCGAATCTCTTGCAAATCTCTTATCGGATCATTCTCCAGTTCTTTTTAGTTTACCGGAAAAACCTCAACTGAAATAGTATCCCAATAAACTCCCTACACACAAAACCAACTGGCTCAAATGTAAAAAGTATATAAGCAGTCATATCGAGCTGAGCCCAACAATAAGCAACGAAATCGATATTGAAAACTCTGTCAGTGCCCTGAGTTCTGTTCTCACTGCTGCAGCTCAACACTCCACCCAACAATTATCCACAGCCAATTCAATGAACCACAGTCTAAAAAACAGTCATATTGAACAGTTAGTTATGACGAAACGGCACTTAAGAAGGGAATGTCAGTGTCTAAGATCTCCAATCTCTAAGCACAATCTAAAGATTGCTTCACGTGAGCTAAGCAAAGCTCTTAAACTCGAGGAAAAACTCACTCAGAGACGATACATCGAACGTCTTTCTCCAACAATCTCTAAGTTTCCCCTGTGGAAAGCGCGTGCAGACATTAAACCACCGGCTATAGTCTCTACACCCCCATAAGAGACCACACTGGAAAGTGGGCACGCACAGACATAGAAAAAGCGGAAGTTTTTGCAAACCACTTAAGAACTGTTTTTCAGCCGAATACGTCAACAAACGTTTTTCTTCTTCCCTCTCCTTCGAACACGAACTACTCTGAACCACTCAGAGCTCACACTCACGAAGTTCATAAAGTGATAAAAGCCCATCTCAATCCCAAGAAGGCTGCAGGTCTGATAATTTCCCAAAAAATTATCACGGAGCTTCCCAGCCCAGCTGTGACATATTTCACAAAATTGTACAATGCGATTTTTAAATGCGGATATTTTCCAACTCAGTGGAAGAAATCGGTCATAGTCATGATACCGAAACCCGGAAAGGATAAAACACAGGCAGCGTCATAAAGACCTACTATCCTGCCTATCCAAACTGTTTGAAAAGTTGGCTCTTATAAAAACCAACCCACACATGCAGAACATTATTCCCACTTACCAATTTGAGTGAAAACTATGGCACTATCGAACTGGTAAACCGATTAAGCTGAGAGATTAGAACAGCGTTCGAGATCACAAACTCACAATATCAACATTTGCTGACAACTACTAGCAGACCATTCTTCTCGAGGAGTGGCTAGCTAACTGGCGCATAAAAGTTAATGAGCAAAAAAGCAAACACGTCACATTCACTTTAAACAGAGGTACTTGCCCATCGCTGACTCTAAACAACATTGTGATCCCACAGGCCAATGACGTCGTGCATCTCGGCATTCATCTCGAAAGACGGCTCATCGTAAACATATTGAAGCCAAGAAAACACAGATAAAGCTAAAAGCCAATTCCCTACACTGGCTTATAAATCCGCGGTCCCCCTTAAGCTTGGACTACAAATTACTTCTTTACAACTCCGTAATAAAGCCTATTTGGAAGTACGGCTCACAGTTATGGGGCAATGCGAGTTCCAGTAACGTGGATATAACCCCAGCCCTGTGATGTGCTCTTAGGGCCGCTGTAACTACATAAGTCTCCAACCGGGGAGCTTAGTGTAATACACAACTAGATTTAAGATTTGATAAATTATTGTTAGTCTCTATCAAGAGAAGATCTTATAAAGAAAACACCATATTACAAAGAAAAAATATTTATATATAAAAATGTCGCACTCAACATGTTTTGTTTGCAAATATCGAAAAAATTGATGTACTTTCGGGTATACCGCATGGTAGCCATCTCGGACCACTACTTTTCGTACTTTTCATAAATGATCTTCCACATATTGTATCACATTGCCATACATTTATGTACGCTGATGAAGTAAAGCTATGTTTGTCATATACAGGTTGTGCGGGACATGATTTATTATAAGCTGAACTCAATGCGTTGTGCAGCTGGTGCCAACGTAAAAGCTTACTTTTGAAGTGCGCCAAGCTCCTATTTTGATGTGGAATATTTTTCCTATCAAAATCGGAATTTTGATAGTTCTATCCTTTCAGGTGGTCCACTGCTCATTGTAGCACTAACAAAGGTGCGTCAGCTTTTATAGCTCGCGTATTATACTGCATCGCAATCGATAGTCAACTTTACTATATTCCAAATTCTTACGAAAAATCTTTACAAACATCCAAAAATTTTCCATCTGATTCAATTTTAGTTCATGCTTCGGCATAACCAACCAAAATCTTAAAGCTCTTTATTTTCTCGAGTCTGAAAAGGTGTTTTTCCTCTCTCCTGTTCTCTAGATGTCGCACTCTAATAGCTCGCGTTGTTTCTAACCGCCGAGTTCAAGAGATCCCTTCCATGAAATTCTAGCAAAATACTTTGCCTGTTGATCGAACAGATTTTTGCTGTTGTTGCTAAAAGTGTGACAGAATACCCAAAATTAATTTTATTTTGTATTATGCAGGAATGGGCTTTTCTGGGACCTTAGCTTGGCTACTGCCGCGAAAAGCCTTGGGTATGTATCCGCATAAAATCCATGGACAGAAGCTTCAAGACAAATTTTCTTGTCGAACGACTTCTTTGCCACATTTGGAAAAAATTTGTACACAGTCATTTATAATCTTCATGGCAAGCGGCGTAATTTATTGCTTGGTGTGGATTTTGTTGAGGGGATTCGTTGGTCTAAATATAATCGGAATTGAAATGGCGACTGTAATGGTGAACGCTATCGAGCCTTGATCAGTGATTTATCAGTGTCTCTACTATATGACATGAACATCATGTGGATTCATCCATTCGGTGCAACGTGGTATACATCGGGTTTTACATTTTACTTGTTGCAAGAAAAGTGTGAAGAACGTATAATTTTTGAAGAGGTCACACAATGGTCACCAAGATCGCGCCAATTATACTCTTAGGCTTTTTTCTCTGTGCCTAGCGACTTAATGCTTGTATATAGCAATAAACTAACAACAATACCAATCAAACCATTGTTATTCAAAAATATGTCTCTCAGATCGAATCCATTTGAATTACATCATTTTGAAGTAATCAGCAATAAAGGTTAGCTTGTTTGCTGATTTCCTTTTAATATTAGCTAAAAACTTCAATTGCTGTGTTTTATTTTAATTCTATTATATTATTCCTTGTAGGTGCAGATCCAGATCATTCAAATCTTTTGCCCTTTCTTATATAAAAACTACAAAATTTGTGCATCTTACACTAATCCCAATTGTATATACTCACAGCTCACAATTATTCACCAATACTAATTTAAGATCAATGTGTGTAAAGGGTATCTCAAAATCGAGCACACCAAACTTTAGCGTTTATCATTATGCAAAATAATAATTTATTTATGAGAAATGCAAGAACCAGAAACAAATCTTGTCATCATTTGTAATTTTTAAAAAGTATATCGCGCTTAATAAAGTGGTATCAATAAGACCTCTGAAATTGTCATAAATATCCTCAACCGAAAGCAAAACAAATTAGCTTCACCAAGACGAAAGACCCAATTAAAAGTCCAAATTAAAACCTGCCATTCATTTTTTATGCCTCTTGACAATGATAAAACGTATAAAAACACTTTCACTTCTTTGCATGACAGGTTATAGTGTTGAGCGAGCGTTGAGCAACCGCGACCATCAGCGAGGATCGTATCGGATCGGAACGGATCATATTGATTGCAAAGACAAACAAACTGAAATGTCATAAAAACTGCAAAGATACAACCGCAACAAACATGACTGCATACAGCAACGGCTCTGGTTTTATTATCAGAGTTTGAGGCTCAGAGCCAGAAGCCTGAGTCACGTAGCAAATAAAGTGGAGCTGAGTCAAGAAGTCGAGACGAAGCTGAAGTTGGCTGGCTGATGATGGAGACGATGTCGGCGATGATGAATGAATGAATTGCATTGTCAGAAATAATTACGTTTAATTTGATGTGAATGAGTGCAGAAATGTTGTTGCTGGTAAATGTTGCTTTTGCTGTTTCTGCTTCGGTTTCTTAAGTATTATTATTCGAGTCTTAAATGTGCCGAATATGTTTAAAACTATTCGAAGGCTTTTGTCGAAAAGTCTTTTAATGATATTGATGGACACGAGAACGAAATGTTCTGTGAAGTTGGCCACATTTTAGTTGACTATAGCTTAAGCACAGTGGGCTAAAAATTACGAAAGTTTTCGAAATTAACAGAAAAGAATGATTTTTTTTTAAAAACTTTTAAACGATGTTTGATGTTCTGTTCAGTTTCTTAGTAATAGAAACCCATTACGATATTCAAATGAATTAATGATTTATAACAACATGTCACAATGCTTCTTCTACATATTCAAACTTTTAGTTTGTTGTTATTTTAGCTGTTTTTTTGGATCTTTTCGACTCTGCATTATCGACTTTATAATTTGAACCGTAATGTTTGTGTCATCGCGAAACTATGGGATTGTAGTAATGGAGTGAACAAAATAGAAGAAAACATCGAAAGAAAAACCTAAATTCCAAATTAATGATAAAAAGGATCTGAATAATAAACCAATCACCAGTGAGAAAACTATTTCCAATAATATGAAAGTTTTTTTTTTTAAATTGGATATTTGAGGACGAATAGATTAGGAATTGCAAGCATTATTGCTGCTGCGAAGTGTCGTTGACTCAATTATATTGCCGATCCGTCACTGTTCGCAACAGTTGGTCATAGCAACTAGTACTTTGTATCGAATTTTGACTTGAAGGTAGACCCGTATAATTGGGCAGCAGCTGAAGCTTTCTGACCATACGCAACGTTGAGCATTAGTCGATAGCGGATTGAGACTGACTCTCACATAGTATATTATGTATGAATCGGATACCTCATCATCATCTCTCTTCACAATCTGAAACTTGATAACCATGGTACCAAATGACACAAACTTTTTAATATATGTTTGATTAGTTTGCAGTATGGTTTATCTTCAGTTTCCCTCCGGTATTTTGTGAGAAAAATAATGTTTGAAGAAAAATCATTTTCTAATGTTTTCCGATTGGAAAGCCTTTTTGTGATTATATCTGAAGAACGGATTATCAGATTTCAATGAATTATTGACAGATTTTGATAAACATGTAATGAGGTGGACTCATAAAAGAGATATACAAATGGATGCGTGGTAGATCACGCCAGGTCACCTAAAAATTGTAGCATGTCACTGTAAATTATATTTTGTAAAACTAGACTTCATTCTCGGCGATGTCTCACCTATATAAATGGAAGGCAAAGAGAGGGCACAGCAAGTTTGTGTAATCTTTATAAGCGCAACAAGGCGAGTAGTGTTACCATGTCCGTCCTGTTTCCATAATTTTTGATACATTGGCTTATAGTTGGTATGACAACTTTTTATAGCTAGAGGCAACACACTATGTAGAATGATAGCGATATGGTCACTGGAAGGTACCGCTCCGACAACGTACCGATCGAAGTTCAAAAAATATCACAGTTGATTCTTAATTTTTCATATTGCCGATATTTGCATAAAAAATTAGACCTACACGCTTACAAAAGCATAGGAACTAAAGAATTGAAAACTGAAATAGAAACTTTTAAAAATTGGGCTCTCAGAAAAATTTAAGAAAATCGTTAAATTCATCAAAAAACAAGTAAGGAAATTACAGTCGGGCGTAACCGACTGTAAGAGGCCCTGTGCCAGTTCAGGTCGCCTAACAAACACATTAAATGTTTCTGAGCTCATGACCAAGCTTATGACCACTTCTTGCTGCACGAATAAATGCCTTCCTTATAAAACCTTTTTTTATGTATGAAAAGAAAAGGTCGTTCAAATTCAATTGCTTATAAAATCGTCGTTTATTATCCGATTTGGATTTTGGCTTAAAAGGACGTTATCTCTATACTGGTATACTCAATTTTTTTTGTGCCGAAGAAATTTTTAGGGAAGGGGGGAGGGGCAAAATTTTAAAATAAACTTGTAAAATTTCGGAGCATTCCTAGTCGAATGCAAAAAACACGAAGTCTCTATCTATTACCGTTTCCGAGATCCTTTCGTTCATACAGACGGAGGGACGGACAGACGGACATGTCTATATCGACTCCTCTATCATTCCTGATCATAATGGGGGTAACTTTGGGGGTCTCCGACCATTATTTCTACCTGTTATATACATTTGCACAAAACCAATAGGCTCTTGTACCTTCGGTGCAGGGCCTAATAAGCTTCAACTATTAAATTTATTTTTGAATTATTTTTGTAAAAATGGATATTATGGTGTCATTGGATCATTATTTTTAATTGCCATGTCACGAATTCGATGCTAGAATTTCATTAGTAATATCTTATTCCAATATCGTGTTGCCACACAGCTGGTAAAACAATTAAACTTTTAAAGAGGAACTTCGGTGACCCTGATTATTCAATTATACGTCAATGTTTTTTATTTTGTGTGTGGCTATATTATGCCTTTGGTTTATGAGTTTGGTTTAAATAGTTCAGCAGCTTACTTCCTCGCCTCAAGACGCCTTATCCTTGACTAACTGCATGTGGCTGGTGAGAGATATTCTTCTTTCGAAAACCATACAAAGACATGGCGTCTCCAAGTCTCGATTTAGCATAAATTCTGAGTTAAGTCTGTCTTACTTTTACAGACTTTGTTGGTTTAAACTTCACATTCTTACTACTGGCCCAAAGAGCAGCTATCCATCTGCAGCTACGTAGTGGTGCTCGATGCTTCCCAATGGTGCAGAAATCACATACTTCGGGGTATCAATCAAAGTTCGTAAGTATTTGGTTTAAGCATGACATCAGCGTACAGTGCGGAAAGAAAGAGTGCGACTACGCTCCTCCGGTTTTCTGCAGCTTGAACTGGGTAGATTGGTCTGCCTTTACTCTGACCATCGGAACTTGGTAAAATTGGGTGAAGGCTTTTAATTTACCATCTGCGAATATGGCGTTGTAAATATTTTTCTGCCCATTAACCTACAAACCGTGGTTCACAACTCTATGAAGCAGTTTGATTGAACTGTGCTCAGCATTAAATCCAAACTAAAAGTCATTCCCATACCTTCGATGTTGAGTGCAGGACTAATATGCCCGTATGGTTCTGGTTGCTTCCATATTTGTGGATCATCATTTCGACTGTCAGTTTGAATATCTCCAGATTGTGCTGCAATGATGTTTTTTATGAAAATCATAATAAAGCGGCCTAGATTGGATTCAAGGGCGTACAAGGTATTTCTGATTAAAAGATAATCCGTTAATTGCTTAATGGTCGAAGTTGCAAGTTTACCTATTGCACACCCAAATAGAAAAAGTGTCACGGCCCAAATACTGAACCAGTATACCTTCAAGTAGTTTTTCGCGCTGAACCCAAATCCGAAGTCAGAATTATCAAACACGACTACCATACGATGCAGAAAAATAGCCGCATATAAGACTCCAAAAACCCACAAGAATCGTGAAACAACCAACGCATCCATCATGAAAGATTAAAAGAGTCATTTCAAAGCGTTACCGTGAGATGTTGCAACAGTTTTAATGGCGTATGTTGCAGCGCAAGCCAGAATTTTCCAAATCATGACATGAATTGACTGCCTAGATTGTTCGAATTTTTCGGGATTACACGAAGGTTTATGTGGTTAATTAAATATGATAAACACGATTTTACTCTTGAAACTGAACATTTTGGAATCGTGTTTGGTGGACAAAAATTCATGAGAATCCACTCCAATATAAACAAAAATAAAACAAAGGCCGAAGTTTACAGGCCTGTGTTTTTTTTTTTTTTGGTGATCAAAAATATGCACATCTTTCGAACGCAGCAAAGTGTGGACCGATCATACCCATTTATTTATTTCAATGTGAAAGTAACTCTGTACTTTCAACGCCTTAACCGCTAAACAAATTGTACCGAAATTTGGTATACAGACAGATAAGACGATGGAAACGACTTGTAAAGAATATTTTTATTTCGGAGGGTGTGAAGCTCTGTCGCCATAAAGACCAAAACACGTCATATCCTTGCATTTGCTTACTGTATAGAGATTAAATTTGGTACACATGTCAATGGGTCAGGGGAACTTAGTTCTATTGGAAACTCGGGGATATTTTGGTTGTATATAGAGAACATATATAGAAGTAATATTTATTAGATTTTACGGGAAGCAACGAAGAGTTCCTTTACGACATATTCAGTACTATTCAAACTTGAACTCGATTGATTAAACTGAAATAGATTTATCATGGTTGAAGCTGACTAAAATATCCAAAATAATCGGTTTTTTCTCAGTTCTTCTCCCATACCTAACAGGCGAATTTTGTGAATGCATTTCGGTATACAAAAATAAAAGATGGTGTTAGTTCAAAAACTCCATCGCTTCAGTTTTGATATAAATTGAATCGTACATGACTCAGCACTCCACAAAACTTCACAGTTTATTGTAGATTATGGTACAAGTGAAGAAGGAGGATGAGTTCCCACAACCGAAGTCAATGCAATCGATGGGTACAAACTTTATTTTCAAGAAAATGACTCGCATTACAATGGATTTATTACGTTATTAATTTTATAAGTCACTTATTTCATGAACTCGCAGTCACAACTGAACACCAGGATCATGCGTATAAACATAGCTGGATTATTTTCTTTGGGGATAGTTTGAATTTACGGTTAACAGCGATAGACTTGTTTGAACCAGATTTTACCAGCAATTACTGAACCACCAGCCGGTAACCATTTAAATGATGTCTTGTTGAAACTTTAATTGCCATAAAATAAATCGTGAAATATATTGAATTTTGATTCAAAATCCAAATTGATTCTGTAATAAAAATTGAAATAAAAAACATCTATTATAAAATCAAATAAAAAGTCTATCGTCAAAAAAAAACTTTTTAATTTACCTTCGAATACTACAAAGTGACATGTTCTCTGTTTAACAGTGCGAATCCTAACACAGGATGGAAAACGCACGTTTATCCTTAACGTTATCCTGTTACTGCGGTCCCTTTCCGTTCCAAACCGTTAGCATTAACTAAATATTCTTCTTGTTGCTGGTGGTGCCTGGTTGATTGGTTAGTTTGCTTGATGATCGCCTTGCATGACGCGATCGGCACGCAAAGTGCTTGTTTACATTGGCGATTATCCGCAAAAACGCATTCAAAATGGTGAATAACAGGAATCAAAAAGGCAAGAAGCCGAATTTGATGGGAAAACACACATAAAGAGGAGATAATTTGTTGAACGAGCCGTTGCACTTAAATTTTCGATGAATGGATCGACGTATGGATGGATGGATGGATGGATGATCGTATGGCTTGCAATTTGTTTGTTTTACTGCGGCGCCTGCGCGTGTCCAACTTAATCGAAGATCAATGCTAACGACGACAGCAAAGCAAACGATCGTTAACGCAAATTAAGGAGCAATCATTAAATCGAAGTCGGTCAGTCAGTCAGTTAGTCGATTTGGTTGTTTGTTCTGTTCTGTTCTTTTGGCTGATCGCTTGACTTGTGTTTGTGTCTGTGTGTGTATGTGCACTTCCCGAGGGATCATCATCGATTATTTCGAAATTAATATGAGAACAGTACAACCAGCGGCTTGGCTGCTATAAAAGCATAGCAGCTGTTTTTCGCTTGTGGTATTTCTATATTCATTAAAATTACAACTTTTCCAACAACAACTTTAGCAACAACAGCAGAATTAATACCGAGCAGTGCTATGCCACTTGCCGGCTGGTCAACTTCACCTCAGTTGCTGCTCTTCCTTGCTTTGCAAAGCATTTCAGGCATTTACAACGTAATACATCATTTTCGTCCTGGTCTGCTCTTCATAATCATAATCTACATCGTAATTACAAACGGCATTATGAGTATTTTTATTATTATTACTGCAACTATGAAAAGAAGCAACGCTCTTCATTACACAGCGCCGCTGCGTTCTGCCTTGTCCATTGACTTTTGGCTCGTCGCCCGCAATTATGAATGTTTCTGTCTTGTTTCGGAAAATTAATTACTTTTTAATAATTCCAAGGATATTCGAAGCTGGCACAGCGCAACTTTTCGTGGCATGCGACGAAAATTAATTATGAATTATCAAAGAATTTCTGTAGACAAAAATATTTTATTTTATATATATTTAGTTATCATTTTTTTTTTTTTTTGTATTCTGACAGTTGCAGCTGCTGCGCTGCGCTGTATCTTTTTTTTAGTTTCATGTTCTGTCTCTGTACGCTGCTATTTATTACAATTATTTCGAAAACAATTTGCAGTAAATATTTCTCAAGTTGCTTTTTATTTAAAGAATTTTTATTTTCAGGTTTTATTCAGCTTAATGCAATTCGATTCATTCGAGAACTATAAGCAAAGAATGAAAAGAAGTGCGGCATATGTTGTTGTAAATAATTCGTAATATTGGCGAACTGTTTTATCGGCACATCATATCCTTAGCACTGCTTGTACACGCGTACAGGCTCTAATATCTACTTCAAGCGTTAAACCAGAGATGGCGCTGGCATCGTTGCCTTTGAATTTTGCGTTGTGTGGTGTTGGTTGAAATATTTTGCGAACGAAGTCAGCTTTGCTGTTTATTTGAAATATATCAAATATATAAAATATTGTACTTTCAACAATGTACAAACGAAATAAATCTAAACACTTCTTCTTCTTTGGCTTTAAAAAATTATATTCATGAACATCAAAATTAAATTACAACTGAAAATTCACTAATTTTGAAATTTTATAATTAAATGTACAAGAAGTATTCTGGGGAAATAGTAAAATCTGTTAATAATGCATAAAAATCGGAATTGCAAAAATATGGCTACTGCTTCAATACTTGAAGTACTTAAATACTCTTCACACTTGAACTATTTGTTGATTTCTTAGCAAGAATCCAACTTACAGTCGAAATTTTTATCGATATAAATGTACAACTTATACAATATTAACTTTTATTCGTGAAACTTAATGTCAAACTTTATTAAATTCACCTTTTGTATGTGGGGAGGCTATTTTAAAAAAATTATTATTATTGCTTTTAGGAGCGTTATTCCTGGTGCAATGAAATCGGGCGCATAGATTCCACAGACAGACGGTTGGACATGACTAAAACGACTCGCCACGCTGATCATGAATAATCTTATATACTTTATAGAGTAACCAATGCATCCTTTAAAGCGCAGTGCACATATCATTGAAATTAAAATTCGAGCACAGTCATTGGTAAAGATGAGTTTTAAAGCGTTATGACAGTTCTTGGAACAAAGGCATGATGGCTAACATTTGATGGACTTGAATTTGTGAAATCAATCAAGGTACACAAATGAAGAAGCTTGTACAAAAGATTTATTATAGACCAGGAAAATAAATATTTGTAAAAATTGAAAATAAGTTTTCTCATTTATAATATTTATTTATACAATAAAAAGTATATTTGTTTTGTTATAACGTTTGTACCACCCAAAAGGAGGCGACAGCAATCCCATTCAGTATATAATCCTATATGCTTATTCAGTACAACAAGACGTGTCGATCTAGCCATGTCCGTCTGTCTGTATGAGAGTTAAAATTGGATTTAGTCCCTGAGTTTTCATTGAATCTTACTAAAAATCTGTTGACATTCAATTCAGAATTTCCAATACCAATAGCTGTCACCACCAAACAAAAGAAATTTGTTTAGTTTTAGTACTAAAAAGTTTTGATTATAGTCAATATTGACTAAGTCAATTTCTTGAATAAACCTATGGTTAATATTTGAAAATAAATCTTTTTTTAATTACTGAAATATGAAATAATATACGAAATAAAGTATTTAGTAGCATATGAGGAAAGTATTGAAGCTTAAAAGAAGAACAATTTTTCAACTAAAATCTTAACAAATATGCGAGAATATTTTTTATTTGAGGCATTTCTCTCCAATTTTTCTTAAAAAATTAAATATTTAAATAAATACAAAACAATATATTTTTGAAAAGTTCAAAAAGGACAGGGAGTTTTACAATTTGTACACCAAATTTTAAAGTTACATGATTTATAAATTAATTAATAATATATTTATACTGAAGTGTGGTGCCATGATAATAGAACTTCTGGGTGGAGCCTCTTGAGTTGCTTTATGCTGTTATTGGAGTTGAAGCAAGTGGATTTATTTGAATGCGGAGAAGGTCATTATATCTCATACTATGCAGATTGATTTCGTCAAAAACAGATCATGCATCTAAATCGAGAATAACTTATCCTGCAACTTTTCTACACATTGAATGTTAGTTTTTGAAGCAGCGCCTTAAAGCACCGTTTTATAAATTTAAACCTTGCTCCTTAGAAGCAATTTGCTTGCAGGACATAGTAACCAACTCAGTTTTTTTTAAGTTAGCGCGATATATACTATTAATAATCTTTATGTGATTGATCCAAGTAAGTCGTTTGTCTAATATCACTCCAAGTATTCACAAAATTCACATGGAGAATATGTGTTTCATTTAAGATGGTAGGGGGAAATCTAAAAGGAGAAAATGCAGCGCGCAGACTTATAGCTGTTAATTTTAATTGTCCAACAATTCGCCCAGTGTTAAAGGAAAATTACAGTTAGCCACAGTCTGAAGTATGCAGTTAAAAAAGTTGAAATCAGCATAATTCCTTGTGGAACTCCAGCAGATGTTGGTCGTATCGTTGAAAGTTGGCCAGGTTTACCAGGCTTAAGTATTATTTTAATAACGGAACATTTCCACAGAGAAGGGAAGCGAACTATATGTAGTATTAAATTAAATAACAGCACCAAAAATAGTAGCCCTTTAAGAAGTAGAACTTCTACAGTCTTACTATCGATGCCATCGTAAGAAGGAGCTTTTCTAGGTTTTAAGAGCCTTGATTTGATGTCTTACCTCAAACGTATCATGTCTAATATTCTATGTCAGCAACTCTAGTTGATGCCAGGTCAAATGGTTTGAAGCGGTTTTCCAATTTATGTGCAAACGTCTAAGCTTTCCCCTCATTTCAGCGACACCACATATTATTATTATGCATTAGAATAGATGTATTCGGCATAAGTTGCCTTTGCCTGGGTCTGCGTTGCGTAGTAAATCATCGAAGGAGTTGCTTTTAGATTCTAATAGTAACTTGCACATATCAGCAGAGCCGCGCTCTGTTGTGAAGTTAATAACGAGTTCACATAAATCTCGTTTGATAAAATTTTCCTATGAGGTGTATTAGGACATTAGCTGTGTATATATATTCCGCAGAATCAATTATACCGCGTCATCAATATCATCAGCAGTTATCAACTCTATATTATGATTAATCAGTTCAACTAGGTTAAGTTAGAAGCGGCCGATATTTCCTTTTGAAGGCAACAGTTTTAGATTAGAGCCTATAAACTGAGCTCCGGTTATGAACTCAACTATCAGCGGGATATGATCAGAGCTAAGTTCATCGACTACATTGATAGCATAAACAGCAAAGTCAATCGCACTGGGGTTCCGTTTATTACAAGGATAATGTTTAGGTGAACCTCGTATATGGTGTTGGCTTTAGGATATGTACGACTATCTCACCAGAGGCCATGCTTCGCCTTCCAGTCTTCAGAAATTAGAAATATGGGACCCAGCTCGGCAAATATATTTTAGAGATCAGCAGAATTCCAAGGAATGTTTGTTGGCAATAAACTGATGTCATTATAATTATTACTGAATAGAGTGAGGATAACACATTGAAAGCTGTGAACCGGAAAGTGGCTTATATTTGACTTAATAGGGATAGCAGTTCCGCTAGTACTCATATCATCTGAGATAGTATCAGTGTATATATCAAGTCTTTTTTTATATAATAGAATCTTGTGGTTCTTGTGGATCTTGTCGAGGCCATGCGTTTGTATGAACGCCTCAAGTTCATTGGCGTTGTGCACAAGAACGTCGGCATTTCAAACTCCAATGCTTAGGTTGGACATAATTCATTTCTGGACAGCGTAGTTTGGAAAGTTGACGAAAATTTGTATATAAGCAGTAACATGCTTTCTATAGTGGTCAACACATCAAACTTTATATGTGACATATTCTTGGGGAGAAAATTCGTATGACATTGAATTTCATAGCTTTTTGATTATTTAAAATGCTTTTAAACGACTGCCAAAAGTTTTTCGATCAAATCCAATGAAATGGCAGGCTGTTGATGGTTTTGACATCATCGTTCATTAAGTAATGCCCCCGATTATTCACATTAAAAACTTTTCAGCTGAATTTATATTTTCTTCTGTAATACATTGATAAGTTTTTTTTTTCACCGCTGTAAAACGGTTACGAATTATGATACATGAAAATACTCTTGTCACTGTACAACATATAAAAAGGGTTAAGCCGTGATTTAAGTTTTTTCTAGTTTTGCACACTCGAAAACCTTTTCTTTCAGACAGTCAGACATACAACATACATACGGAATGAAGGACACGGATAGGTCAATAATATAATTATAATTAATCTTCATCAGCTCGAATAAACGAATCAAACTAGCCATGTCCGTCTGTCTCTCATGTATGAATCAAAACTTGTCTCTTAGTTTTTTAGATACCGATCTGAATATGGGTATAGTGACTTATTATGTTCCGAAATCTAAAACAAGTATAAGTCACCTAAGACTAAGACCACATATTTTTTAATACAATTTTTAAATACAAACATGAATTTTTGAAATCTAAACACAAAAACAATTGCAAAACTAAAATTTTGTTTTTTCATTATTAAAATCTTAACGAATCTTATAAAAAATTGGACTTCTAAGTTTAAAGGATATTTTTTAATATTTATTTTGTGTACACCTTAAAAATTACGATACATAAATGATTAAATTCTTCAAAAGCCTAGTATTAATTTGATTGTAAATAATATTAAAAGCTTAATAAATACAGTGTGTAGTCACTTTTATTTGAAACTACTTCATAGATTCTGTCATATATTGAATCGTTGAGGTTAGTCCCTTTCAAAATTCATTTATATCTCGCCCCAGACGGAAGTAATGACACCTTTTAATGATTTGACATCTTCAAATTGATTAACTTTACGCGAAAGCCATCGCCATACGTTCTCAATAATATCAGGGGAGTACAGAGCCCACTTCATGAAGGTAACATTTTGTCTTTTAATCCACTTCTTTACTACTCGAGCGCTGTGTATCTTGACATTATCATGTTAAAATGCCCAAGGTAATGGTCCGAAAATATTAAAAAAGTGTGAAAATGCCTGTTGAAGTAGCTTTTTGCAGCGTGTGGCAATAATTTTTAATGAAACGAATTGAGTTTAATTTTCAAAACATGACATGGCCCCCCAAACCATTATGCCTTCCTCACGACTTTGATGTCGGGTCAAATAGTATTCTTTTGTTCTTATGTCATGGCAGTAGAAGTTAAACTCATCTGGTCTATCCAATCGGAAACGTTTTTCATCAGATAAAACGATTTGGTACCACGGTTCGCAAGGCGTAGTTGCATTAGAAGTTTTTATATTTTTTTTTTCATAATTTAATGGATTTCGTACAAAATGACAGCCAACAGAATGATCTTCAAGAATGTCCTTATGGGCGTAGAACCCATATTGTGTACGCACTTTACCTTCGTACAGATATAAGATATTCAAATTCGCAAAGTAGAGGTCTCTAGCTCTTATAGTTTCTAAGATATCGTTGTTATAAAAGACGACCGATGGAAGGACGAACATAGCCATGTCGACTCGTCTTTCGATTTTCGATGCTGATAAAAAATTTATATACTCTAAAGGGTCTGCCAAGCCTTCTTCTGGCTGTCACATACATTTTTACAAACTTAGTATACCTTTGCTCCAATTATTATTAAGAAAAATGGTAATTGCTTTAAAAATAATTGGCCAAGCCGAGGTCATTCGAAATACTGTGTGGCTTATAACAAAAACTCAACATATCAGCTTTTAAACCAATATTTCCCAGATTGTGAGAATAAGGCGCATACATATAGACAGACAGTCAAACGTGGTTAAATGACTTGTCATGCTGATTCCCAAAATAAATACTTTACTGGGTGTCCGATGCCTTCTTCTTTTATCAATGTGACACCAAAATGCATAACATTATATAACTAAATTTCGTGGAATCACATGCAAAATATATTTTTAATTATTCTAAGGATTTTCACCTGAAATAAAATTTTTCTACAGAGTTTATTTAAAGTTTTTTAATGTTTTGAGGTTTTTTGACTGACCTTAACAACTATGTGAACCACTAAAATTTGTTCTATTGTTAAAACATCTGCCATATTTCTCTTTTTCGATTTTTTTTATTCAATTTGCATTCAAATATTTTAGAATTGTTATTTCAAATTATTCAACTGATTGAAACGTCTTAAAGAAATTAAAAAAAAAAAAAAAGTGTATTACCCTTTGCTGTACCCCAGACAACCTAAGATGCATTAATTGAATCAATATTAAACGCAGTGCTGGAATTTGAACCCTTGCTGAGCACACCTGAACCAATGTCGTTAAAAAAGGTGCTAAGGGTTGAGGGTTAAATGTGTCAGTGATGTGATCAACAAATGCTGCGAGCGGAGACTTTGTATTTTTTTTTTTTAGTTCTGCACGCTGATGTTCGGACGGGTTGAATATGTAAATTAATTGTGAATAGAAACGAAATTAGAGAATCCTTTCACTGACGCACGTTGGCATTCATGCAAATTTATTTCGCTTTCTTTGTTGTCAGCAGAAGAAAGAAATGATTTATGCCGATGTCGAAATGTAGAAGAAAAGAAGTCCTGACAATAGATCACTTTGGAAAGGTAAGGATGGATGAATCGATCGAAACGATCGAATGTCACAGCGTAAGAGGAAGAGTTGTTATTGTTGCGTAATTTGCATTTGAAAGGGAAAGGTTATGCTGAATCAAATAGCATGAAAATCGGGAGTGTTGCTGCTCGCTGTGAAAATTAATATTTTCACATTTGAAAACTCTTTTGCACATGCGCAAATTTTATGCAAATTTTCTGCATAACCAAAAGGGTTTCCTGCAAGCGAGCGATTTAGTGCCAAAGGCGTTTTCATGCGGCTGTGATTTAATTAATGAAATTTGCAGCTTCACGTGCTGCCAAAGCTGTGCTTAATTGGTTGACAATGCGTTTAACTGCTGCTGATCACTAATCTCGGAAAATTCATCGAGTATTATACTTGCTGCAGATAGTCGAGTTCTAGTAACTAACTAACTTATACCAAACTATTTGGGATTTTTCATTCCATTCTATGACATAGTCTTCCAGCTTGGCATTTAGAAATTGCGCACATCCTGTTCGCCTGCGTTTCTTTCTCACTTCTCATGGCATGGCATGGCATGGCATGGCTTGGCTTGGATTCATAACCTCAGTGAATGTATAATTGCCAAAGTGTATTCTTTCATAAACTGCACAACACATTATCTAGACTCCTCTGCCGCAGAGCAGTGTGGAATGAATATTCTCGGCATGCTGCATGTTTCCTCGTAGTCATTCATAAGTTTGAATTCACTACTCATCATCCGAGTCGCTTTGTTCGTGTGGTGCGGTGCGTTGGCCTCACTTGACTGGCAATTATCTTGGAATTTCAATTGCTGTCATCGTTCGCTTTTTCATTGCAGCTTAGAACGTGCCTATCAGCTCAAAGCTAAAGAAAAACACTTTTACCCTGGCCCGACTACTTAAGTTCTTTTGCCTACTAGGCTTTTGTTACTTATTGTACTTACTACAACAACGAGTAGTACTATCGTCAATGATCTCTTAAGGTAGCTAATATCTCTGCCTATAAATTTACTCGTAGTTGCCTGTGCTTGGGTCTCTGCATCAATTCTAACTTGCATGAATTTGCTAATATGAATTGCAATTAATAATGTGTTACTGCAAAGTATCTTGTGGGCATGAATTTAATGATGTTAAGTTAAATGCATTTGCTGATATGTAATTCACTTCAAGAACATGAAAGAAGAAATGTGATGATTTAGCATAAAGTCTCTAAATGTATTCGTTTCTAAATGAAAAGATTGTTCAAGGCTTTTCAGTTGATACTTTGTACTGCTTTATGTCAAATTGTATAAGTCAATTCTTTAAGCTTTATATACATTTCTATAAGAATAAATAAATAAATAATTAAAAAAATATCTTCAAAAAATTATTGGCTGAATAGCTCAATGGAAAAATGCGCGTATATAGGAAACATAGCTGTGTACTGATGATTGTGGGCCATAATAACTAAAAACAAATCTAAATTCTAAAACTAGAAGTCTCTAGCATCTACACTTTCTGAGATCTCGTTGTTCACGCATATAATTTACGGACTGACAGACTGATAGACGGGCAAAGCTAAATCAACTCGATGTACTTTACATGGTCTCATACTCCTCTTTCTGAATACTACTACCTATTACTATTTTTTCAGGATATATCAAAGGTTAACATCTTTATGGCTTAATGTTGCGAAGTTTGCCTAAAGATCTTGGTTTATACTCATATAAGATCAAATTATCTCAAGAAATGAAGTCACGTGATTATTTGAAGTGCTCTAACTTAATTGGATAGAAAGAGACCCACATGTGCTTCAAAGAGTGTCAGTGTCGGTGTTGATTTCATCTCATTGAAACACGTTACGGGTCAACAGAGTTCGCGCCATGGTGGAATACTATTTTTGACCAGACTTGGATAACCTTGATATCAGATCAGTGTCAAAATATAGATCTGTTGAAGGGCAAGCTACGTAACCTTGTAATATCGACGAATGGACAACTCGTGGGACTTAACGCCATTGGAGTTATTTCTATGACAATACATTGGTATATGCCAACAAGCCAAAAATATTGGCTCTAAAGAATCGAATAGTGCAAATGTGCTCTCGATAGTCATTTGAATAAAATCGAAACTGAGGAAGGTCCAGTAAGTTACTCCAAAAATAAGAACAAATTATAGTTTTGGTTTAACCGTAGCTCAAATACAATTCACGTGATATTCCAGATCTCATAGCAGTAGACTCTCATTGATTATTCAGATAATTTGTATTCAATGAACACGCTAATCCTACTCTGTAAGAGGAGGTTGGCACTAACCATACAAACCCACTAATCAAGCTGAAGTTTTGTATTAACGAAGTTTTATTGATGTTGTTAGTTTTGCTAGAAACTCAAATTTGGATTACCTTACGTTAATCCTTATCAAATATTCTAATTAGTTCCAGATGGGACCACTAAAAGGGGTAGGCCCCATAAAAATCTGTCCATTTTTGTATGCCAAATTTTTTATTGTTGTTGTTTATTTAGCTGGAAATATCAAATATGATGTATCTTACACGATTCCTAAGAAAATATCTTATATAGGCTAAGATCGGACTAGAAGGAGCAGACCTCATATTAATCGTTAAGAAAAGGGTACCTCGTAGTCGATCCTATTCGTCAGCAGACACATATATGTATGCGTGTCATCCGAGTTTTAACTGATAACGACCTATGAAAGTTAGTTTTTCTTAGAAAGTCACATATATGGTCGTTGATGATCGTTGAGACGACTTTTCGGTTTTATCATTCGTTCAGAATCGGTATGGTATTCCCCAAAGTCTATTTTAATACTAACTTTAATTTTATTTTTTGGTGTTAATATTAATGTATGGACTTAAACTTAACGTAAACAGCATGGCACGTTTATTATAATGGCAGGATCAGTTAAAATTTTTTGAAATTTGTAAAGTTTCAGTTCTGGAACGTTTTAAAAACGAAGATTTCGTGGCATCAAAGTTCACTATACTATTTTCTCAATTTTTATCATTACTATTTTTTATCTTCTCTATATAATAACTATTAATTTCCAGATACATATTTTCACTTTAGTATGTAGATACATTAGGCGAAAAGTTCTTAAAATCGGGCTTTTTGTGGTTTCATAATTTCTATATTTATTCACAAGTATCGACATATTTTTCCTTTTTATTTTCTAATTTTAAATAATATCCAGAAATCACAAGGCGCACGATTCGAAGATATGGTGCAAGGCGAATATCTTCCATACCAGAGACAAATATAAATCTACAAGTTCTTTCAGCAGTTTGATTTGGCGTATTATCGTGTCGAAGAAATTTCTCTTTTTGAGGATTTCCAGATTCTCTTTTCGGACGTCATTCAAAGCTTATATAATCCATCCATTTCTAAGTGTACATCATTTCATTTGCAAATATATGCGTTTAGTCTTGAGTTTTCGATGCCATTTGTAAACCGATTTAAGAGATGATGCACTTCTTTCATAAACCATTTGGCATTCATTGAAAACTCATACTGATTTGAGTAGACGCTGGAAGCTTTCGAGTAACGATTTTTTTGGTGAGTTGTTGGTGACATTTCATTCTTGCTTTGCATCAGTAATTTTAGGTTTTTTTATTTACATGTGGATGAGTCTTCCTGAAATATATTGTATGATATATATTGTAAGTGACTTGTAAAGCGAATGCTGCAGTATAGTGCGCTCGATTTCAATGTACCCTCAACCCGCATTGAAGCTTAGATTTGTATGAGGCATATATTCCTATTTTGATACGTGAAGTATATATTTTTGGTTATAGCATAAAATCACTAAATTGGTCGTTTGAAGCTAAGCTAAAGTAAAACCAACATTTTTTCTAAAAGGAACCCTTGGGAAGTGACAGTTTTGTATGCGAGCTTCCCCTTCCTGCGAATATAGACCGATAAGAATACATAAATTCTATGCAATATTCCATTAGAATTTAAGTTAATACAAAAAAATTTTTATTTTTAGCTAAAATACCAAGAAAAGATTTTTTTTTTTTCAAAACCTTAAACTGGAGGGCGGTTTTTATTGGTACCATATAGAGTTGTACCCTATAAAGAGTAAGGGTTGGTAAGTTCATTAGTCACTACATATCTGAAGAAGGAATAACAGACATTAAATATACAAACTTGAAAGCTATATCTTTTATAGTAAGCAAATTTATGTCGTTCATAGCCAGACAGATGGACTTTTTGGGGGAGCTACGACTTTTAGTGTTTCGATTTGGATTCTAATATGGACTCAAAGTATACCAATATACCTGAATTAAAAACATCACATTTTTTCATAGATTTGGCATTCAACGAATATTAAAGCTAGACCAAATTTGGTATTTCTATCAAAATTAATGTCATCAATAAAATTTTTTCGTATATAAACTCAGAATAACGTCTACGCTTACATTATATAATAAGTGCCAACTCCCCCTTAGGGACGGGAGTTAGCATGTTCATTGAATAGAAATTATCTCAAGAAGAAATATGAGAATCTAAATATCCAAACTTGAAGACTCTTTCTCTCATAGTCTCTCCAAATTATCGTTATTCATATGGACACTCAGACAGACAGTCTGAAGGACATGTCTACATCGACTCGCGTTTTCATGCTAATCAAAAATATATTTAATTTATGTGGACTGTTTCATCTCCTTCAACCTGTTTGCACAAACTAAGTATACACTTTTTCCCTATTGGTAAAGGTTATACGAGGGACACTATTTACATTTCGTGATTATCAAATATTAACAAAAAATTTTTTTCTTTTTTAAATATTTTATGCACTTTTGCATTCGCTCAAACCAATTTTCGAAGCACTTTTTCCACTTCGAATGAGACACCTGCATCTTCTTCGGGCATAGAAAAACGTTCATCACTTAAGAATAAAAAAATAATCATTGTGTAATAAATTAGGGCTGTACGTCGGATGACTCATTAATTCGATATTTTGAATGCTCTCTTGTGTGAGCCGATGTGTGTGTGCTTGTATTGTCATGATGGTGGGTGAATCGTCTTAGGCGGTTGGTTTTGCGAATTTCTGCGAAGACTTCAGGCAAACAAATAGTCGTGTACCATTCAGAAATGACCTCCTACGTTGCCCTTTCGGCCGAAGAAACATGCTATGACTTCCTTCGCAGTACTTCGTGCGCAAACAAGATTTGTTGGCTCGTGTTGGAACACCCACACGGTCGATAGTTGTTTTTATTTCTGGCTTAAACGCATATTTCCATGTTTCGACACCTGTGATCGTCCTTTGAAGCCCTGCGATCGTTTTTTTCCAGCATTTCTCAAATTATACGGAATTCAACGCGAACAAACTTTTTTTACTCCAAGAAGTTCATGCAAAATCTTATATACATTGGTGGAACTAATATTTAGGGATACCTCAACCTCACTGTATGTCACATGACGATCTCGCATTTTCAGTTCACGCACTGCATCGATGTTTTAAAGCACAACATTTGGGCTACCATCACGGAATTTGTCTCTGAGCGAACTACGACCACGATTGATTTCACCATACCATCGATATAAAGTGGTTTATGATGGTACTTTATGGCCATACAAAGAACTAAGAAATTGTTGAGATAATCTTCGTAGTTTTGTGTTGAAAATTATTTAAATATTCCTATTATATTTTAATCTAGTTCCTGTTTCCCGTTAACTTTTAAAAGAAAAACAACAACAAACTACACAAAAAAATTTTATTACCGCTTGTTTCTTTGCTTTTCATTTGAATGATCCTTCGTATATAGTCTCCAAGTTCGAGAACTTGTTCGCAACGCTTCTGATAAACTGTTTTCTCAATAAATGCAATTTATAGAAAATTGTGATGACTTTCAAAAGCGACTTCAAAAAGCGACTTTTCAGCCGCAAAAATACCTTCCGTAAGCTTTAATGAAAAAGCAGTTGAACAAATAATGTTGATACATTTTAATAATATAATAAAACTATATTTTAAGATGGGAAAATATATTTAATCTATTTATTCTCTATATTTTTTCAATTTAATTTTATTTTATTACTTATGTCCATAATATTTAATGGTAAAAATATACCAAACAACAAATAATTATTATATTACAAACAAATAAATTATTTATATTCTTTCTTTATTTCTTACCTTTTGTTATGAGAACTATTTGTGTTAAATTAAAAAATAAAATAACAAATGTTGAATAATAAATTAGCAGAATAATAAATTATTCATTAAATGAATAAAAAAATAATTCACTTTTTATCTATCTATTTCGAAAAATTTTCCCAAAATATCTTCTATTCAAAATACCAAATACTATCCCTATATTCGGTGTAGCTGCAAATGTGAAAGGCTTGTTTGATTCCATTTTACTTGCTGCTTGCTGTCGTTGCTTTCGTTTCGCACATATTCGAACTCTAAAGATCTAATGAAATAATAACGCACGAATATTTTCGGATATAAGAAAATTTGAACCGGTGCAGTGTTCTAATTTATACACTTTTGCATGCATTCCGCTTGAAACACCTTCAAAGCATAGATTTTAATTTCATCTGTACACACTGTTTGTGTTTGATTGTGTGGCAACAGAAAGTAATCATTGAGTGTCAGCACTGTAATGTGGATGAAGCTCAATTTGGAAGTTTTGAGTGCTCAAAAAGTTACTTGTTTAAGCCACGTCCCATTGTCGTGATAAATCCGGCTTCGGTTGTTGAATTGCCTAAATTTTACAAATGCTGCTGACAATGAAGGCTAAAAGTCTCCCGGTCGCTCGTAAAATTCATTCTTTTGTCGGAGTGTGTGTCTGGGATGATGTTAAAGTATTTAGCTTCGCTTAAGCGGCCAAGCGCTCATCCAGAGGTGTCAACGAGGTTGCATAGTTTTCTACTTACCACAAAACACTATTTAATTTTTTGCTTACTCTCACGGCAGTTAAAGATGCACATCCGTAAATCAAGATCCTTAAATAGTTTGCAGTGGACATCATCACAGAGTGGAACTGAGATTTTTATGGTTTGTAATTGCAGGTGCGTCACCTGGAAAGAAACAGCTTGATATGCTCAAGCTTGAGTTATTGAATTGTCTGACTCCAATATTTTCGATTGCTTGGGCTTCTGCATGTTTAAGTTAAATTTGTCCTCCACCTACCTCTGCCATATAATCTATAAAACGTAGTTAGTATGGTTGCATGTAATAGTTTGTTAATTTTTAAGTATTTGATCTTTGGTTTAATCAAATTAACCTCCATGTTTTACAATAGACAGCATTATTTATAATCCCAAAAGTTCACAGTGTATAGTCAATAGGCGCAGAACACTAAAATCAAAGATAAAATATATATTTTGTTCTATAATTCCTTCAGTAACTATTTAAGTAGCAAGAGACCACTTTAATATGCATTTAAAAAATGAATAGTTTCTTATTCACTTTAGCAAATATTTAACTTTGTTTAGCTTAAATGTAGCTCCTAATGCATGCCTGTCCACAAAAATATCATACATATAAGCAAACTAAATGCGTCACTTCATCCAATTCACCCTGGTTCTTTACAACTTTCTATATTTGTATTTTAACTCCCTGCCTTATTATTTGTACACATCAACTTTGTGGTACAATGGAATACTTGAAGACATCGAAGCATCGCATCTCTGGTGCGATGCTACTTTGTCGAAACAGCCGAAGGAGCTGTTGCTGATGCGTTTTCTTTAGCTTCTAATGTGAAATATTTGCATAAAAATGTTACAATTTCAATGGTGTGGCTGCCTGCTCGAATATTGGAATGTGGCAGGACTTTGTATGTTGAACGAGATAAAAAAGTGTAAGCAAGGCGAGCAAGGGGAAGCAGCACGTCGAAAAAAACTTAATATCATATGCAAAGTATGTTCACTTCAAATATTCGATGTCTTTTCTGTTTCGAGGCGGAGGTGCTCAAGAATATCTGCGCATTTGTAGTATATTTCTGCTTTTGGCTTTTTTGAATAGATGCTAACATGATTTATTGAAAATGGAAACGCATACAGGGTGTGCTTGCCACAAACACAAAATAAATGCCAACAAACGTGTGTGGTGTACGCAAGGTGACCCAGTATTGTGTTGTGGCTGCTACAAAAGGAAACACAAACGAAACGGGCCAAGTGCTCAGCTACACGTGTGCCAAATTCATTTCCATATATACACACACACACACACACACACATTTACCGAAAAGACAAAATAAGTATATGTGTAACTGTGTGTGGTTAACTACGTTTGCATGTATGTATGTGTGTGTGTGTGTTTGCAAAAGGATAACAACAGCAGTAGCAGCAACAACGAGGACAGCTAATACACAATTTGCATATATTTATCCATCAAATTGATGGATGCTACTCCCACACACACACACACACATACACTCACAGATTCAAGCATAGAACAGCAGATAGAAGTGTAGCATTGTTGCTGTAAGCAGCATGCGAACGGAACCAAAAGCAATCGGAATCGCGTCTCCGTTCGATGGCTGTCTGCTCCGGTAGAGGTAAAAGCAGTAGACGACACTCTGACTGACTGGCATGTCTTCGTCATACCTCGTTGCTTTGACACATCGAATCCACCAAAGGATAATGGCAGACAGCAACAGCAACAACACTCGCTCACTTATTCGCAAATGACAGCAGCAACAGCAGCGCTGCTCGTTGCCAGCTACAGCGGCATAAGCAAAAGCAATTTGGCGTTGGAACGATTGGCGGGGTTTTGGGGCGCAATGGCATGCAGCACATCATTTTCGACGGCTACACTAGTTTCCTTTGGGTGCTGTTTACCGTTCACCAACTACCGTTGAAGCCACCGCCTAGGTACCGTTCGAAGTCACAAACGCATATTCGCACGAGCGGAGCAACTTCAAATGACGACGACTAAACACGTCGCCATCGACAACCGCTTCGGTGTCACTCTGCTGGAGATACGATGGCGACGCTGACGAAGCGATTAAACCAGGAGCGGAGTAAAGGGCAAATATTTGTTAAAAACTTTTGGAAATTTAAATTCTTGCTTTCCAGCTATATGGTGCACTAAATTGGGTCGCATTATAGACTTTCCAGGTCTTCAATGAATAGTATCTCGAGGGATCATCTACGGTATGTGAGACAGTCTCACATATGAGGTGTTGGACATATATATTAAGCTTCGATAGAAGTCGATATATGTCCGTAGACCCAATGACAATGGCCTGTTAGGACTCTAGTCAACATTCTTTCTTATTCTTTTATTTATACAGTGTAGGACTTCAGTTGTCCGCTTCGGTTTATTCGTGGCCAGAGAACTTTTGAGCCATAAAAGCGAGGCTTAACCACATACTGTCTAATCACTAAATCACTGGTGGTCATAGTTAATTCTGAAAGGATCTCTTGAAAAGGTATGTAAATATCCTTCACCGCAAGTTTAGCTACCAGTGGCGATTCAGTCATGGTGCAATCGTCTGCTTTCTCATTATCTGTTATTCCAGAATTACCAGAAATTCCTATGAATTCGATGGATGAGTTGGTTTTTGTGGTGTGAGACATAACTTCGATTGCAGCTTGACTGTCAACGTATTCTTATTTATATGTTCCTTGGAGTTTTCTAAAGGATGCTAATCAACTTACCGAACTGTCAGACAGCATATATTTCTGCCTGGAATTCGCTACATCAGTTGGATAGGTGGTATGACAACTTCGTGGCCAACTCCTCCGGTAGTGACTGAACCTTTGTTCTGCCTTGTTGAAGCCTTAGCACATGGGATGAGAAGATTAAGACACCGGTGTGGAAATTCCACCAGACTAAGTATCCATAGGTTGGTATAGGCTTGTCAAACGCGAGCTTGACCGGAGTGAATTTTGGTCAGCAAAGCTGACATCGACTTACTACTGACATGGTTAAAGGCTGGCTCCCTCGATGTCGACTTATAGGTTGTCCTGCAGGTCATGCTCTACGCTGCCAACCACTTACCTTGCATTCTCAGTGGAAGAAAAATCTGATTTGGTCCAGCTTAATTGTAAGATTAAATTCCAACAGTCGTTTTTTAGATGTCAAAAATGTGGACCGCCTAAAGTATTTAGCAGCTAATCTTGCCAGGTTTGAATATGAAATCCACTCTCAACAGTGTAAAGAGGTTGAAATGATCCTTAATCATGGAAATTTTCTTATGTACTTACTTTATCGCTAACAGCTGCCATTGTTAACTCAGAGTCCTTCCAGAAGATGCTCCCAAAGATACGTTACCTCTTGGTAAAAGAACCAAACACTTGTTTCTGCTTCTTTATCAGTCATAGGACCACCCTATATTAAGTTCGATATTTGAATGCAATTCCTGAAGATTCGTAGTTACAGTCTTCTAAGGGAGACTCCTATAGATACTTAAAATAGTGGAACTACATATTTTCGTATCAGGACCCACTTCAGTTTAGTGTTATTTAAATTTTGTTGTTTATACATTAAATGCTGACTTTATGACCAAATTTGTCAAATTCTAAACTCCGGCACTGCTGAGCAGTTTATTTTGTCCTCAGCGGCAGCACTTCAATTGCAAATCGCGCGTTTTGTTGCTCCTTTTCGTGGACCGCGCGTTTCGCCTTATGTTTGACTACGATTTTAGACATTCAGTTCAGTTCGCCATTCAGTCAGTCACTCAGCCACACAGTCAGTCAGGCAACGTCACGAGAAAATTACATTTTCGCCGGAAAAGCACTCAACCCGAAGACATTTTCCGTTGGCAGTGGAAACGCTTTGGGTATGCATGGAAGCAGTGTGTGCAGGGTGTCTTGATGGTTTCCTTCTTTAGCTTTTCACATGAAAGTTGGTGAAAAACGGAAAGCTTCAAGTGGCAAAACACATACACACACACACACACACTTAGCGTGTGAGTGTGTGTGTGTGTGTTCCATTTTATATCCTTTCGCTGCCTGATAACAAAATTTTCTATTTTATCATAAAAAGAAAATACTTTTATATGCATATCTTTTTATGTTGCTGGCATCTTTTGTCGTTGTTTTCATTGTCGTCGTTATGGCGCCTATATAAACATATATAGAACATAATATTTAAATACACACACACACACATACACACACATACACACACATACACACTCAAGAAGATTTTCATGACAATCGATTTTTCTTATCCGCACAATTAAGCAAAAAGATAAAATATAAATGCATTTATTTATGTAGATACTTAAAAAATCGTCAGCTAAAAAGCTTTATGAAATAAGGAATAATATTTCATTATAAATGTTTTATTTACTTTAAGCATCCTTGCATACAATTTACTCTAATTTCTGTGCATTTTTGCTTTATTTTCATTAATTTGCGGCATTGGAATCAGCTGTTGCCCAACGAATATCCCGACAAAAACAAAAGACACGAAAAAATATTGAAATGAAAATGCAGAGAAATTAATGCCGCCACAGAATCATTAGAGAAAACAGTGGGATGAGCGAGCAAAATGAAAATAAATGCAAAGTTAAAATGTGAGCACGTGGCTCTTTGTCCTGTTTGGGTTTTCTTTGCGCTATAAGCTTTTTGCTACTTTTTATATTCACAAGATCTGATTCAAATATTTGGATACCCTTTTTATGACTTTTTGATGTCGTTATTGCGAAATTTCTATAATTTAAAGCTATAAAAGGGCGTCAAATATGAATAAAAAGTCATCAAAAGCTGCTTATGTAGCTATTTATTCTAACTTTTATTCTTGTTGAACAATAAAAACATTTTTGCTGAACTTACGAAAATTACGAAAAAACGGAAAAATTCAAATATCCATGGATTTCTTCAGTATAGGTGCTATACTACTAAATGAGGGACGCACTCTGCACTTTCGGAAATAAAGTAGACATTAAATCTTCCAGAATAGTGGAACGTATTACAGATATTATGGTAAGTAGGAGGATTTTACTGCAGACAAAATCAAATCCTAACTCAAATCACGAAGCTTATGAACAATTACTTCATTGTTTGGTCTGACAAAGTCGTAGATATGGGAAATGATTTAAAATGGGTTCATTAGAAACGGTTGCTCATGTTTACCGGAAAGAAAAATATTTAAAGAGCAATTCATGCACCGAGAAATGACATTTTAAACAAATTAAATCAGAAATTCTAAAAGAGGTACAAGGAGAAATAAAAAAAACATTTGTCGGTAGACAAAGTCATGTATACAAATCTGAGTAGTTCGCATTCCGTAGACATCCTAAATTCTCTCGTATAAGATTCAATTAATATTAGACGTAAAGGTCATACTTATGAGATATTAACGTAACGGAACCAGGCTTTGAGTCGGTCATCTTAAGCAGTACATAATACAAAAGTGTACTCATTCCTCTGATCCCTACAAAGCACAATGATCTTTCTTTCTAAAATATGTACATATAATGTTGCATTTCGCTATCAAACTCAGATATGCGATTACTATGAATACTCATGGCAAGTTATACGAGGGTTGCTACATATATTTCTAGCCTGAGCAACAAAACATGTTGGCAGATGCAATCTGAAGTCTCCATCATAAAGTCTGACATCATCTAAGCCAAAAAATGGAATTAAACCGTGAACATTTTCGTGCGATGATTTATTACGATTTTCGACGTCGATTAAATCAACTTTTGGTGATGAAGTTCCATCCTTGGCCACTGTGAAAAACTGGTACAATCGTGGCCGCAGTTCGCTCACCGACGAATTTCGTGAAAGTCGTCCAAAATCGGTCGTTGTACCAGTGTGTGAAGTGATAAAGCAGGATCGTCATGTGACATAATGAGAGATTGAGGCATCCTGGGACTATCATACATACAATATTACACGAACATTTGTCCGTCAGAAAGATTTGTTCACGTTGAAAACCGCATAATTTGACAATCGCTCAAAAGATGGTTTGTGTCGATTAGTGCAAGCAAATGCTGAAGCAATTCGTGCGAGGTGCGTCAAAAGTCGTCTACTCTATCGTGACAGGTGACGTAACACGTATGGATTGTCTTCAAGACAAGCAAAATCCAACAAAAGTTACTCGATCGCGCAGAACATCGAAGCAAACGATCGCAAGTTTCTTCTCGAAATCCGTACATGTTGCGACCGTGCCACTTGTGGAAAGAAGGAATTTCAATTCTGCCTGAAGTCTTCGATAAACTAAGGAAAACCAGCCGACGAAGATGAAACATACTTTATCACTATAATGCGAAATCGCACACTTCGGCCTTAAGAAAAGAGTTTTTGGACGCTCAAAACATCGAATTGATGGGTCATCCGGCGTACAGCCCTGACTTGGCTTCAAATGACTTCTTCCTGTACCCTCACATCAAAAATAATCCACGTGTACAGCGGTTTTCAACTCCCGAAGAAGCTGTTGATGCCTTCAAATAGCATGTTTTGGAGGTATCTCTTTTGGAGTGGCAAACTGCTTCACAAAATGGTTCGGGTGAATGCAAAAGTGTATCGATCTAAATGGTGAATATTTTGAAAAACAATAAAGCGAGTTTTTCTAATAAATTTTCTTTTTTTCATGGTTAGGCTATAGGAATTGGGCTATTAGATAATTTATGAAGCAACCCTCGTACTAAGTGCATAATCTACTATGGAAACGCCATTTCTTTGTTTTTATGAGTTGGACATTTGTCCACAAACAAATTGGTGCACTATCATCAATTTTATACAACAACATTTAGTTTTCCTCTGATAATCTTGTCTAGTTTTTTGTCAAAGCAGAGCACATGCGGGTAGCTCTGCTTCGCTCCAATTTGAAAATACCGATTATTGAATCATATGAAATACTTGTGAAGGATTATAGCGACATGGTTTTATCGAGAACAGCTTGCAGGGATTGGTTTTGTCTGTTCAAAGTCGGCAGCTTTGAGCTGATCGGCAAGGAGGCCCAAGAAGGTTAAAGACCACCAATTCTTTTGGATGTGGATGATACTCAGTTGGAAAAAATGCTTGCCGAGAAATTGGGTGTTACTCAATCAGCCATTTCTATACTTCTACGTGTTATGGAAAGTTTCTAAGAATAGGAAAATGAGTGCGTCATGATTTAAATGATAGGACGGAGTCACAACGAAACAATTCCCAAACGCATTCCTCGCCAGTCAAAAATGAAAGTCGTGCCTGTATCGAATATTGAGTGGCACACGTGAAGATTGGTGCAAAGCTATTGTACTTGGAGACACTCAACTGGACGGCGCTACCCTGTGCCGCTAATTTACCAGACCAGACCCCTTCTGACTGTCACCAATTATCGTCGATGGGTCACGAGTTTGATATGCAGCCCTTTAATTTTTACGAAAATGCCCGAGCTCGAATGGAATTTTTTGGCATAGTTTTCACCAGTTGCCCTAGAGATGGGGCAAATATTTGAATGAATTATTTTTTCGCGTCTATGAACAAACTTTTGTATTTTTTTACCAAAAATATTGCGGATTAAGGCTTATATACCTGGTGTTTAGCTCGTTCACAAGAATCTAATTCCAAATTTTTTAGACGCAAGTTAAAGCTTTTCAATTCACATAATATTCCTCTTATGGTTTTTGCCTTAAATACTCCCGATGTTTTGAAGCAATTTGTGGGCACCTCGTCTTTTACAGCTTTAATAGAAGCTTTGATTCACAAAAAAAGTTTGAATACCAACTAATGATACTTGTGGCTGATTGATTTATTTTACCAAAATTCTACCAAAATCTGCATTGATGGACGACTTGGACCTTATAGTCAATAAGACACCTACTGCTCGTTTTTGATCCTAAATTTGACGTCCAAATTTAACTTTATTCCAACTCATAAGCTCGATTTTATTTTGTTAAAACTAAAATCAAACTTTTTAAATTTATTTGAATATAAGATCATCAATTCTTATTAATTAAGAAATTCGAATATGCTTAAGAAATTCCTTGCTGAACACTTTGAATGGGAATTAAATTATCTTCTTTGGCATTTAATACTCGGTGACTACTTCCGTTTCCGGCATTTCTTTTTTGTTGTATTTCTTGTTGATGTTGTTGCTGCCTCTGCTGCCACCACTGTGCCTACTGATGAGGATGTCCTTGAACTAGAAACCCGTTTAATTTAACTGTTGCTTAATTGCTGGCAACGCACCCAGGGCGCCCACGACGTCACATCGTACACCATCTTTGCAGTAGGCAGGCAGTATTGCTCTTTCATCGTCTTTCGTTTCACTTTTCATCTCTCTTGCACTCTAGCGTACTCTGTCTGCCACTGTGCGCCGAGTTGCGACGTCATTAAGTCGTCCTGCTTGGAAAACTTCATTTTTGCCGACAACGTTCTTGTTGTTGTTGTTGTCCTGTTTGGTTTGGTTGGCTTTGTTTCATACGATTCGCTCCGCTCGTTCATTCATTCATTAGCCGCTGTTGCGTTGCTGCTGTTAATTTCTATGTTTCATTTTCGTTTCGTTCCGAGTGTCGCAATTATACTGCAGCAGTGCTGCACTGGTAGTGGTGCATATGTGTTTATACGTGTAATACGGCAAAATGCGCGACAGAGATACACTTAAGCATTGCGCATTAGTGCAAGCGGATACGCATTATTTTCATATTCTCTGCACTCAGGTAGAATGTTGTATGAGCAGCAGAAGGACATGCGCAGTTGTACATAAATCGTCGTTTTTCCGTTTCCCCTGCGCAGTCAGCGTACGCTACAATACATGTGCGAGTGTGTACGTGTGTGTGTTTGCACACCGAAGCAGCGTGTGCAGCAGAATAGTGAATAATGGCTGTTGCTCGAGGATATATGCGAAGCGAAGAAAAACTGCGCGAACAAACTTCTCAGCCCGGGGTAAGGAACTTTGCGAAATAAAAGCATGCAAATTTCGTGGGAAGCATTGAACGTGAACGTAGGATGACAATGAGGACATTGAATAAAGAATAAAAAAAAGAAATAACAGCAAAATCGGGTTAACTATGCGAATACATATTCGAACAAACACACACACACACACACATCGAAATATACTAAAGGGCTACACAGGCTGCTTGACGTTGTCTTCTGATGGCGTGCGGTGCAGTGCGGTACACTTTTTGTCATGGGGTTGAAGTCTGGCCGTCTGCTCAACTTCGCGGGAATTGCGGGTTCCGGAGGCAAAGCTCGTTGGCACAATATTGTATTTTTGAAATTCCAATTTGCATATTTTGATGCGCTCATTCGTTCCTCCGTTCTTTCGTTCGTTTGTTCGTTCCTTTTTTTTTTTATATTTTTCGTTGGCATCCGTCTTTAGTTTGTTCGTTTTGCAAAATTCACATTTCATACACAGTTTTCTATTGATGTGTATATCTACATAGAAAATATACTTACATATATGCACGATAAAGGATAACAGGCAGACAAACTGTCGGGCAGAGAGTCGAAACATTGTATGTCCTTAGTATAGACAGTTTGCGCCGCGGCAGTCAAATATATTTTAGACAAGTCGTCATCGAGCTTGAATGCCTCTCAGCATATTTGTTAGCTGTAGAAAATTGTATTTTGCATATCCTTTATATCCATTTTATCGCAAATGCGATTTCTTTTTTGCATTGGATACGCCCAGAACAAGTGTGCTGATTTTATGGCAATACTTACCCAAAATTTGATTCGATGGAATCATTAAGAGATTTCCATATATAGAAACGCATAGTTTTGTATATAATATTGTCTTTCGTTTCATTGCTTTATTCATAAAATAAAAATTGCATAGATTTAGTTTATAAATATATAATACAATCATATAATATAATCATTCAATAAAAATTTAATAATAGCTTTAGTTGGTAGCTATTTAATTTTGTTGGTAAAAGTTGCAGTAGAACATGCCAACATTGTAATAGGAATTCACCATGAGTCTGAACTTCTTGTAAACCAGCTACTTGTAGTTTGCTGTAACATCTGAAAGATAAAGTAGTATATGAATGCAGAAGAGTCGATAATGAATCAATTGTCCATGAGTCTTGAAAACTGTGGAATATATAATAAATATTTTTATGATTAGTTCTAAGTTTGCTTAGTCCTAGCATGTGAGTCCTAGTGAGAAAGGTCAGACCATGTTCATATTTGGTCTTTAGCTTGAATAGCTAATTTACAAACATTACCTATAAGACTTATTGATTCGCGAAGTTTATGTAGACTGCTCCAACTAAAAATTTTTATCTTCTATGTCCTTTATAGACTAATAGACTATTCATCCGATCACCATGAAACTTTGGGAAGTTATTGAGATCACTCCCGCAAGTTGCACCGACGTTTCCAGTTCGTAACCCCGATGGCTCTTGGACAAGATCCGCCCAGGACAGAGCTGAAGCTTTTGCTAAAAATCTGGAGGAGAGGTTCCAGCCATTCGTTACAGCGTCGCCAAGAAGAGTACAGCTAGTGGCTGAATCTTTAGAAGCCCCTCTGCAGATGGGTCTTTCGGTATCCCCTATCACCCTTAAGGAAGTGCAAAATGAGATCAAGGCACTTCGCAATAACAAGGCTCCAGGCGAGGACCAGTTTGATAATCGCTCCGCCAAGTTGCTCCCTCATAGAGCTTTGCTATTCCTTGTGCTTATTTCTAACTCTGCTCTTCGATTCGGGCACTTCCCAGGCGCCTGGAAGAAGGCCAACATCATCATGCTGCACAAATCTGGGAAGCCAGCAGATGAACTGGACTCGTATCGTCCGATAAGCCTGCTGCCAGTATTTGGCAAAATATTCGAGAGGTGTATTCTGCAAAGGATCCTTGAGATCAGCGCGGTTAAAAAGGCAATCCCAAAGTTTCAGTTTGGGTTCAGGCTCAGACACGGCACATCCGAGCAACTGCACCGAGTTGTATACTTTGCACTTGATGGATTTCATGAAAAGGAGTATGTCGTTGGAGCGATTTTGGATATCCAGCAAGCATTCGACAGAGCGCTCTTTCAAAGTGGCTCAGGACGGCCTGTCCTCTCAAGTTAAGAAAATCAGAGCAGGTGTACCCCAGGGTAGCGTGTTAGGGCCAACACTTTACAGCCTGTATACGCATGACATGCCCTCAGTCGGCAACATACCGATCTCGGACCCAAACAATTTACTTGTTGCTACCTTTGCAGATGACACTGCAGTTCTAGCCAGGGACAATTTCGTCTACACTGCTACAGATCTCCTCCAGATTTATTTAAAAAGATTTGAAAACTGGGCCTGTAGATGGAATATCGCTCTAAACCCTGACAAGTGTGTATCAGTCACATACACACTTAGAAAAGACACCTCTCCTGGGGTATTCTTACATGAAGAGCTCTTAGCCCAGAAGGATGCTCACAAGTATCTGGGCGTCACTCTGGACAAGCGACTTACTTTCCAGCGCCATATAACTGAGGTAGTTAGGCACCTCAAGGCAAAGACGAACAGGATGGCTTATCTCCTTAGTGCCAGGAATAAGCTTTCGCTTTCCAACATAACGAATATCTATAAAGTCATTCTGGCACCCATGTGGAGATATGGTAATCAAGTATACGGCATAGCAGCAAAGTCGAACCTCAATAGAATTCGGATAGTGCAGTCTCAAATTTTGCGAAAAATGTCTGGTGCGGTATGGTACATACGCAACAGAGACATTGAAAAAGAACTCCAGATACCGATGGTCGGAGATATTATAAACCGTCAAACCGCTGCATATCTCGACAAGCTTGCAAATCATCCGAACCAGTTGGGCGTGGAAGGCTCCTAAGACATAATCACGGAGTAAGGGCGAGAAGGAGATCCAGAACGTTCATTCAACCGATTTGCCAAAGAGAAAATTATAATCCTTCGCTTTCCTTATCCACTCACCCTATCATCTAGGTTTAAGTATGTACTTTTGAAGATATATTTTATTGAAATTTTGGATCTCGCTATAGTATAAGTGTTTGTGATAGGTAGTTGTCTAAGTGGTGTGTCACGGTAAGATGAGCGCTCGGGAGGGATAGTGTGATGAGTAGGTGAGAGTGAGCCTATTTTTTTTATATATATAAGCACTTTAAATTCACGATTACGCTTTTATATGAGGTGATTTGACAGAGGGGAGAGCGTATTGAGAAAAGTATGCTGGCCTATAATTCTTGGCTTTCATCAAAGTTCAACCCATAGGCAGCTGTTATGTATTACAAGATACATCACTAGATACATGTGACATGGTCTCATATAAGAAAAACACAGAGAGATGTATAGCAGAGCATGTCGGGTCAGCAAAGATTCGTAGCATGCTATGATATCAAATATTGTAAAATTGAACTTTAAAAATTTTATTCTCAATGATGACTCACGAAGATAAAGAAGGAGCTTAGCAGCGCAAGCCGGGTCCTCTAGTTAAAAATAAAAATTAATCACACTAAATTACAAAGAAGAAAGCATAATATTAGGTGAGAAGCTTTAATATCGTATTTCACACAGCTAAGTTTTCTGTCGAGCCGAGCATATGCACAAGCCAATATGTTGATCCGATATTCTCGAGATGAAGCAAAATATGCATAGGAGTTAGTGCGTATGGCTTAAGCCTTCTACAACAAAAAATAATCAAGAGATATTCCTAAAGTATTTTTTGTGCTTAGTTCATCTTCACTATATAAAGGGTGTCCCAAAATTTACGCAAGAACTAGTTGTTTTTTTTAATCACCGAATGACCTCCATAACTTTGCTGTTACATACATACAATTTGGTCGAACTTTTCCATTAAAATTTTGCGTAAATTTGGCTAAGCCTTGTTGTATCTCTTTCTTCAATCTACGGGGGGGAAGTGAGTTCATTGACATAGTACTTTGACTTAAAAAGAAATGTCTCAAGGTGTAGGGCATTTCGCACCGTTTTGTTGAAACCAAATAAATTTCATTTAATTTAACTAAAAGTCACTGCTTAATCTGTCTTATTTTCAGAGTAGTATGATTGAATGACGTATTCTGTCTAAAATCTACAACAAACAGATACACTTTGTGAATGCATTGACTTTTCGACAATCATATGTGGTTTCTCTGATCCAAAAAGGCGGAAATATTGGCAATTAACAGATAATTATATGAAACTGAGTACAGCAGAAAAGATAGTTTGGTCCGGAAAATTACCGATCATTACCGATAGCATCATTCTCGATAGTTCCGATATACTATTCCACAGATAAATAACTCTAAACTCTTTACTCGGTACTTTTAATAAAAATTACTTCTTGCGGGATGCCTTTTATAAACAAAAATTTAACAATTGTGTATCATGTACTGCGGTATACAATTTGATTTAATCTGTTTGAGAACTTAAAAGAACTTAGAAGTGAGTGGAACATGCCCATAATTATAGTGTATATTGATGTAAAGCTTTTATCGATAGAAAGCCATTATAAGAATTTGAAGTTGATGTTCACAGCAGTACAAATTTTTTATATACTAAAGTCTAAAAGTGGCTGGTGGGCTGTATGGGACATATTTATATCTTCGAGTTGGCGTGGCACATGGGTAAGGACATGTTCACCTCAACTTCAGATCAACAATTATAAAACTGATGAACTAGTTTTATTTCACACAGCCAAGCATTAGTCAGAAGGAAAGGCACTTAGTTGGACATAAATAGTTTAAATCGTTTCGTCGGGGTATCTGATGCTTGCCTTCTTGAGTTTTAAATTCCGTAAAACATTAATAATCCTAGCCATGCTACATCTGAAGACTATCTAATTGAAAAATGCTCTGAGTACCAAATATTCAAATATTATTTCTGAAAACTTCAACTTTGACATGGTTTCATTTGTGTTGTCAGTTAATCAAATATAAAAAAGAGCCCTTCATACTATGACCTGAGTGAAATCAGGCGAAATCCTAATATTTTGAAATTAATGAAAAGGGTAACGTTTTCTTTAATACATTCATTAGTAAGTAGTAACTATCCAGTTGAAACTAACAAATTTCCATTCCATTTACATACAGCTGAATTGACCTTCTATGACACTTCGTTGACTGTTGCCAGCACGCTATCTTAGAAGAGGACTGAACTGAAGCTTTTTTTAGAGCATAATCATGAAGTAACTTTTCTACTAAGCTCTAAAACGGACAACTTATTGACATTTTGTTCCAATTTGACATAAGTTTAAAAAATAAATAAAACTTTGTAAAAATTTTAATGATGCCAACTGACTTTATTGAAGCAGTCCTATCAGAATTATTTAGAAAAATCATTAGTGCTTTCATCTAAAAACAATTTGTAAAAACTTATTTACAGTCGTGTACTGACATTTTAATTTCAGACATGTAATTGGTTAGTTTTTTTTTTCAATATCTCCCGTTTTTCTATTATAATTATTATAAGACTCTATACCTGATGTGAAAGGATTTGAGGCAGACCATATCAAGTATATATATTCTTGATCAGCATCAAATCATTGAGTTTATACATATATGCTTATATGTTTATTTACATTTTGCTATTCCCTCTTCAGATAACTAGTTCATTCTTAAGGAATTGGTCAATCTCTCCCTAAGTGTAAGGTAATCTTCATACAAACATATACAATCTTTCTGAGTTCTGAGTATAGGAACAAATTATTATTGTTATTTTTATTATTACAAAAATATTCCAATTGTGATGTTTCTGACCTTAACCCTAATGAAATATTATATATGTAGATCTAGGTCGGACCACTAGAAGAGGTAGCCTTCATACAAATATGTTCCCCTTTTCGGCGATTTTCTTTGAAACAAATTTTTTATTGGTGTTCAGTTCGAAACGACTGGTTTTGTTATATTTTATAAAATCCCTAATAATTATTTCATAAAGGGATATATAAGTTCCCTAAAAGGGGTGACTCCTAATACAAATTGGTTTTCTATTTTGGATTTTTGTATGAAAAAATGTAAAGTTGATATTATTAGTTTAGCTACGAACGACAAAATTTGTTAAATGATGCAAATCTCGAATGAAAATTGTTTTTTTTACTGAATCTCAATAATAACCCACTTAAACAGTTTTAATTGTGCTGAAATGTAACAAACATGTATGTACTCAATGCCAATACAATACTTCGTAACTTTGATTAGTTAAATTCAAAATTATGGACAAGGATTTTTAAATAAAATTTGGTGTGAAGGAATTACAATTCATGTATTATAGCTTCGGAATAAATATCACGCACATTCAAAACGTTCTTTTGTTTTGACGTAAGTGAGAAGCTTTGTTCGATCAAAAGAATCGTTGGAAATCATCTTATTCAGTAGGCAATAGCAACCACTATGATAAGCAGCATCTGTGGAGACTAGTGAATTCTGTCAATATTCAACTTTGTCAATAGGTAGAAATAAAAGCCATATTAGTATCTCCCGAAACTACGGCTAAAACTATAAATTGAAAAACTGCTTTAAGCACATTCGAAACACTTAAACGGTATTAGGCGAAATGCACAGGAAACATAGAAATGTAAGAGGTAGGTTGACGAAATTCTCCAACATTTTCTGCTGAATTCTTTATAATGCATAGAATTTTCGATTCAATGCAGCTCGACAAAACGAAACGAATATATACTCGTGCATACAACGATTACCGAGTGGGTCCCTCAGCTTTACAAAGTACGCCAAATAGTATTAGTCTGATAAGTGAGTACAAAAGTCGTAGAATCTTATATATTATATGTAGAATCTTATAATCTTATATTACTTAAGCTACGGTGAGTTTTCTCTTACATATGTGCTATGTACATGAAGATTAAAGAGAGTCAAAGAAAGGAGTTCCTTCCGAGCCAAATCGATGAAAATATGGCTCACGAGTGTTTGGTGGTGAAGATATTTTGAACATTATCGCAACTTAATGTACAGATTAAACATGCACCCATGTAGCCTGTACAGTTCAAATCAACTCCGTTCTAACAGATAGACCTATATAAAACATAAAATTAATATCCAACTCATATTAAATTTACTTTTCAATAGAGCCATTACAATAAGTAAGATCTGATGTACTTCATTTAAAAAATAAAACCTCTAAAAAAACACCCTAAACAAGCGTTAAATTTCTGCTACGTGTCATATATCCAATTAACACTGAACAACAAATTAAAATTCCGCCAACCACCAGTTGCACCATTCGAATCGTTCAATTAGAGTTCATTAACCTCTCCAAATACCAAAAAAAAAAAAAAAAAAGCTTCGTTCTAATCAACCAAAATGAAACTTATAAAAGCGTCCGCGGATGCAAAAAAAAACAACGTCAAAGGAGGTGGAAATGGAAGTCAAACAAAAACAATAATATCAACGAAGAGAGCGCGCGAAATGCGTCACCTTGACCTTGAAACCCACATTTAAAATAATTCATTCGTTAGCGAGAAAAACATCATCAACATCCTCGTCGTCGTCCTCATCATCGTCGTCATTATTAGTATCAACATTATTACGAAAAGCCGGCATCGCAAAGGAAAAAGCAACAAAAACGGAAAACGGCATCCAGCGTAAAAACACAGAGACAACAGCAAAAGTAGTGTCAGCGGGGTCGACGGGGGTGCCGGTGCGGCAGCCATTATCTCATCAACGAAAATGAAAATGAGCGAGTAAACGAACGAACAAACAAACGGTAGTGGAGTGGAGTAAGGAAGGATGTATGGAACAACAACCGAGCATCAAGCGACCCAAACGAAGTCTGTCTATGCCACCCACAGCCACCCATACGCCAAATGAGCAGAACTTCATCAGCTGCTGCCGCTGCTGCTGTTGCTGTCGCTGCTCTCATTATCATTTATTCATTTTCCTTTCATTCAGCGTTTCTCATTCATTTAGTGCATGGGCGCGGGCCGGCAACGTAACGGGTACAATTTGCTGCTCTCTTGTGGCTTACGCTACTCTGCTTACGCTGGTGAGTGGAGCATTGTGGCATGGCGCCATTTTCTGCGATGCAACAGCATCCCGTTTCGTGTCTATGAACTAACAAACTAAATTCGTACTGCATTGCAACGCGCCAAAGGTGCAAACTTTGGTGTGGGTGCGTGGTGCGACGAGGCGAAAGTAGTTTTAATGGCTATAGAAATTATAAACCCCACCAGCAGGAGCATCATCATCAGCAGCAGCAACAGCAGCAGCAACAGCAGCAGCAGAGAAGAGCACAGCGTCACTAGTTGCCAACGCTGCATGAAATAATGAAATGAAACAGGAGCAGACAGAACCAAACTGGCAAATGGCAAACTATTGCTAACTACTCTTTGGATCATTTTCACAACAGACGCGACGCGTTGCAACATTCATGCGGTAGCTGCCATTGCGCTGCGATTATGCATAAAATATTTTATATTTTGGTCGGAAATTTGTTGCTAATAATGTTTTTTAGTTTAAAATTTAATCTGCTCTGATTTTTTTTCCAATAAACACACAGCTTCATGATTAGCCTTTGCTGGCAGTTTAGTGCCTAAAATATTACTCATTTGTTTTAATATCTTAAACTCTGTTTCTGTGTTTTCTGTTTTATAGAAATTTAATTAGGTTTGAGTTAAATTTTTAAGGTAGCAAGGTACATATTAAGTGTTTGATTGTGACTTTAGTTTCAATTCCATAGTTTCACCCGAATAAATTCCTAACTAATGGTTGATGGTTTTAGTTTAAATTGTACGTTTTTAAAAACACTTCAAAATTATTAGAGAAAATTTGTAAGGGTAAAATGTGGAACAGCTGGAAATTACTGACTAGGTGTGACGACCATGACGACCCATGAAGTCCGCACATGCAGAATAATAATCTTTTGAGTAATCAGTAAGTAAAAATCTATTAGGAAGTCTTAAGCTGAAAAGAGCGATTACAAATCGAAACATATTTTTCTATCCAAAGCTTAAAACATATAAAAAAAACTTCCAGCTGTGACATATATCACAAAATTGTATAACGCGATTTTTAAATGCGGATATTTTCCAACTCAGTGGAAGAAGTCGGTTATAGTCATGATACCGAAACCCGGAATGGACAAAACACAGGCAGCGTTATATAGACCCATAAGCCTACTATCCTGCCTATCCAAACTGTTCGAAAAGTTGGTTCTTTTAAAAATCAACTCACACATGCAGAATGTTATTCCCACCCACCAATTTGGTTTTCGTGAAAACCATGGCACTATCGAACAGGTAAACCGAATAACCTCGGAGATTAGAACAGAGTTCAAATTTCGCGAATACTGTTCCGCAATCTTTCTCGATGTAGCCCAAGCATTTGACAGCGTTTGGCTTGATGGACTTAAGTACAAAATAAAAGTATTGCTACCCCAAAATACTCACAAAACTCTAGAATCATACCTCGCAATAGAGCATTCACGGTACGTCAGAATGACTACATAACACAGGAGTTTAAAATCAAAGCTGGTGTACCCCAAGGCAGCGTTCTCGGTCCCATGTTATATGTTCTATGCACATCAGACTTACCAACGGATCACAGACATTCAATATCCACATTTGCTGATGACACAGCCATCTTAAGTAGATCTCGATGCCCAATACGAGCAATTAGACTACTAGCAGATCATCTCATTCTTCTCGAGGAGTGGCTAGCTAACTGGCGTATAAAAGTTAATGAGCAAAAAAGCAAACACGTCACATTCACTCTAAATAGAGGTACTTGCCCATCGCTGACTCTAAACAACATTGTGATCCCACAGGCCAATGACGGCATTCATCTCGAAAGACGGCTCACTTATCGTAAACATATTGAAGCCAAGAAAACACAAATAAAGCTAAAAGTCAACTCCCTACACTGGCTTATAAATCCGCCGTCCCCCTTAAGCTTGGACTACAAATTACTTCTTTACAACTCCGTAATAAAGCGTATTTGGAAGTACGGCTCACAGTTATGGGGCAATGCGAGTTCAAGTAACGTGGATATAATACAAAGAGCTCAATCAAAAATACTTAGAACTCTTACCGGAGCACCTTGGTATATTTGTAATACTCACATTCACAATGATCTTAACAACCCAACTGTGAAAACCAAAATAGATCGATTCAAGCAGAACTGTGAATGCAAACTCAACTCTCACCCTTATCCACTCGCAAGATCTCTAACCCTACTCCATATACAAACACGACTCAGGAGAAATGACCTCCCAGCCCTGTGATGTGCTCTTAGGGCCGCTGTAACAACATAAGTCTCCAACCGGGGGGCTTTGTGTAATACACAACTAGATTTAAGATTTGATAAATTATTGTTAGTCTCTTATCAAGAGAAGATTCAATAAAGAAAACAATATGAAAAAAAAAAAAAAAATTTAAGTTTAAACATAGGCCAACTGAACGGAAGCTTCCCATACATAGTTCAAGAAGGACTTACAACCTGATATAATGTTGTAAGTTACGTTACGTAAAAGCCTTGGGATTTATGGTCAGTTCAAAATGATTTGGGAAAGTTATCACGTAGAATAAAGCAAGAGAAACAACAAAACGTGTCACATTAAAAACCAGGAAATCTTCTCGCTGTGGCACTCATGCTATTCTTTCCCTCTCGAATAATGTCGTCATTCATATAACGGAGATCTACAACGGTATATTGCGGCATGGTATGACCAATTACCTGTACTGTCAAATATATTAGAACAAGTATTTCTGAGTGAAGTGTTGCTTTTGTTGAACGAATGACATGATACGATGGATCAGTCCAATTATAGTTACTATATGTACTAAATTCTCTTAGAAGATTTACAGTTTTATTTGGCTTACAAGCGTTGCGGCATGCTACAGTCCGTCACACTCACGATTTTACTATAGAATTTCTCTTAGTACGTGAAGGTAAGCTAAAGAAGCTGGCTATACCATTTTTTTAGTGAAGTACAGCCTTTCATATGTCTTGTACTGCAGGAGCAGCTACTCCTTCTGCCCACATAATTAATTACATAGAGTATAGGAAGAAAATGTAGAAAGTCGTGATATTCTCACTAAGGCACACAAGCTTGCATGCAGTGTTTCTCAAAGGGAATGTTGTACCCATGAGTACAAACTACTTGACAACTTCAAAAAAAGTAAAAAAAGAAATGCTAGATCTCAAACTTTAAAATGAATCGGCTGAGTTTTAGGAACAATAATAAAGCCGCTGTGACCGCTGAGTCATAGCTTCGAATTGTGAAACTTCAACAAAGGTTTCAGTCGAAGCTCCTGTGTAGAAGCGGTCACCATATTCATAAAATTAAAACTTATTATTCCCCAACAATCAAGGATGAAACGTTAAGGTTCAGCTGTGGTTATTGTAGACGCCTAGAAAAGCAGGCTAATCAATATCCCTTGAATATAATAAACTATACATGATCTATACTACATGCTCTGGAACCCCTAAAGACTAATTTTTTCCTGTTCAGAGCCATAGTTCACGATATTTTAAAAAGTTTGCCCAATTGAAAATGGAATATTTTTAAACCTGAAAGAATATACTAGTCGATTGTTCTCGACTTCGAGATAACTTGTACTTAAATTTGTATGGATCACTGTGAGATATTTTATTAGTGAATTAGTAAGATAAACGAAATTTTAGTAAAACAAAAAAAATTTTTTTTCATACAAAGATCTAGAAAGAAGGGAAAGATATGTATAGGGTTACCCCTTCTAATGGTCCGATTTGGATATACATATATGGAACATATTTTTTAAGATTTACAAATTGAATTTTATATCTGAATTGACAACAAAATTTTATTCATACAAAAACAGAAAGAAGGGAATAGTTTGTATGTGGGCTACCCTTTCTTTAAGAGTTGCTACTTTTATTGAATACTAATAATCTATCGAAGAAATAAGAAAGTCTAAATATCCAGAAATGAAGTGCAGACAGACAAGGGCGTATACATTGCCTCCCGCCCCCTAAATGTTAAAAAGTTGGTCCAAAAATGTATTACACTACATTTTTTCGCACTTTAATATAATTTTCTTTGTTTTATTGAAATATGTTAGTTGTACTGAATTATATGTACTGAATTAGTTGTAACTTTAAGGGTCTTAAGCACTTAAGATTGCTCAAAAAAAAGTCAGCCCCCCTTCGAGGACAACTGGATACGCCCTTGCATGTGTATGTCAATTTAACTATTGATGGTGATTTATAGAATCTTCCTCACTGTATTTGAAAAGCTCTTTTTGGTCGTTCAATTTATATAGAAAAGTAGTGGACCCGGCTTGCGTTGCTAAGCTCCCTCTTTGTAAAGTTGAAATTTTCAAGTGTAATTTTACAATATTAGATTTGTGATGGCATGCTACTATTTTAAAATAACCCCGCGTGTTCTGCTACGCAGCCCTTTGTGTTTATCTTTTATTAGACCACGTTACAACATGTAGTAAAACCCCACCTGCTTCGCCCACGGACAGTAAAGCAAAACTGTTAGCAATACTCATTAAAATTACCCATTACCATTGCTGAACCTCAAATCGATGCAATGATATGATGAATTTTGTGTATCAGATTCGGACTAAAAATTATAGAGTTACATCTCCTGCTGTCATTAAGACGTATACCAAACATCGTTCCCGTACCTCAAACTGATGCAAGGATATGTTGAATTATATTAATCGTTTATACGGGGTTGGGGTACCGCCCGTTCTGACCTTGACCTGTAACACGTATACCAAATATCACGCCTCGTCCGATAAATAAAATAAAATTTATTCTATATTTTAAGTTGAAACAAATCCAGCCTAAAAAGTATTACCAAGTATAAAATAAAAGTTAGAACTTGACATTTCTAGCAAAAAATAAAATATTACTGTCCTGGTTTCCTAATTAGAGAAGGAAACTTCAGTTCGCAACAAATAGATGATATAGAACTAAATTGTCGTTCTAAGAAGGAGATGTGATATCCAAATTTGGCATATCGTTGCACGACCAAATCGTTAACGGTTCCAAATGGTCTAGAATAGGTATAAAGATTAAATATGACTGGTGGTACGCTCGCAAATCTATCTTCCACAATGATCTCAATTTGGAAGAAATTTTCTTTCTTTAGCAGTAGTTGTCCCACACTAACCTGCAGGCCACTACAGTTCTTATAAGGAGGTTAAAACGTCGTGACTTTGTGCATCTTATCCCTGATTAAATAACATTTACAGCTAGAATAGGGTATTTCTGGTTTTGGCACTGCTTCATCGATTGGATTCCAAAAATTAAAGAAACTCTTTTGTTAAGTTACAAAAATTTGTCGATTTTTAATTTATACTAGGTGTATCATAAAAATGTCGGCTCCTCTAGTTTCAATAGAAAGAGGTATTTAACTGAAACCTATATCTAGACAATAGGGCTAGCGGCAAACCAATATTCCATCTTTTGTGTGCGATTGGATATAAGAAACTTTTATTTCAAATCATAATAAATAAATTATTGTACCCAACTATATCAATAGCTTATGATATGTGTACCAACCTGCATGACGTTCGTTCTTGCTTTCCGACGACAAAAGCTTTCAAAGGTTTTACTATCAAAGAGTTTTAATATTCCTCCGTAGTGTATTCAAATTTCCCTACAACCGAATTTTAAGTTTTAAGTTATTTCAAATATATAAAGACTTTGTAATAAAAGTCAAATGATTAATCTTCGCAACCACTTTTATTTGCAACATCTTGACTAACTTATTCAGTGCAAAAGGTTATCTCAAACTTCAATATCAGCAATCTTTCAACTCTTTTGTTTGCCTACATTCATGCTTTCATACAAAGGAAAATTGTCTAAGCAAATGGTTTACAAACTTTCTATTTCAAGGCAATTTATATGACAAAGTCTAGAAAATGAAAATAAGGACCAAATGCCATAATAAATGGCATAATGAAGCTTGAGATAACCATAGAATGAAGAACGGCAGTCAACTGCAACATTTAAGATGATTTTGTGTCTGCTTTCGTGCTTAAATGATTTATTTTTTTTCGGGCATTGTTGTTGATGATGAATTTGTTGCATGTCCTTTTGTCATATAATAAGGCTATTCACTTTGATTTGGGCTTTTGCTGCTTGCGTGCGTACAGTTTCAGGTTGAATGTTTATGATTAGAAATGACCAAAGAAAGTTACGCTCGAATTATTGCGAATGGATTATATGCCAAAATTATATGAAGTCAAACAGTCGAAGATACTTTTGTAAATGAAATAAAATCAATGGACATTGGTTTGCCAATGAAGATGAAGATCTTTCTTATGCTCATAATGGTGGCGCTTACATAAAAGGCTGCCAAAGATTAAAAGCAGCAATTTTTGTGGCAAAGGATGTGGACGATGTGAAAGAAATCTTTTTTGATTTTTCAAGAGAAAAAAATGGCAAATTTTCAGAGTACACTAAATAAATGTGGGTAGTATGGTAAGGGAAGAAACATATGGAATGGGGTGACATGAGTTGATATGGATTGGTTGTTGTGACGGCAACAACAACACACGATAAGAAGAAACATAAGAAGAAACATATACACACACACACAATCAAATTTACGCAGAGAAACAATCATCTAAGTAAGAGGAAGCATGTATGACATATCATATGACATTTTTGTTGCTCTATTCTTTGTATTTATTTGTACCTTTCATATGTAGTATGGAGAAAGGTATAACAAGTTCGTTGGTAGGTTTGTAACGCAATGAGAGAGAAGTTGAAAATGGGATATAATTAAATGGGTTGAAATAGATGTGTTTAGAAGAAGATAGATAGAGCTGATTCAGTGGCTCACATCAAAATATAAATAATTTCTCCTTGTTGGAATTAAGACTGTATATTGTCAAATGTTGTAGTAGAGATACAATAATCTATGTTCAATGGTAGAGGAATTAGAGTATCCTCGAGAGACCGATGGTACCGCAGCGTTTAAAAATGTTGTCTCAGCCACAAGATTGTCTTTGCAGCTATCTCATTTGCTTAGTGCAGACTTGTGCACTTCTTTCGGTTTGAGACTGATTGAACACTCTAATGACAAACATACTTCATGAAGCGAATTCGGTTTGACCAAGGCTGTATATACTGCCAGTGCACAGTAGATGAGGCATCAATAGCTCGAGATCCAACTGGAGCAAACATTTTTATCATACATTTTTTTCGAGAAAAAATATTCAATAGTTCTGAATGATATTGCTTTTTGGAGAAAAACTAGTTTACTCTAATTTTTCGTCTAATTATGGATAAAGGCCTGTTGTCGCATACAACAGAAACTGAAACTGAATTCAGTACATTAGCAACTGAAACTGAAACTAAAACTGAATTTTAGAATTCAGTCGCCCGGAGCAACTGAAACTGAATTCAGTGCATCAGCAACTGAAACTGAAAAAAGTACTTTTGACTTCTTTCAGTACTGAATGACAGGAAAATACAAAATACAACCCTGAAAAAAATATAAAGTGATGAAAAATGGCATTTAGTTTCAGTTCAGATTCGGTTCTATGCGGCAACCTCCTACTGAAATTTCAACTGAATAATTGAACAACAGAAATTGAACCTGAAACGAAACTGATTTTCAGTTTCTGTTGCACAATTATTCAATTGAAATTTCTGATCTGTTGTATGCGACAACAGGCCTTAAGAAGAAAATATTATAGGCAATACAAGTGAATTCGCATCTTGGAAGTACAATCCCAAGAGAAAATTGAGGAGGTTCAAGGGCTTAAAAGAATATCAAAGCCACCTGGTTATAACGGTGTAAATGGAAAAGGCAATAAGTTTCTTAAAAGTATTTATAGTAAACTAGCTTTACCCGCGGTTTCGTTCGCGTAGATTTCAATTAAAAGTAGCATAACTAATTAGTTTTTTGTTATGACTAAACTTAACAAGTTGACTTCGCCTGATCCTCTCAAATTTCATCTATGTACCTTAAATGGACACAAAGATATGACAAATATTGATTATCGCTTATATGGGGGGTGGGGCAACGCCCCCTCCAATTATGTCAAAACGTAGCATATGTTCTTTTCCATCGTCCCAACTATCTCTATACCAAAATGGTTAAGCCAATTGGTTAAGCGGTTTAGGCGTAAGAGAGGAACATACATCCATCCGTTCATCCATACATCCATCCATCCATCCGTACATTCATCGATACCTCCATCCATACATCCATCCATACATCCATCCATACATCCATCCACCCATACGTCCATCCCTACATCCATACATCCATCCATCCATACACACATCCATACATCCATACATCCATCCATCCATACATCCATCCATACAATCATACATCCATCCATACACACATCCATCCATACATCTATCCATCCATACGTCCATCCCTACATCCATACATCCATCCCTACATCCATCCAACCATCCATCCACACATCCATCCATACATCTATACATCCATCCATACATCCATAAATCCATAAATCCATACATCCATACATCCATACATCCATACATCCATACAACCATACATCCATACATCCATACATCCATACATCCATACATCCATACATCCATACATCCATACATCCATACAACCATACAACTATACAACCATCCATACATCCATGCATCCATCCTCATATCCATCCATACATCCATCCATACATCCATTCATCCATACATCCATCCATGCATCCATCCACACATCCATACATCCATCCATACATCCATACATCGATCCATACATCCATACATCCATCCATACAACCATCTATACATCAATACATCCATCCACACATCCTTCCATCCATACAACCATACATCCATACATCTATACATCCATACATCCATCCGTACATCCATTCATACATCCATCCATCCATACGTCCATCCCTACATCCATACATCCATCCATCCATACACACATCTATCCATCCATACGTCCATCCCTACATCCATACATCCATCCCTACATCCATCCAACCATCCATCCACACATCCATCCATACATCTATACATCCATCCATACATCCATACATCCATAAATCCATACATCCATACATCCATACATCCATACAACCATACATCCATACATCCATACATCCATACATCCATACATCCATACATCCATACATCCATACATCCATACATCCATACATCCATACATCCATACATCCATACAACCATACAACTATACAACCATCCATACATCCATGCATCCATCCTCATATCCATCCATACATCCATCCATACATCCATTCATCCATACATCCATCCATGCATCCATCCACACATCCATACATCCATCCATACATCCATACATCGATCCATACATCCATACATCCATCCATACAACCATCTATACATCCATGTATCCATCCACACATCCTTCCATCCATACAACCATACATCCATACATATATACATCCATACATCCATCCGTACATCCATTCATACATCCATCCATACATCCATCCATAAATCCATCCATACATCCATACATACATCCATACATCCATCCCTACATCCATTCATACATCCATCCATACATCCATCCATACATCTATACATCAATCCATACATTCAATCTTTCGCATTTATAATATTAGTAGGATGCCTACAACTTGGTCACTTTCCTACTCAGTCGAAGTGTGCCAAAGTTATTCTTATACCGAGATTTATATAGGCTTGTATGGAGCGTCCTATCTGCATTTAAAGAGAAGCACTATTATTCTGCAAGATTTCTCTATGAAACAATAATTCGAATGAGTCTGGTATTCTGGCCTCATCTACAAGCTTAATTTAAAACTGTCTACACTCTTTGCCAGTTTTTCGAGTTGTACTTAAAGTTGAGAAAGTTTTACGTTCGGTCCGTCTACGAATTCTCTGAATTCTACGAAACCTACGAAGGGTTTCACTCAATGCTGCGCTATGAGCTCCTAATTGATATTTTCTACACAGCATATATGCTGGTCTCAGAGGAATATTATTATAGTAGAATTGAGTAGAATTGTCTTATGCTTCCAACACCGCTTTTCTTGCGACTTCCTGGACGTTATTAATTCTTATAAAAACCCATGATGTTATTATAAGGGACGAATTATTTTAACTGAAACATCTGCATAAGAATTATCAGTGGATATGTTGCTATGAAGATATACTAAGAATTTTACTATTACTTAAAGAAATGCTTTCTGGTTTTAAGAGAATAAAAATTCAATTGGAGATACTTCAAATGGAGGGAGTTCATTAAATACATCATACTCTATATAGCTTGCTCCAGAGTAGACAGTGTGTACAAACTATTTGTTTATATATCGCATGGGTTGTCAAAAAGCGTTGTCTACCAATTAGTAATGAGTGTGTCTACCTATTGCTCTTATAAATATGAAGACTCGCATTTTTCGCGAACGAAGCGCATTGAAAATTCGACTTAAATACAAACTTTGTTGCTGTTTCATATTCAAAGAGTTTTTCACCGAAATTGAATAAAACAACCTGAAATGACAAACGCTTCATGTACAACGACAACTTAAGGGGTTGGGTTGGGGGCCACATATATATGCGATACGTACGTACGTATAGTATATATTTATAGATAGATCTGTGAGGGTGGTGATGAAGCAGCCGTGTGTGTACTTTGCACGTGTGCGCATTCAGTTATAGAGTTACTCGGTACCCGCTCGTAATTTTCCATTTGTGAATTTTCCTTTTTCGCGAAACTTATTTTGCTACGCTTTGCGTTTGGTTTTTTTTTTTTTTTTTTGCCTTTGTAGATTTTCACGCTTCCGGCATGGGAGTATTGATGAAGCTGAGACAGACTGACTGACTGACTGACTGACTGACAATCACCCTCTATAACGATGGTTGCCAGTGAAAATGTGTGTTCGTGCGTGTGTGTGTGTGTGTGCGTGTGTGTGAGGGTGTCAATTTGCAAAAAAATCGAAGTTGAAAAATAAATGGTTGAATTCGTTTGTCAGTCAGTTTTTGTCATATTTATGTGTAATGCTGCCTACACACGCACACACATGTATCTACTTGGTTACAAATAAGCACATATATCGACTACGTATGTGTGTAGCTTGAAATAAAGAAAATGGCTGCTTTTGCTGCTGCTGTTGTTGTCGTTGACGCGCGTACAAATTTGTAATAAGATATTTTTTAGTGACTTATGTCACTCGCTTGCAAATCCATCAAATGTTAAAAATCGACGACATTTGCAAATGCGAGACACTTCGTCGTCGTCAGCGTCGTCGTCGTCGTCGTTTGCTTGTTTGTAATGGGATCACACTTCAATTTCATTAGACCGTCACACACGCACATACATACAGCCAGCCATGCAGGCAGGCAGGCGCGTCACTTAGTTGCCGCGTATCAATCACAAATTAATGAGATGCGAGTGCTTCTTAACTTCATACTCCGCTCTATTTTAAAGCTTTTCTACACTTTTGTATCTTTGGCTGTCATTTCTGGTTCAGCATTTCGCATTTCGCATTGCTTTCGGTCGAATTTGCACTTACTTACGGATGCTTCACATGCACGAAATGCTATTTCTCAGTCTAAATTACTCAATTCATCACATTTGCCTTTGAGCTGACTGCATTAGAGTATCTTTCTTCACGTTGGCTTTATTTCATTCACTTTGCGAATGAAGTACGAAAGTGCAAATTTCGAAATTCAATTCAAATTTTAATGTTTTCGTATTTTTTTTAATTTTAAAATGTATTTTCGCGTATTTCCTGTAATTGAGCCTAATTTAATTTATCAAACTTTGTATTTCATTTGTAACTAGATATGGCTTCATATGGTTGCATATAATTGCACGAAATATAGCTCAAGTGAGTTGATATGACAATTGAAAGATGCATGCGGTCAATATATATACGTAAAGAAACAATTTAGCATCACTGTGGGAAAGTCACCTTTTCTTAGTGCAAACGTGACATGCACTGATTTTTATTTATTAACTTTAAACCACCACTTTTTAAGCCAGCACTTCACATTATTAAGTTGAATCTGTTCAAGATTGCCAGCTTCTGCATGCGATTCACTTGATACCATAATAGCCGTATCGCCACACAAAACATGACCCAAAACACTTTTTTGTGGCATGCCTGCCTTGATGGTGTGATTATTGGATACCTGATCATTTTCCTACACATAAAATGTTCTATCGCTTAAATAAGACTTCAACTGCAGAAAGTATGAAGCTGTAAGTAACTTGATTACTTGTATAGCAGCTCTTGATGCCAAACGCTTTTGAATGTCAAGTAGGGGATTGAGATAGTCTTTAGAAAGAGGTGAAAAAAATTGTTTAGTTCTAGTTAACTGAAAAATGAATAAAATAATACAAATATTCAAACTTGAAGGATCTATTGTTTAAAGTCGCCAAGTTCACGATGTTCACACGGACAGCAAGACAGACGGACATGTCTATATCGACTCGTCCTTTGATACATATCAATAATTGTTTAGACTTTATTTACTTAAAAAATACCAAAATAATAATCAAACAATTTTTATGATAGAAGTATTTGCTTTGGATGAAGCCACTTTTACTTCAGTTTGGTTCTTAGTGAGGATGATGACTAAGTCCAAATTTTTTATAAACAGCAATGCTGCCTCTTTCGCACTATTGCAAGTCGGTTAAGACATGATATACATGCACGACACGCCAATGTGAGCAAAAAGCACTTGAAAATCAGTTTTTATGGAATTCATAAATCCTTGAAGCTGATTATTTTTGTATACCCTACAACAATTTATTTATAGCAGAGTATATTGTGTTTGCTGAAACTTCAAAATGTTTGTTGAATAATAAAATTTCATTATTTCATTTTTCATTTTTTTTTACAAATTATTTTCTTAATGTTTGGATGTCAAATAAATATAAAAACTAAATATAAAAATTATGTCGGTTTTATATCAAATCGGAGTTAAATTAGTACAGGAGTTCAGTACAAAATTTAACTTGTATCGTTTTATATTTTCAAGTTAACCTATATGAATTAGAGCTAGTGCATACCATAACAACATTTTTTCCATCACACTTTTGCCTTCTTCGACTTCATATCACCATTGGTAATGTTGCACAAATTCTTGCTTCATCTCATGATTACAAGATTTTTCAACTCTCTACTATTTTAGCATCCTGGAAAGATCTGGCAAGAAATTATATGGTTACCCAAATCATATTATCTTATAAAGCATTCGCCGCCTCTACGCCTTCAAAATTACTCTGTTGTCGTACTGCTTTCCCCGGTCTTCTAGTTTGGTTGACTTGAATGCTGAGGAGCTCATTGTTTATAAACAAGATTTATAAATAAGAAATCTATCAGAAATCAAGAAATACAGGCAGCTCTATAACCGGAAACACTTCAAAATGTGATTAAAAAAGGGCAAATTATGGAATTCTAGAGGGATGGTCACCACTAAGCGATTTTATTTTTATTAGCTTTATTTAGCTTTCCTAGAAAATGTTTTTTCTTTTAGTTATTTTCTTTCTATTCTTTAAAAAAGTTTTGGGATCGTCGTCGTCGTGTCAGCCTTTATATTTTCTTTATGCATGCATGCCGTCATGTAGTGTGGAACAAGCGAAGCTCAAAAAATAAAATAACTATTAATAGCTACACTAGAGCTGCTATTTCTCGCTATTTTAAACCCTGCTCACATCATATTACTTCCTACATATAAAAAAATGTTAAACAACAAGTCAATACGATTATGTTTTGTATAATGATTGCGAGTTATGAGATATTTGAAGATGCTGTTGCTACAATGTGACAAATGCAGAGTTTTATTTTTGTTTAGTATCCCATTGCGGATGTACCAGAGTGCACACACCATATTGCGAAATGCTTTGTTTTGCATAACGAGAATCCGCTGTGTTTTGCAAGCTGCTGCTGTACCTTATAATTGAATGACATATCAAAACCTTATCACTTACAGTTAAGCTTGTTGAGCATCGCAACACATTTTGTACAAATTTTCTTGAACCAAATAATAGTGCAAACTACTTTCTTGAATGAGACTATCAAGACAGAGGTTGGCATTATTACTATTTTTAAGTGTAAATCACGAATTTTGAGGACTTCTGTTTGAGGACTTTATGTTAAGCTTGTTCTACATCAGGTAACACCGATAAGCGGTGTTCTTTTATCTCAAAAGCGTCTAATATTGTTCGGACATATCCTGTAAATTTATTCAGATGTGTCATGCTTTTTCCTGTAACCAAATCGGTGCTGTGGAATGGCACTTTAAATGCCACTTACCACCCACAATCTACACTGACAATAAAACGAGCCCATATTTCTCCCAGTGCCCTTTATATATGAACCAAATTTTTAATTAAGAGATCTAAAATTTCTGTAGTTCATTTGACTATTTGCAGTTTGCTACTCGTGCAAAATACATTTTTTGTTTTCTCTACCGGAAAACAGGTTAAGGAATCGTTGTGATCACAGGGCACTTTCACTGTGTTGGAAAATGCCCAAAACGGAGCGTAATGCATTTCATGAGCTGGACATTTCTGACTCTCGCATCGATTTTTATATAACCTGAGAGTTTCTTGAATTGTAGCAGTTGAATTTGCTTGATAACTTCGGTTCGAGAGATTGGTTGTAAGGCTCATCTGTAGTAAATCATCGATATAGAAATATACTGTATACTGCGCGAGTTTATGGGGCAAATGCGTAGCAAATATCTGAGTTTTATGCATATCAATTCTGTATACCACACTTCAATATCACGTGTAATGGAATGGTTGCAAATCGGTTGTCCTTTGATATATCCTGTTATCTTTTATAGATTAAAAAAGATATGTTTTTTATGTTCAGCTTGTTGCAGCTTATCTTCAATTGATGTCAGGCTAAATGCTGTTCTAATGCATGCCGATTTATTGACAGGATGCATGGTTCGCAAGAACCTTCTTCAAAGACGTGACTCAGGTGACTCAATAGACAAGTCATCAATATCATTGCCTGAAGACATCTGTACTTCAAGTGGGTGTCAAACCTAATCGTCTGATAACTTCAAAGCAGTTCTTGCGGTTTGTTTATATCTAAGGAATAAAAGATTAAACCATCGCAATTTATTAGAGACTAAGTCGCAGTTGAAACATTACGCTTCGCTGGCTTGATGGGCGCGGTAACCATTCAGTAAATGTGGAATATTTGGCAGCATGTGTACAAGATGTCTGTAACTCCCCACTATCTTATAAGATAATAATAAATAAGCTTGATAACTGATTGACCCATCGCTAAAAAATGTATAAACTTTAATAATAATAGAATGGAATTAGGTATTTCTCGTTTAGTATTTGTCGTAAGGGGACATACTTTGCTCTTTTGACTGCATTGCGCTTGAACATTTCAATTGTAAACTACAGCGCGTCGAACATGGAGGTCTCGAAGTAAGAAATTCGCCATATTTTACATTTATACTACCTGAAAGGCAAAAACGCATCGCAAGCGGCCACAAAAAACTGTAATGTTTACTTGTGTGGAGGAAGCGGAAGATGCACCACGCTCCGGAAGTCTTGTCGTCGAATAAATCGATAAATAAAGAAACTGATCAAGATAGACCGCCATAGTAGCAGCCTTACCATCGTCCGGGAGCTAAATATCAGTCATATGACCGTTCAAATGCTTTTGAAGAAGCTGGACTACACAAAATTGAGTGTCACACGAATTGACACCAAAAAAATCACATGGAGCGATTTTCCATCTGCGAATCGCTGCTGAATCGCAACAAAAACGACCCGTTTCCTCCCGGGAGGGAATTATCTACTATGAACTGCTAATCTATGGCCACACTCTCAATTCGGTCCTCTACTGTGAACAACTGGATCGCTTGTATGCACCAATTGCCCAGAAGCTGCCATCTTTGGCCAATAGGAAAGGAATTGCGTTCCATCAGGACAACGCCAGACCACACACTTCGTTTGCGACGTGCCAGAAGCTCCGGGAGTTCAGATGGGAAGTCCTTATGCATCCACCTTATAGTCCGGACCTTGCACCACCGCGAGTAGCACCTCTTCCTGTCAATGTTTAACAATTTAGCTGGCGAGAAATTGGCCTCAAAAGAGGCTTGCGAAAATCTAGCAAGCTTCTATGAGCGGGGCATAATGAAGTTGGAAAGTTGTTGATCAAAACGGCGTTTATTTGTACTAAATCCGATGATTGTACAGAGTTTTATAAATATTTGGAATTAAGGCGAAAATACGAACGACTTTTAGACAGAAGAAATTTATATTAAGAAAATTCAATGTTTCAGCTTAAAAATTTCTATTCGAACTGTTTGTTAGTGCTTTTCAAACCCATGACATATGTGATACTCAAACTGCACGTCATTGTCACATTTTTCTTTCTCGCTGATGCTTCACCTATACAAGAGCATGTCAAAGAGGCGGCGTAGCAGCTCAAGCCGGGACCGCAATTATTAAATAAAAACCGATTTTACCATATTCCAGCATCAGTTTAAATACAAATAAAGGAAATAAATTGCGAAAATAGTTACGCTATATCATGGTGGCTTATAATACAACTTTTTGTATTACATTTACTTAGTAATACTAATCTGTTCTTTATAAGATTTTAAAATATGCAGAAAGATTGAAGTAAAGTGTAATTCAAGGTCAGTAGAAAATTTACCAGGAGTTGAAATTACGAAGAGGTTATTAATCCGTAATGAATCTTTCTGAAAGTTTTAATTGCTGCCTTTTGACAGTCCTCCTTCAGGAAAAAAAGCTTAAGTATTTTGATTTTAAAAATTTTCTAGGGTTCTATTTGATATGTTAAAAAATAAATAAATTTTTGTTTCAATAAATCGTGCAACTGGTGCGAAAGAATCCCAGCAAACCCATTGTTTGATTCTTCGCCCTTCATCTTTAAAGACTTGGTTACAAATTATCCGTTTAAAGCTGCAGCTTATTATCTATTATAAAAAATGCATGCTTTAAGCGACTTTACTAATTTAAAATTAATAAAATTAATTGTTAGAAACAAAGCCCAAGTGGCAATTATTTTTTAATATAAACAAATAATTTGTTTCGAGACTTAATTAAATACTTTATATCAATTGCTATTTGAGAAAAAAATAAAAACAATTAAGTGCAGCCAACAATTGCTAACATATCAATTAGAAAAATGAAGGAAAGAGCGCGACTCACTGCATCTAAATACAAGTTCCATGTGGAAGGAGGAGCAAGCATGAGTAATACGCTCGAATCGAATCGCTTTTGAAATTAAAATTTAACATTTTGTTGATGGTGTGCAACATGCAACAATTGCAGACGAAAACACGAGAACCCATTTAGTGGGCCCTCGGGGCTATTTAAATGTAAATGATCGCGATTTGCTGCTACTGCGAATTGCAGCGTGTAAATTAAAGGCGTTGTCCACACGGCCACAGCCATGAGGGTACAATGGACCCTGCTCAACGGACAGTTGACAGACCGTAGAGAGCTGCTGCACTTCAAATATTTGCACATTCCGCCTTTTAACTCTTTGCATTTGCTTGCTTTGAAATTGTGTTTGCGCAGTGAGTCAGTGTGTGTGTCTCATGTGTGGAAAAATGCGAGGAAAATGAAGAAAAACCTATGCATAGATATGTGTAAGTTGAAAATGCGTTGTAGACGACTTCGTGAAGGCACTTGGCAACCATAAATGCCGCACTCAATGAAGTTAATAATAAGAAATCACTTTGCCTTTGTGCATTGTTAAAACTTTTTAAGCCTCAGACACAATATATGAAGAGGGAAGGAGAGCAAGCAATAGAGAATCTAGCTCGTTTGCGCTTCTATATATGAGGAAAACAAAATAGAGCATGTCGAGTATAATAGACTTCGAGATACGCTGTACATTGCCTAAGCGCATCTATAAAAAGCATAGACTTGCAAGCAGTCTATATTGGGATATGAATATATGTGGAATATATATTTTATATATATTTATTTATTAACAAAATAAAAATTGTTTGTACAATAAAGTTAGAAATGGTGGCAGTGTGAATGGTGTTGAGTTTGTGCGAAGATTTGCATGTGGGCTACCTCCTCCTATAATAATGTTTGCCTTTTATTTAATAAACTCTTATTCTATAGTAATCGAGATCTCATCAATAAATAATTCTATGCTGATCTAGAATAAAAAAAGTTAGTTAATGGCTTTCGGCATGCCTTCCTTTGGCTGTTACATACATTTAAACAAACTAAAAATACCCTTCAACTCTGTGAAGACCGAGCATAAAAACGCTGAAACAATTTTTCTCAGCCGCTATTGCAACTACTTCATCGCTCCAGAATTTCCTATATCCTTGAACGACTTCATATGGACTTTTTTTCTTTTCTCACTCATGCAAAGTACTTTGAATGAAGAGTGGAAAAGCTATGGAAAAATCGTACAATTGCGCTCGGTTGCAAACTTTCATGTTTGCAAAGTTTACACTTTTTTTGTGGGCGTATGTGTGTTTGCATGCGTAAAACTTTTCACTTTGACTTCTTTATTGTGTTTCTAATACTTTACTTTCCTTTCATTTTTTCGTTTCTTTTGAGTCAGCTAACCATATGAGTAAGTCTAACAATAAGAACAATAAGTCGGCTTCGAGTGTCTGAACAATTCGCAGCTATAAGAAGTCAAGTTTTTTAAAGTCTATTCTGAAAGTTTAAAGTTCAGTGAATATTACTTTTTTTTACTATGTGACACACATGAAATACTTAAAAAGAAAATATACCTATTACATATACAAAGGAGTGTATTGGACTTATCAACTTTCAGCGCGACTCTAAGACATGTGAGTTCAGCTCGCTAAAATGCGTCGAACCAGCCATGTCCTTCAATCCATCTGATCGGCTGTTTCCTCCTTTTATCCATTTTGAGTGAGTAGATCTTATAAAATATAAATGCTGCACAATAATTTTATGTTCCCATCATAGGTCAATAATGCTTAGGAATGGTACTAAAAAATATTGCTAATTTGGTTTTTATTATTTTTACTTAAGTCAATGATCAAAAACCTCCCAAAAAGCTGATCGCTGTTTATTCCAATGAGGGTATATTCCTATTCGACAAATGCTCGCGTTCTTTTTAGATTGGCGGGTAGTCTTGCTGAAAGATACACTCATCCCTGTATAGATCCCCAGCAAATTTGATGAATTGTATCTAATAGTTACACATATATGTCTGCATTTTTTTTGTTGCTGTTAAGCAAAGACTTTCCAGCATACCTAAATGCGGCCCAAATTATTAGTGATCCACCACCGTGGGCTCGCTTGTAGTAGGACTACTGTGGTTGCCTTTTGTTCCCCCAATACTTTTGACAGCTGTCATGTCCGTCCAAATGAGAGACGTATATATTAAATAGATTTATTCATAAATGTTTCAGCTTTGGTATCTAAGCCCGATGTGTAAACACCAGAGCTAGTACATCTATGATCACCAATCAATTTGCTAAGGACACTAAGGAGAGTGAGGAAGCAGAGGACGATGAAAATTCTGTTAAACGAAAAATAGATGGTAGAGAGGGAACCAGAGAAGACAACAAAACTATTGATTACGCTATCACAACGAGATCCCTGTCAGTAATTCGTTAAATGATATCAAGGGTATGCTAGCTTATGTTGTCAAAACTCTGTCAAATGATGAGATATTCGTCTTATGGTTACATCAGTAGATAGATATAGGCAATTTATAACAGCTCTTAAAAATTATAAGGCATTGTTTTATACTCCCAGAAAAGTAACTGACTTAGTATAATGTTTTCGATGCCAACAGTTTGGTCATACCAAGACTTACTGCACAAAAACTTTCCGATGGGTAAAAGGTTCAATGAACCATCCTCGTCTGAATGTAAGAAAGACATATAATTGCCTGCAAAATTTGCTAATCCTGCTGTTACTTAAAAAAGAATGCAAAGTTTAACAAGAGCTTGTTGTAAAGCATAATCTTCACCATCGTCTTTCCAACCATACAGAAGAAGAATAAAATAGTCGATCAACAACGTGGAAATGTGACGTTAATCGAGCTACATTAAATTATAAGGTGGCAATCGATTACAATTCAAGCAAATCGTTGCTATTGGACCAAAGAACGGCATTCAAGTTAACAAGTAAAAATATTACAGTGGGGCGTAACCAACTATAAGATGCCCTGTACCACTGTACCAGTACAGGTCCTCAAACAAACACCTTAAATGTTTCTCTAGCTTATGACCAAGCAGTCCAAAACAAAAAGGTAGGAAATAATAAGAAATATAGTACTGACGAAAAGTATTTTACTCCTCCCGCAACCCACTCATCATCTTCCTACTAATATTATAAATGCGAAAGTTTGTATGGATGTATGGATGTATGGATGTATGGATGTATGGATGTTCCTCTCTTACGGCCAAACCGCTCAACCAATTCGTCTGAATTTTGGAATAGAGATTGATGGGATGATGGAAAAGAACATAGGCTATGTTTTGACAAAATCGGTGGGGGCGTTGCCCCACCCCCCATATAAGCGATAATCAAAATTTGTCATATCTTTGCATCCATTTAAGGTACAGAGATGAAATTTGGTATAGATGTTAAGAGGATGAGGAGAAGTCAATCTGTTAAGTTTGGACAATATCGGAGGGGGCGTTGCCCCACCCCCCATATAAGCGATAATCAAAATTTGTCATATCTTTGCATCCATTTAAGGTACAGAGATGAAATTTGGTATAGATATTAAAAGGATGAGGAGAAGTCAATCTGTTAAGTTTGGACAAAATCGGAGGGGGCGTTGCCCCACCCCCCATATAAGCGATAATCAAAATTTGTCATATCTTTGCATCCATTTAAGGTACAGAGATGAAATTTGGTATAGATGTTAAGAGGATGAGGAGAAGTCAATCTGTTAAGTTTGGACAAAATCGGAGGGGGCGTTGCCCCACCCCCATATAAGCGATAATCAAAATTTGTCATATCTTTGCATCCATTTAAGGTACAGAGATGAAATTTGGTATAGATGTTAAGAGGATGAGGAGAAGTCAATCTGTTAAGTTTGGACAAAATCGGAGGGGGCGTTGCCCCACCCAACATATAAGAGATAATCAAAATTTGTCATATCTTTGCATCCATTTAAGGTACAGAGATGAAATTTCGTATAGATGTTAAGAGGATGAGGAGAAGTCAATCTGTTAAGTTTGGACAAAATCGGAGGGGGCGTTGCCCCACCCCCATATAAGCGATAGTCAAAATTTGTCATATCTTTGCATCCATTTAAGGTACAGAGATGAAATTTGGTATAGATGTTAAGAGGATGAGGAGAAGTCAATCTGTTAAGTTTGGACAAAATCGGAGGGGGCGTTGCCCCACCCCCCATATAAGCGATAATCAAAATTTGTCATATCTTTGCATCCATTTAAGCTACAGAAATAAAATTTGGTATACATGTTAAGAGGATGAGGAGAAGTCAACCTGTTAAGTTTGGACAAAATCGGAGGGGGCGTTGCCCCACCCCCCATATAAGCGATAATCAAAATTTGTCATATCTTTGCATCCATTTAAGCTACAGAAATAAAATTTGGTCTACATGTTAAGAGGATGAGGAGAAGTCAACCTGTTAAGTTTGGACTAAAGCGGAGGGGCGTTGCCCCACCCCCCGTATAAGCGACAATCAAAATTTGTCATATCTTTGCATCCATTTAAGGTACAGAGATGAAATTTGGTATACATGTTAAGAGGATCATAAAAAGTAAACAGGTTGAGTTTGGTCAAAATTAGAGGGGCGGTACATCACCCCCGTATAGTTTCACAAATGAGGCAAAATAAGAAAAGTAATTAAATATTCTACTTTTTATCTGTAGATACGCGGACGAAGTCGCGGGTAAAAGCTAGTTTTATATATAGAAAGAAAAGGCAGGAGGGATGCATCATAGATCGTTCAAATTGCTTAGAGAATCGTCATTTATTGTCCGATTTTGATGAACTTTATCTCTATACTGGAATAAGGAATAGACACAACATTCATTATGACAAAAGTTCTTACTGTGTTCAGCAAAGCGGGTGCGGTACAGCTAGTACAATAAAAATGTTGTACTCCAAATGTATAAAAATATTTTTACTCACGTTCAGATTATTAAAATGATGCCAAAGCAGCTTAAAAGTTTATATTTAGCCAATCAACGATCAACAATTCTCTTAAAAATATTGAAATTCAAGTCCGCAAAAAGAAGCGGTTTTCACATTGAATTGAAAAGAATAATGGAGATGCTAAGACACTGTTTACCTAACTTTATAGCAAATTCTCAAAAAATTTATTAGGATAATTGGAAAACATGATTGGAAACATCATCTTGTACATTTACAACGTAAAAAATTGAGAAGAAGGTATCAGTATGGCTGGCCATATGGAAAGTCACAACCTCTCATTAAAGAATCCAATTTTGCGATTACTTGTTCAGTGTAAGGATATGACAAAGTTATTATCTCGCTTATATGGGAATGGGGTTTGACCACTTCGATTTAAACAAAAAGTAGCCTTTGTTCTCTTCTAATGTCCTATTTATTTCTATACCAAAATTCGTACAAATTGTTTAAGCGGTTAAGACCGTGTTGTGCGCATAAACAACTAAAAAATGTTCTAAGATTTTATTATATCTACCTACAAATTGGATAAGGCATAAGCTTTATTTAACTCTCGAGCCTAAGGGCAAGGTAAAAATATTATAATTATTATTTATTCAATTATAAAGCTTAGTAATTTTTTTGCTGCATTAAGTACCCCAAACACTCCATTGAACACTCCATTCTGTGAACAATTTTTTTTTACATTGACTACCTTAAAAGGTGAACAAAGTCAGAAAGCTCTAAAAGATGAACCACAAGAAAATCAATATGTTTGCGTTCACAATGCATAAATTCGTTACGATTTGAATTTTTTAGTTTTGGGAGTCCCCTTTTTAGACTATTACATATATATTTATGCATGTTCCGTATAGAAATTACGAAGGATACGAATTCAAGTCGCACAAAATTATTTCAATTGAAGTTTTTGTCTCGCGTGGAACGGTTGCTTTATTATCTAATGTAAAAGTGAGTTCAAAAAAGCCAATTTTTTAAAACTAAATGAAAATGCGGAGATTTCGAACCAACTTAAAAAGGAAAGGGAAAGCGGAAAAAGAAGACGATGAGGGCGTCAGAGCTACCCAAAATGGAAAAATTCCTCTACCGTTGGTTCACCCGATTGCGAAACAAGAACTTCCCTGTAAGTGGATTAATGCTGAAGGAAAAGGCTAAGGAATTACACTAAAAACAAATTGTCATCGCAGCCAGATTGGTGGATCCATTTGAGTTAAAACTGAAAGAAAAAATTTACGAATTGGGATTGTGCAATGATCAGTTGTATAATGCTGATAAGTCTGGTTTATTCTGGAAAATTGTGTCTGAAAACTCGGCTCCGGGCGTAGAGACAGAGAAGCAGCGAATCACTTTCTTGTGTTGCGCAAACGCAACAGGATGGCATAGGCTGAAGCTGTTGTTCAAGTTGGAAAAGCTAAGAAACCTCGTTGCTTTAAAAATCTTAACTGCCCACTGATTATAAAAGCTACAAAGCCGCCTGGATGACGTTTACCATTTCCAAGGATTGGTTTCAACAATCGTTTGTTCCACAGGTGATAATACAGCCAAATTACAATTGTTGCTAAATTTCTGTTTATATTTAGGTTAAAGAGTTTCTCGCAAACAAAGGGTTGCCATTGAAAGCGCTCCTTTTAATAGATAACGACCCATCTCATGCGAGTTGGACCTAAAATCAGAAGATGGAAATATAGTGTCTATGTTTATGCCACCAAATGTGACTCCGCTCATACAATCAATGTATCAGAATGCTATCAAAATTACAAAAATATATTAGAAAAAAAAAAACAGTCTTTTAGCTACGGTTGCGGTACAAAAGGCATCTTTGCTTGAATCCATGAAGAAATTATTTTGTTTACAGATGGAGTGCACATTATCAACAGTTCGGGATTGGAATGAAGATCAATTTGTCGATGGCTTATTTGAGAACGAGGAAATTGAAGCAGAGGAAGCCACCAACCATTATTGAAGCTCTATCAAAGAGAATTAATGCCAGTGATGCAACTGAAATCTTTAATAAAGCATTGCAATGGGCTGAAGATGAAGGAGTTGATCAGAATGATGTAAATATACTTCGGTGCCTAAGGGAGAAAGCAGTTTTCAAATTATTAGTAAAGAAACAGCAGCAGAAGAAGATTACCGATTTTTTCAATACATAAGTTAAATGATGTTGGTTATTATTTATAAGTTCAAAAATATATATCTGTAAGGGTTCAATTAAAAATGTAAAATTTTTCATGTATGTACTTAAATTTCAACCATTGGAATTCATAAAAAATCTTTTTAAATAAAATCCTCCAGTCATTTGTTTGTTCCTGAAACTATTATTCGATTTCATAACCACCAGACAGTATCAAACGACAAAGTTTTTAACAATATTTTCAATAAATTTCAATAATCCAAAATGTGAACAATCCGCAAACGTAAACATCCTTGGTTTTAATTAGTTCACGTTAATACGCATGAAAAATGTGGATAAAGTTTTATATGCCACGTTTAATACTTTTATTTGTCCTTTGTAACTTTTTTTTAAATAAAAACTTTTAAAATTAATCTTGATATTTATTATTTTTCACAGTCAATGATGTATTTTATTAAATTTTAAAACTTAAAACACATTTTAAACAAATTAAATTATTTACTTAATATTATTAAAAACCAAAATTTCAATTCACAAATTTCAATTTTATGCCATTGCGCGATCGTGTAGCACCTTTCACTTTCGAATGTTCCAAGTTGACTGAGCATTTCGTATTATATTATCACAGATGCAGAGTTCTTCGCAATAAATTTTAATTTATTCAAAAATATAAAAGCAGGCTCGAAAATTCAGCCCAGCACATAAACAAAAACAGCGGCGATCGTTGCTAGGCTATGGAAATATTTCAAGCATCATTTAAATTTTATGCAATAGAAAAAGGATACACAAACACACGCAGTCTTGCATAAACTCATTCACAGATATGCGCAAAAAATGTACTCGTGATCAGCTTCCGGAAATATGTATACTAGGGATGGTATGTGCGTGCGTAGCGATGCCTTTGTTCTTTCTCCCTTGCTTTGGCTGAGGCGTTTACGCAGGCGCATAAATTATAGGAGACAAACCCTTTTACACTGCGCGCCCGAAGACAGCTGACGCATGTCACGTAATACCGGCATCAATCTCCAGCGTCAAAAGTTTCTTCAAAAAGTTGAAAAATTTGAATAATAGGCAAAGCTATTTGCCAATCTAACGAGGATTATTTCTAATACTAGCTGACAAATTTACGTTTGAGGTGAAAATATACTTTAATCCCTAATTGATTGATGATGTATTGTGTACATATAAAGCTGCAGAATACACCTACAAAAAAATTTAAAGTACTAAAAAGTATGAATTTGTTTTTCAGAAGAGTTAAAGGCATATGTTCGATTGAACTTCATATTTATTTGCATTTCAGGTATCGAAATAAACAAAAATAAAAAACAAACAAAAAAATTCGCATGCTTCGCTTAATTTATTACAGTTCAGTGTAGAGAATGCGGCACTCAAAAATGAAGATGCGTAAAATTATTAAAAATAATGCATAAAATCTGTAATCAAAATCATGAACCGTGAAGTGCTGCCGACCGGCAATCTGACGTTCCTTTGCTGACTGCATGACTGGGTGAGTGAGGCTTTTGGGTGAACGGCACAGGATAATGAGCACAGAGCTAATATGCAGATGATGCGTGTGTATAAAACTCTTTGTCTTTAGGGCATTAACCCCCTTTTAGAAAGCAGATAGTCAGATGCGACCTTTATCAGCAGTTGAGCGTTTAAAATAGAACGAAGTTCCATTGCTAGAGTCAAGAATTTAGTTCGAGAAATGCCTTCAAATGCTTTCAACTATTTAAACATATTTGTTTATTTAAGTCGAATTAACTACTTGAGATCAAACTGTTTAGGCAAACAATGGCCAATATTTGTGCGCCTCAAGTAGCAAGTAGAAGTCAGGTACCCTGCATGTCGTAGAACAATGTTCTAACACATCATAAATACAACAAATACAATGATCCTTAACCCCTAACCAAGTAAAACATGCATACAACACACAGAATCATACAGCTACAGAGATAGTAGTCCCAAAATAATAAAGGATGTGCGCCACTCGAATTCTTTTGTTTGGCTTGCGGGTTGCGCTTTGTCTTCTTTCTTTCCGTCCGTCCGTCCGTCCGTCCGCACTCTCATTCATTGCATAAAAAAGCGAAAATTGCGATTTATTGTTGATTTCGCAATCGAAAGTGGTTTACAAGCGTTTAAACCTTTGTGCTGCGATGAGATAAAATAAAAACCAGCACGCAGAAAAAAGGCAAAGGGTTGTCCTTTGCACATCCTTTGTAGGCGATTGCCATCGATCTGATAGATACCGATGCCGATCATCGGCACACATTAATATAAATTTGCCTTTTAATTTACGTTATGCGATTTCCTATTTGCACGAAAGGCTTATGAATATTCATGAAATTTATATTTTATAGCCGAAATGTGGCGCATATGTTCGTTGCACCGCTTTGAGTCCTTGCTGTGGCATTAGAGGTGTGCTTTTGTAAAGGGTTTTTGTTGTCTGCTATTTTATTTTTGGAAAATTGCTGATTTATGGCCGCATTTATATTGGCAGCCATTCGATTTAAAACACTGAGCACTCTTACACGCCGTTTGGCAATTTATTTTCATGTCAGTCTATTGTTTCGAGTGTGTTTGCATATGTGTCTGCGGGTTGTTTGGATTTGGGTGCTTAATGGGTTAATATGCAAAAAGCAATCAGTTTAAAATATTTGCAGCTTTTCTATGTCGATATTAATGTGCAAATAGCTTAAAGGTTTCATATTATCAACGGCAAGTAGGTATAGTTCGTAGTGGTGTACCTCAGTCACAAAGAAGAAGACATAAGGCAGAAATATTGCTTGCAACTTAATGTAATTCTTGATGAGACCAGAAGAACAGGCAGCATATGTAGATATTAAGCTAGATAAAATAAGAAATAAATTTTGTTATATTTTATGTAACATTAAGTTGAAGCAAATCTCTGGTTACTGCCAATTCCGATTAGTTTTGTGCGAAGAAATCTTTTAAGAGAGGTTTTCTCCACAGAAAGTTTTGAATAATGGCTTCATCTAAGTATTTACTCCCAATCTAATTGACGTCTTTGCAATGTTAGTACTTTTACACATTTGGTATTCTAGTTGCTGTTTGCAGAAATATAAAGGGATATAAAAAAAGGAGCCAAGTCTGCACTTACTGAGGTAAAGAAGAGCTTGAACGTACCTTAATTCAAATTATCTTGCGTAGTAGTAGAAAAAAGTATGGAGCTGGTGGCCAGCAACCCAGTATGCCACACTCAACCGAATCTCCGCTGCATATTATTGAACACTACAATGCATTGAGGAGTTTCTCTTCGATATATTGTTCAAGAAAGTGGTTTACCACTTTGTGGGTCTGTTCTGTAGTGCTGTTTCCTGCACGAAATTCAAATTGAAAATACTGAAATAAATCATTGGATTTCATGACGTCAGCGTCGCGAACAACGATCAGTCATTCCCAAATCTTCGATAATTAGCGAAGGAGACAGATCGGTTGGAATGAGTCTGAGGCAGTATGTCCGCTTACAAGGTTCCTGATAATAGCAAACTTACATTCATTCCATTATCGTGGAATGTAGAATGGACGTCATAAATGAAACCAAACTGGATATTTATGGATACAGCTCTTACGCAGCCAACTAGAGGCCGCAAGGTCGAAGTTACTGTTCTAGTAAAATTAAGTTTTGCCCAAATCCCTCAAAACGAAGTGGCCGCACCTGAGTATCAACTCGCAGTTCTCAAAGTTTCTACTGTCTTAGGAGAAATCGATTTTGGTGCAATTTATTGTCCCTGGCTCTAATAGTCACATTAAGAGCAGGTCCAATCAATACTGAGTAAAGGCCGAACTATATCTAGTTTCGCAAATATTAGTAGTTTCCAACAACACCTAGAACATGCCGTACATCTCAACATTGAGCTTACCTCAGCGATGGACATAGATGATGCAGTGGATCGATTCACCCAAAATGAACTTGATGCCGCTGCAATTGCCAACTCTCCAAGTACACAGCGCCCGATCCATAGCTCTTGCTTCACCCTTGACCAAGCCACAAGCGAGCTCCTTCGGACAAAGCGAAGACTACGAAGAAAGTTGAACCCTGCTGCTGCTGTGTTCGAAGACATGCTACACGCTAAAAAAGCACAGTTCTTTGAACAGAAGCTGGAAAAGATGGACTACACCGCTGACGCCAACTACTCGCTTTGGAAGGCAACAAAGGCGACCAAAAAGCAGGCTTTCCAACTGGTCCATGTTAACGATCTCTATGTGCTATGTGTGCCAGCTGAATCGGAAGAAGATCAGGCTTACATCTTAGCAACCAACGAGAATGGCGTGCCCAGAGTGGTGAAGTCCCTTTTTGTATGAACTTTCCAATGAGAGCAATCCATCCCGAAGTCATGGGAGTCATACGGTATTTGCCTAGAAACAAAGCCCCGGGTTACGACAGAATTTGTCATAATACCTTAAAGGCATTGCCAAAGTGTGCGCTGCTCTATTTAACGTTAATATTTAATGCAATGCTGAGGATGAAGTATATCCCTAACAAGTGGAAACTAGCTAGAACCACTATGATCCATATGCCTGGTAAACCTAATGACATTTCTAGCTATTATCGTCCAATAAGCCTCGTACCCTCCCTGTCGAAGGTTTGTAAAAGAATTTTTGTGAGGCGGGTAACAGAGCTGAGTCTACCAAAGGGCTATACCTGAGCACCAATTTAGTTTTCGGCGTGGTCCTGGACCGTTGAGCAAATGAGGTTAATGAACCATATAATAAGGGCATTTGATGAAAAGGAGCACTGCAAAGGAGTTTTTGTGAACGTGCAGAAAACCTTTGACCGCGTATGGCACTCTGGTCTCTTAGCGAAAATGAAGACTATACTTACATCCCCTTTCTACTTGATGATACGGTCTTACTTGGAAGATCATCATTTGAAAGTGCGAGAGACTGTCCATCCCGTGAAAGCTGGACTTCCACAAGGAAGTGTGCTGGGCCGTTGCTGTACTCCTTGTTTACTGTCGATGAGGATATATTTTCCTGTCACCCGTGAGGATATAAGGCCACTTCATAGGTGACAGGGACCATATGCAGACGACGTTGAAATTCTCTACAACGCCAAATGTGAATATGGAAGCGCGAAGTCAATGCATAAGACGAACTTAATTTAATTTTTAAGTAGATCACGTTGTCTAGTCGCCTTTTGAAGTCTTCGATATTGCTGTTCATTATCAGTCTCTCTAGAACTGGAAATATATTAGTAGTAGCATTTAGTATGAGAAATAATAGTAAATGATGGTAGCCCAAATATTGACGGTCAAATAAGCTAGCTTTCAATGGGGGACTTAATTGGGGCGCAGTATATTGCATCTATTTTAACATCGCCGACAGCTTTAATAATGGTTATGGCTTTTTGAACTTGGTTTAGTCGTGTTGGATGAGTGGCGAAATGTTTTATTCTACTTTTACGAAACGTTTGTATTCCCAGAGCCAGACTTTCAACCAAAAGATTCATTTTCATTTTAAACCTCACTTAGATTTCTTTCTTTTTCTCAATTACAATATCTGTGGCCTGCAGTAATGGGTCGAAAAGGACCTGAGATTTGCGCAAACAATAGGATTTCCAAATTCTTCTAGCAATGCACATTGGGCAAGAAATCCATTTTTTTCTAATTAATTTAAAAATGAAACATTTTACTTAAAATGTTTGACTATTTTCAAAACTTGAAGAATCTTAAAGTTTTAGCACAGTTCCTGGCAATGGTTTTCTATTACTGTGGCGAAATCTTTTATTTTTAATGAAACTTGATATAAGAGAATCCGAGGAAACCATTGCTCTATGGAAAGTATCGGTCATAATGTAAAATTTTGTGTCCTTTCGTGCGTGTGACAGTATGTCAAGACAATTTATTATTTATTATTAAGCTATCAGAAACCAACGTGTACTTCGCCCAATTCTTGTCTGATCCAAAACGCTCGTAATATTTGCGAAGTATTTCTCAACTCTATTCTATTTCGATCGACTTTTTAGCCGAAACTGAAGAAATGTTGTATTATAGCAATTTCTATTTGTCAAATCGGATGCGACCATTCTTTTTGATGAGATTCAGCTACACTATACTCCACAGGTGAAGGTTCTACTAGATTCAATACACTTCATTAATCAACTAGTATTCGTTATGTTCAAAGTTTAGAATGCTTCTTCTTAAAAGTTCTCATATTTATATCGCATTTGGGCAAGGTTCTTTGGATATTGAATGTTAAAGTATTTATTTTTGTTTATTTTATCTATTTTATTTGTGCTTATTTTCTACTCCTGTAGCTGTTCAAATATCACACTCGAAACAGCTGAAGCATTGCGCTTATTGCGTTGTATCACGGGATGATGTGCGGAGGGAGAGTATGATGAGTAAGTGATTTCAAAATGATGTTTGGATGCTTGGGAATAGCGAGGAGACCGTGACCGTATGCTGGGCTATAAATCTTGGCTTCAAAATCCAACCCATAGGCTGCAAAAGGTTATGTAAGCGACGAAGAACGACATAGACAAGGGAATAAAATGTCTTTCAGAGCCTGGTAAAAATGCTACAGAATGCGTACTACTTTACTAGAGACTATTTTTTCTTAGTTTTAATACAAAAATCTTCAATCAATGGTGGATCAGTATATGATGCTAAGAAGTTGAACTAATCACAAGTATGCGGTCTCTAGATATCTATCGATATGCGTTTTAACTTGACCACCCGCGGCTTTCGAACACCTTTACGTGTGACCTACTTTCTTGACTTATCGTAAGACATCTTATGGATTCACATATGAGCCAGGTGTAACTCTAATCGCATCAAATGTGGATCAGGTCTACGGTAGCATCATCGAATACAGTGCCTGTCAGAGAACAAGAGGATTCTAAAAATATTGAAACTCCGAGATCAGTACGAAGTTGTAGACGATTTCTTTTATTCTGATTCTGATTTGAACAAGACGTAAAAACTTCTCTGCTCCTTAAAGAACTTGTTCCAGAACTGGCTATGTGCCCTTCAATTCTAAGTAAAGAAAACGTTTGAAGCAGATAAATTCTAAAGTATGCCCTAAAGAATGCTAATGCAACGTATGGGTGGACTATTAAGAGAGTCCGGCTCGAGGGTTCGTAGAAACTCTCAATGAAAATCTAGCCGAAAAATGAGACGTACAACCTTTTAGCAAGTATTGTCAAATTTTGTTTTTTTTTTTGGTCGAAAATACGAATGGATTTCTAACAACCGATCAATTGGAACTACTGAAAAAGACTGACATTGATGCATTCGATGGATATTCTTCTCCTCGCCTGCTCAAATGCAAAAACAGCTAACTGGGTCAAAATTAACCTACAACATTTGCACAGTGCTCCGGAGAGTGAAGCTGAACCCTCTACTCAAGGTTTACGGCTTCATCATCTTATTGTAATTGATGACGCGCCAATGGAGGTCCTTAAAAGAATTAAGAGGCAAATTGCCTGTCAATGCCTTATTTTATAGAGCAATGAATCTAAATTTCTTCATGCTAAAGTTCTTTCATGTCCGTCTGTCGCTCTGGCCGTATGAGCATCGAGAACATGCAGACTATATAATATAGTGGTTAGTCTATCCTATATCTTCTTTAGATAAATAGTATTTGATGTACGTTCCAACACCTCTTATCAACCGTATTTTACTTTGAACAGATTTCTGAAACGAATTAAGAATTTAATTAAAAGTTAATAACTCTGAATGAACTTTGCGCTTGTTTTGTTTAATTTTACAAATTCGTAAAGTTATTTCCGTTAAAATGAATCTAATTTCCTTTTAATTGCTTTTAAATTATCAACTGGAAAATTGTTTTTAAATAACTCCGCATGGTGCAAAGTTCATTAACCTGACAGCGAACGACCTCATTACGAAGGAAAAGTTTTTCAAGAGCACAGCCGACGTTGAAAAGTGAGAGTGAGCAAAATGGAGCGAAAAGGAAAGAAGAATATGCCAAGCCACAAATTCTACACTGATAGCCATACACATACAACCACGCACACACCCACATGTCTGCAAGGACAACTAGGACGAAGCAAAATTGAAACGGAAACTGAAAGAACGAACGCCAGCAGCGGCATTAATGACACACGAAGCAGTTAAAAACAAGCGCAGCAGCAACTACTGCGAAAGGACCCCAAACTTTGTGGGCTAAATGGAAGGAGTGAAACACCAAAAGAGTGTCGAATAAAAACGGAAACGGAAATAGATGCAGTCTATGTATTTGTACAAGTATATATTTGTATATGTGTGTGGGTGTCGGGTTGTATGCGTAAATGAGGGCGTGTGAATGCTTGCAAAAAAAAAAAAAATTCGTTTGCGAAAATATACAAAAGAGTGCTGAGAAATGAAAGACAAACTAAGACAGCAGCTGCATGTACAACAACAACAACAAAAAATGGCAGCCAAGAAATGAAATTAAGCAAAAGCAGCGCGTTTTCTTCTCACATCCTTCTACATGCTGCTGCTGCTGCTGCTTCTTCGTCGCTTGCTACTTTTGCCTTACGACAACAAAAACAATTTCCACGCCGTCACCAGCAACAGCAAGGACAAAAAAATGTGCTACCCATTTTCCTTGCCATCTTTCTCTACCACTCCCACACGGCGTCGTCATTTATTGTGCGCTTCGTTCGTGTACGTGAAAATGAGAATTTTCTCAAGTTTCACTCATTTTCATTTCTGTGCGCAATTAATTAAAACTTTGTTGGGGTTGGTTATGGTTGGCAGCGGCGTCTTCGTCTTCATCTGCAGTAAGTGGAGCGCGGCGTTTGCTCCTATTGCACGCTGTGTGTGTGAATGTCGGCTTTGGTGTCCTTGCCGTCGAAGTCGTCTGGCTTGGAAATTATGTCAAACTGTCTGCGCGTTCGTGGGAATTCCCCAATTATTTCATTTGCTTTCATTACTTTGTTTTTTTTTTTTTACTTCTTATTTCTTTATATACACATATATTTTTCTCTTACTCGGCACTGCTTCGTCCTTTGTGCCAGGAACTCATTTATTTTGCACTTAATTTGTTTTTACTTTCGAGTTTGTTCTCGACTGGTTTTCTTAAGACTCTTGATGGGGGCTCGTCGTATTCTGTGTATGTGTGGGTGTCTGTGCATCTTTCAATGTGTCTGTGAATTTAAGGATTAATATGTCATTGAAAGAAGAAGAAGCTGAAATGTGTTCGACTTCGTTTTTTTTTTTCTTTTTTGTTTTAATCGTTTTTTCTTTTTCACAACATTTGCAACTTGTTGCATTTTTCAGTTTTAAATTTTAGTAAAAGGAATTTAAGGATGTTGTGCTTGCGTATTTTAATTATTTGCTAAATAATTTTTAATATATTTATGCAATATTTTCGTTTTGTTGCCAGGACACTAATTTTTAAGATGGCATATCAGTTGAGCTCAAGGATATTCTCGGAAACAGAACGACCTTACTTTTGAACTTTCTTTTAAGTTCGTCGCGTGAATCATATTGCTTATGTGTTTTCTCACCACCAAACGCGTTCCGTTACACATTTTTGGTTGGTTTAGATTTCGTGGCATGAGTTGTAGTTTTTGCGGTTAGCAATGATTCGGGAACACTTTTTTGATAAGCTCGTTCTTTGTTGAGACAGAATTCAGAGGAAATTTAGTGAAAACTAAATCAATCCGTTCGATTCGTCGACAGTCAGTCTGACAGTCAGCAATTGCTTGGAGAAATCTTCGGCATGTGCATCATTTAACAACGCACCTTGCATGTTTATCATCCACTGAAGACTCTTCACAGAGCGCCAGAGAGTCGATGATTTGGGGCAAGTGGTCGACTTTGGAAAGACTGGCGGTATTTTTAAAGAAATTGCCGAACAATAGCATCGTTGCGCCCCAAACCATTTAGAGCCATTACGCACATCTTTTATTGTACCATTGTGCATTCATTCCAGATGATGACTTTCTTGGGCAGTGCTTTGTGCGTTGCATGTCGGTTTTTCAGTCGCTTGAAGGTTTAACGACAATTTGAACGCCGAATGAGTTGTAGCTTTTCTTCCAACAGTAGCACATTAATTCGAACTGATTGTTTCAATGCGTATCCACCATATTGAAGTTCACATTCCAAGGCTCGATGGAAAGCGCCATTCACTCCACGTCATGGTTCGGACATTCAAAACTTGACTAAAACAAACTGGTAGCACATGTCTTCGAGTAAACACATATCTCTCATGCACCTCTATTACGGGATTGCCTGACCTTACAGGAATTCGATGTAAATTGTCTTCTACAAGTCTACATGTCATCCCTGTACTTATACTTTAGTTCATGTAGATTCGATGGGAATGTTATCAAAATATGCGGCACAGAACATTGGCAGTTCGAATTGATTCAAATGATGTCGACGCACGGACATTTACCAGCAACAACCACAAGTAGAAGCTTTCGTCATTCTTCGGATGAACTGTGTAAATGCGACCAAGAGCATGAGTAGAATGCATTTCTGGCTGATCAGGAACCGCATTGCCTTGTATCATATATTCAAATTTCTTCAATGATGCTTTATAAGTGAAATAGCGAGACATCGCAGAAAAGAATTTGTTCAATGTTGTCGATGAAATTATTTCAGCACTTTGACCATCATTTGAAGCATTGAAATATACTTGTGGACCATTCTTCAGATGAACAGCATCAAAAAAGCAGTTCCATACATATTGAATTTGCATCATAAACTTTTTATTCGTAAATATTTCCGATGTTTTAATAGTTATTCTGATATTCGGGACGGACACATTCGGGGAACTTCTAGCTAGTTGGGCAAAATGTTAAAATAAACTTAAAATTCCGGAGAAATCCTAGTCGAATGCAAAAAACACGGGGGTCGCCGACCATTATGTATGTAACAGGTAGAAGTTACATACATTTGCACAAAACCAATAGGCTCTTGTACCTTCGGTACATGGCATAAAAAAACAATCGGCGTATTAAAAAATGGAGCTACCAAACTTTATTATTAGAAACTTTCTTATACGCACATAAGCCAGAAGCGTTCTATCATTTGTGGGTATTAATTTAAGTAGGTGAAAATATACCCTATACCCTACGAGTATAGCGTATATGACTACCAAATGTCCACAATATTTTTATTCTTTTAGGGATAGTTATGGACTTAGGATAAATTGCTTCTGAATATTGGAATAATAGTTCTAACATAAATCTGTCTGCCAATCTGTGGTTTTGTTAGAAATATTTCGCATATTTCGTACCAGTTCCAATTCATTCATTTAAACAGCCTACACGAATCCAGATAGGAACATATCAGCTACTCATATTTAAGGTTTAATTGAGCTACAAAGTATCTTGAAGTAGAGCACACTCAACTGCATCGTTCTTTCTTGTTTATTTATATGGTTTATCAGATTTTGTTGCTAAGCCTATTTTCAAAGAAAAACTTTTACCCGCCAAGTTTCTTTTTTTCATACCTTGCAAGCTTTGATTCTTTTATATTTCGGGCACAGAAAAGCACACAAAAATATTCACACTTATCCAATGGATCCTACTTCTACCGATCCCAGTGTTTTATATACCAAATTGTATCTCTCTTCCTCAAATGTATACAAAGTTATGACGAATTTCGTTTATTGCTTATATGGAGGGTGGAATATCGACCCCTTCGATTATGACCAAACTTATCAGAATCCCATACCAAATTACGGGGTACTTCATAAGATTTTCTTAGAGTCAATTTGCTTGAGTCGACTCATTGTTATTATTTTATTAATTCTCCAACATTTTTTTTTTTTGAAGATTTATTCATTTTGTTTCGTTGCATCTCAATAGTCGCGAAAGATAGTTCAAAACGTTGAAAATTTAGTCTTTACGCATACATGAGAAAAATTCAAGTCAATCTTAAAAAAAAATTCCCAAGCCTTTTCCTTTTCAAAGTTTTTTTTTCTTTTCTTAAAGACCGACTTCTCAGTGAGATCTCGTATCATTATTCATATTTCCTCCCGCGTACAAAAGCGTCGAGCGAAATTAAGTGCAAACCAATAAGTGTCCTTTGCAAAAAGCTGCCTGTCGATTCAGGATAAAAAATGAATTTTTATTTTGTCGCGTACACTTGAGTTTTCTTTGGCAGGATATGTCGCATTGTTGTCACACGATGCTCAATCACGATGATGATGCACTAGAAACACGCCTGGAGCAACGAAGAAATGAGGGCAATAATAACAACAGGAGCAGCAACCGAAAATGTTCCTCTGATGTGACAATTGTTTGGCTGCCAAAGCGGCGATGGAATCCTTACCGTATCCTGCTTGAAGCACCGCTCTGCTACTGCTTCTATACACTACTGGAGCACTTGAAACATGCTCAAGATCGTGCGGCAACAACAATAACAATCAGCAGAAAGAACGTCAGACAAGCACGTCAACAAGGACGACAATGGCAGGCGACATTGTCAACGAAAGGACTCGATGCAAAAATTTCAATAACTGCAAAGGTTCCACGAGAAATTAAAGCAAATTCTGAACGAATTGTCATGGAGGCGGCTGCGTTTTGAATATGAACAGCAAATAACCCACGCAGCCAACGCCGACTCGACTCGACTCGACTCAACTCGATTCGACTCCGATTCAAATATGAATTTGAGTGTTCTGTTCATGTGCGTGTGTGGAATGCCATATCCTGGAAATATAAAATAAACACACATCCTGTATGTTGTATGATGTACACTCATTCCATGCATTTTTTGCTTATTTTATTTATATTATATTATTTTTTTTTTTGTTGTTGATGTTTTTGCTCGTTTGATTTTTATTCTCTGCTCGCATGACAATGATGCTTATTATGAATTCTTTTTGCATGTGATTTTCTCGTTTTTATTTTTATTTTTTTTTTTTTTACATACTCGTAGTATTTCTTTACAGAATTCCTTTTCGCTTGGTTTTATTATTATTTATTTATTTTTACTTTTTTTTTTATACAGAAAAATATTTCAATGATGATTGTTATTCAGATGTGATTTTGTTGATTCAATGCATTGTTGTTGTTGTTGTTGATGAGGTTTTTCTTATTGTCAAGTTATGCTTGACACTAATTTTGTTTGCTATACAAAAATAAAAGCAAGAATTTATTTGTTAAAATAATTATCTGAGTGCATCTTTCTATAATTGGTAACTAAACTGCTTAAGCGTAGAAAGAAAGAATTAATTTTTTCATATTTTTTGTTATTCGGCATTTTAAACTTAAGAATAAAAAAGGTCAAATTAGAGAAAAAGGTTAAATTGATTAACTATTTTATAATATGTCCAGTGCAAAGAAGTATGTGCAAATGAATGTAACAGGTAGAAATAATGGTCGGAGACACGCCAAAGTATAGCCATGTCCGTCTGTCCGTCTGTATGAACGAAAGGATCTCGCAAACGATAATAGATAGAGCCATCGTGTTTTTTGCACTCGACTAGGACTTCTTCGGAATTTTTAGAAATTTATTTAAAAATTTAATTTTCTTACTTGTTTTCACTGATTTTGTATAACATTCGGGTCGGAGCGCTTAAAGATTTCGTCTATATTCTAAATCAAAAAAATGGAAAAATCCATTCGATATAGTAATGTCGCTGTGTCGGTCTGCCTTAGAGCATATACGCAAAAATCGCGGGAGATATATAAGAAAGCGCCATAAAATTTTGATATTTGAAACCTAGGCATGTCGAGTTAGATTTCACTGTATACAGATTACTGAGGAACACCAGCACAGATTGGTGCGAACGGTATGTCCTCCATGGCAACGCAATATTTTCTATAAATAAGGAAGGTTTTTAGGATTTTAAATAGATAAATAGTAGCATTAGTGCATATAAGTTCATCGACAGGTCGCTGTGCTATACTTGTTTATCTACCGCTTTATTGACTTTCTAGGAAACAAGGGTTCGATTGATTTAATTGAAACATTTATTTAAAATTTTTTATACTCATAACTGTGACATGTTCACAAAGATCCAAAATTGTTCGAATATATTAAAATGCATTATTAAATAGCATAATTTTTGTTTATTTTTATTATTTTTTGGTTTAAAGAAGTCTTCTTTTTTTTTTACAACAGTTTATTAAATTTTATTTTAGTAGAGGAGACTAGTTTTCGAATCATGACCAACGGCCAATAAATTAACTGAAACTCTTTGATTATCGCCTCCATACAAGATTGTATGAAAAACTTATGTAAGTCAATATGAGCTTAAAAGTTGATATGGTGGCTGCTTATGAACGAACGCTTCATTTATATACTTATAGGCGTGTTTCCTTACTATTTAGTGTCACCTCTATACAAACCAATGTGCGTGTCGGAAACTCCACCCTTGTAGGGTAGCCATTATTTTTGCCTTCAATTATCAAGTCTATTTTAGGTTAGGTTGTGATGTTCTCGTTTTTCACAATCAATTAGGTCCCCCTTTTCTCCTTACTCGTATTGGATTGCAACCCGAATCTATCATCTATCGAATCTATATTGTCGACATATATCTGACATCCAAAGTTGACATCTTTTCGAGAATATGAAAAAAGCAGTTCCCAATTGAAGCCACTCTCTTCCTATGAGCCTCGAGTAATGCGAGTTGACTTCAAGCATTATGACGTGTTTACCTATCGTGCATAACTGTTAGGGATCCCAACAAAATAGATATTTGTGCGTTTTCCTTTTGCCTGGTTGTGTCTGGTTTGGCCAAGTGAGACTCCTGATTAATAAAGTTACCCTACCGATTATTTGCTAAACAGATTGTTTTTACTGCGATCCGTAGCTTACATGTAGCCATAGGGTAATCTCACCAGGATGAATGTCGACAATAGTGGCTACTGTACCAAATTTTATTTGCTTCACACTTCCTCTTAATGTCTTGTTGCCTCGGTAAGTCCTGGATTTACAAAAATATTTGGAAGGAAAGAGAATTTCATTAGGAAATTTTCATATACAATAATTTATTATTATTATTATTAAGTAGTAGTAGGCACTGCGACCTTTACAGGTCTATGTGCCCTAATAGTTGTTGACTTACAGCAACTCATCCAGCCCTACTGCTCTGAAAAAGGCCACTAGGTTTTTCGGATTGAGTGCATGCACCGCCCTTCCTGTCACTTGGTAATTGCCAAGATATATGTGCCTGGTTTGGGTCAGAGCTAGGCAGTCCCTCAGGATATGCTCCGAAGTTTGGTCATCGTCCAGACAGAATCTGCAAGTGCTATCACTTTCGATTCCGATTTTACACAAGTGTCTCCTAAGTCTACAGTATCCAGTCAGGAAGCCCGAAATCATTCTTAGATCTTTCGTTTTAAGACCGTTGCAAATTTCCGATCTCCTTTTGTTGTAAGAGCCTAACAGCTTTTTGCTCTGTTTTAGTCCTTCACATTTTTCCCAGAAAAAGTCTCTTGCTTTCTTTTCTTCCTCTTTTATCAGGATTCTCATTGATCCTGGTCCGAGCCCGCAGAATGGCTCTGGACCCATGAAAGGGGACGCTGCCCCTCTCTTGACCAAGTCATCTGCTTGCTCGTTTCCTGGTATGCCCGCATGTCCGGGTACCCAGTATAGAGTGATCTTATTAAACCTTCCTAGGCTGTTTAATTTAGCTATACATTCCATGACCAGTTTGGATTTGATCATAGGCGAACTTACTGCTTTAATAGCCGCCTGGCTATTGGAGAAGATAGCGATGCTTTGGTTCTTGTACCCCCTATTTAAATTAAATTGAGCACATCTTTCTATTGCATATATTTCTGCCAGAAAGATTCTTGTGAATTTCCCTAGTGATTCGAAAGATTAAGTGCGTGGACCCAAGACTCCCACTCCACTTCCTTCGTCTGTTAGGGAACCATCTGTATACCAGCTAATTGCACCTGGTTTGATATTGTAGTTCAGCGTTATGTTCTCACATTCTTCTTTATTGCTGAGTCCTACTTGAAATCTTCTAGTGAAGTTGTTCATTATGCCTAGGTTGTTCCTAGGGTATTAACGCTTGTTTGATTCCCGGTACAGGTCTTCCTGCTAGTGTTAATTCTTCCTACCCTAGCAATGGCTCTGTCAGCCTGTTGTTGGATATGAAGATACAGCGGCGTTAGATTTAGTAGTACGTCTAATGCCACACAAGGACAGTTTCGCATTGCTCCTGTTATGGATATATAAGCCAACCTTTGAAGTTTGTTCAGTTGCTTACTAGCTGTTGTCAATTTAGCTCTATCTGCCCAGACAATGGCTATATATGTTATTATGGGTCTGACCATTGTGAGGTACATCCATTTCATTATTTTGGGGGTGCACCCCCAGTTTTTACCTGCAATGACTCTGCATGTCATCATTGCCATTAATTTTCAATAATTTAAGTAAAGCACAATATTTTTTTTTTTGTTTGTTGGATCATATAGCATATACGATTGGAAATGTCATGTGAAGCAAACATTTTCTTCTGTTTTTCAATTGGATTGCAGAACTCATATAAATCTAAATAACAATGGTTGAGTTCATGAAGTCACAACTGCAATCTGGTAATCTAAGAGAAATTGCACAAAATGTACCTAATTTCAACAACCATTTTCTGTTTCTGTTCAGTCCATTATATGGCAGATGATATGGACAACATCGGTAGACAATAATGGCGAGACAGCGAGGCGTTCGCAGAAATTGAAGAACAGTCTGGGCTCTTGGATCTAGCGGTGACAACACGAAGTGCTTTGTATCTTCTCGCATGCCGTCATCGCAGCTTGCACGGTATGTGACGATGAACCACGAGCTGTATGAGTTATTCAATGAGGATGACATAGTCCAACGCATAATATTCCAGTGGATTTCAGTGAAAATGCTCCAGCACACAAGGTTTATATGGGTGGCCGACGGACGACGTAATAGGGGATGACTAAGCATGCGTAAGAATGACCAGACATGGATAGATCTCTGCGTACTTGGCATTCAAAACGTACCCAAAACTTCAGCAGCTGGTGCGCCTTCATAAATGCGGTCATGACGTTTCGAACGACGTTTGTCGACCAATTAAGTAAGTAGGTACATCAGCAAGCAAATTTAACAGATGTGGTACGACGTCAATGAACATAATTTCCACCAAGTGGCCGTCTAGCTATACTCTGCATCCTTGACTGGATAAACTATGCTGTCGACCATTGTAGACACTTACATATTTTTAGACAAGACTCTTCATATTCGAATAGCCCCCATTATTGATTTTAAACTTGTTCGCTAAGTCATTGTGAGATGTAAAACGTACAAAACATAATTGATTTCGTTATCCCTTTTATCAGTAATGGTCCTGCTTCCAGAGGCGAGTTTTTTTGTATCAGTAGCATGAATTTAGCAAGTTATAAATATATTCAATACGTTTCTTTTTGTATATAGCGTACTCCAGCTCGAATGCTTCCAGCCATTCGTAAACGCTCGATTTAGCCACATTGCATAAACTTTCGACCTGATTGTCGATGTCAATTGGGAAGACATTTATTTTAACTTCAGTACGGAAGTTGATCCTAGGACAGAGCAATGAGGAGTATAAACTTCAACTTTAACTCGAATCTCACTTCCAGACTATGTTCCATTAAGGTAAATAAACATAATTGAACATTATCAGCAGCACATTCCCCGAAGTGTAAATTGCAAGGATACTCGTGTCTTCTGGAATAAACGGAATACTTATTTCATTACAAAAGCGCATAAACCTATTATTAGTCCCTACATAAATATATAAGAAAATAATACGAATCTTCAATACTGTCAAACCTTTCGGGAAGCAATAGTGTTTATTTCAAAGGACGGCAAACAAAGATGCTTTTCATCCTTTAGTCTTTACTTTATAGCGTTAGATAAGTTGGTACATAATTACTACCGGCACAAAAAAATGGATGAAACACAACTTCATTAAAACATCATAAACGATGTCATATTCTACATCAAACCAATGAAGAGTCACTAATTGAAAGGAAGCTTCAAAGTTTTTTCGATTATAAGCTATTTCTCTATATACGTGGAATTATATTGGCATTCTAGCCAGACTGGACCTCTACCTGAATACTTTCTAATCTAAATATTGCTTATGTTATTCAAACTAACCTCCTTTGCAGAACCTTTTGTTCTGCACAAGGAGCCATCGAGTTCGATGCTGCCTTCTTATCTTTATTAAATCAAAGTTAATACAAACAAATTATTAAATCCAAAACTTCAAAACATTCATGAAATTTTAGATGCATTTAGGGACAACTCGCGCAGAAAGTAATTTCGCCAATACTTTAGTTCTTTTACACTTCCAACTCTTACTTTCCAATTTCCAAAAAGCATAACAAGATTATATATAGATTGTATGTCGGTACACACATATGTAGAGACCGAACTAGTTGTGCGCTGCCATATCCATCTTTAGTACTTCTAAGGTTTTTAAGAAGCTTTGACAGCATCGTCAAACGGTGGCTGTCATCAAATAAAAAGTAATATTGTATTGTTATGATTATTTTATTTTTATGTGATGCCTGATATTTGCATAAGGATGCTGAGTAAAGAAAAAAAAATTATATTGTAAAAGAGTAGAATCAAAGCAGAATCGCGACAGACGGACACTTTTGTTATAGTCAGTCAGTCAGTCACCAATCAGTCTGTCTGTCGATGTCGGTGTTCTCGTTTGTTCGGTTCGCCTGGATCCTTTTAAATTGTGAAATTTTATGCGTATATGTGGCGAGTGCTTTGAAGATGATTGGTGTGGTGGGAGGGCATACTGAAAGGAGTTCAAGACTACAACAAAAGCAATCACACACATTGTAATTGAACACACACGCTCGAACGCATTTTGTTTAGATTTCATTTTTTTCTTCCCGTTTTCCAATTCGGCGCTCCGAGTCGTCAACGTCCTTTTGCCTTAGCGCGAACGATATTTATTTTATTTTCTTTTCTTTTTTTTTTTTTTGTTCATTTTCATGTCCTTTTTTTCATACATAAAATGCAAAACAGAATTTCATTTTCGGCAGGAATTTCTTTCTTGCTTTATTGTTGTTGCTGTTCTTATTGGGAATGCTACAACATTGTTGAAGCATGTAATATCCTGGTGTAAGGATAAGGGTTGCGCGCATGTGTGTGTGTGTGTATGTGTGTGTGAATATTTTTTGACGATTTTGCCTGCTTTTCTTTGCTCAAATTTAGTTTATTGGTTTTGTAAAGTGGGAGGAGTGCCAGAACGAGAAATGATAAAAAAAAAAAATTGAAGGCGATACACACACAAACACATATGCATTGGAAAGGACATGCGACTGTGCATGTGTGAAAAAGACAGAACTAGATATATGGTTTATATATATATATATATATGCCGGGGTGATTGATTGGTATTACTCAGCATTCTTCTATATATGCGAATCGTAATCTGTCCGACTGTCTGCCTGTCTGTCTGTAAATGTGCCTCGAATCCATTTACATACAACTTCGCAATATGCAAATACTTAATACATATTATTATTATTATTATTTTTCAAATACATTCATATATTCAACAGAAATATCACAAATGTAATTCATTCGTTAAGCATTTTCGCAGTTAATTTCCCTTTAAGATTTGCTCAGCCAGATACATTTCTGAGATACATTTCAGAAATTGATTGTATCGCTTCAACTGTTGCTGTACAAGCCGAAGCTGTGCTTAATTTCCGGTTAAGTAATTTCAATATTTTAATGTAAATGCGCTGAAAGTGAGCTAATGAATAACTGAGTGAGTGCGGTATGAGCAATCGAAATGCCAAAATTCTTGCATGCGAGTAAATAAATCTTTGCGGTTGGCATTTGTGCGCCAACTCGTTCAAGGACTACTTGAAGCATAATCATGTTGGCTGCCTTCATGACATTAAATTAGCATTTCAAAACACATATTTCGTTTTTGGCATCTCAACATCAAATCATTAAAATATTTACCAACAAATCTGGTGCGAGTTAGAGATGAGTTTCGGTTCTAGTATGGCATTCGAAAGGAAAACCAGCGCATCTCTAACGTCGACTAAGAGAAAACATGTATGTTTTGCGTTTCTGGCAAAATTCACAAATAAATCTTTTGGTATTTTCTGCCAATTTAACTCTCGCAGGAGACTTCAATTATTAGCAAACTTGAGAATGCTTAAAGTTTAAACAATTTTAATGCAAATATTAAATTGTCTGCCAATATCTACTGCTAAGCATAAAACGCTGTCGCAACTGTGCAAATCTATCGATCGAAATATAGGAAATTAATATTCCTTTAACTGCGGCACTGCTCTGTCACTCACTTACTTACTGTAGCACTCATTCACTTATTAACTCAGTCAGTCAGTCAGTCAGTCAGTTTGAGTCACCTGAGTTGGGCTGTGTCGCCCTCCAACACTGCAACTGTCTTGAACGCCGCCTCAAAGGCATCCTTCTGTGACAGGATGTTCGTAGATTGATGATAATAAACCTAATTTTAGGCCATGAGCGCTGCTTCATATGATTAAGTAGATGGTAGTACGTTATGCTGCCTGTTTCAATGTGTTCAATGTGCCTTATTAACCCAGATACATAGATATTAAGTCATTAAGCATTTGCGTGTAAATATTTGCCAGCATGTTTGAGTACTTAAAGATTTCGATTTGTGATAAAAAATTTAATAATCTAAATTTGGAAATTTGTAAAACAGGCTTGGATAAATTCTAGTTTAATTTATAAATAATTCAACTAATTACATTTTGCAAATGAAAAAAAAAGTTGTATGAAATACACTGAAAACTAATTCGGGGCAACCTAATACTCTAATGGCATATCTCTCGCGTTATCGATCATGTTTGAAATGTACATTATTGGTTGTTTTGGAGTAGGTTCATTGAGTATTACTCAGTCCGTCTTGAGCAGATCTGCTGTAAAAAGAGAAAAAGGGTATATAAACTTTATGTAAGTGTATCTAACATATAAGAGAAGGCGTGTCAGAGACCACAAAGTGTATATATTCCTAATCAGCGTCAAAAACCAAGTCCATATAGATATGCCCGTCTGCCTGTCCGGCTGTCCGGCTGTCCGTATGAAAATAATGCTTTCAAATTTGGATATTTCAATTCTGCAATTCATTCTTTAGATAACTTGTATGGAAAGAATGTGCTACCAGGTTCGCTAGAAGGGGTTGGGGTTTTCCATACAAACCTACTTCATATTCTGAGTTTTTGAATGTAAGAATGTTATTGATGACGTTAGTTAATCCTTAACAAATACGTTAATCTTTATCAAATATGTCTTCCATTTAGATCCAGATCGGTCAACTAGATGCGGTTGACGCCACACATATCTATCCTACATATCAAGGTTTTTGTATGAAAAAGCATGATTTTGTTGTTAATTTAGCTAAAATTGCCGATTTTTTTTATTTTTTAATTCCAAAAAATGTTCAACATGTATTTAGATAGCAACATGTCCTCTATACAAATTGAAGGTTATATATAGGAATAGAGTATCTTGAAGTCAAGCACTCTTCATTGCAGCGTGCAGATTAGTAAACTGTCTCCTCCTCAGATGTCTGACTGACCGCAAGACAGATAAAGGCCTAGGCAGATTACCTCCAAGAGGAGACAGTGGAGATGCACAGATGAGGGCAACTGCCAACGGTGATGGAAGCACATATTAAAGAGTTTTATGGCTTATCGTTTCCACTGTTGGCTCAATCAGCGAGTACGATATACGTGTATAATAGTGTACAGTTCTGCAGAGGCCCCTTTTCACACATCATCTCCATATGAAGTTAAGATCGGGGATGCTTCTGGACAACAAGCGTAGCTGCATCAAGATCCTGTATGTCTGCTGCAAATAAACTAAAGATTGCTGGGTGGTGAGAGGACGTACTCACTTTGACTTTGACCCTGAAAGAACTGGCTGGTCCTCGTTCTCAGCTGCGGAACACTTTGTTGTTCGTTGTTGGTTTCGATGCTTCACGAAACGGTGCTCCATAGTGTAATGCTTTGGTAGCACGGAGTTTGGTTCTTGAGGGACCAATGATGTCGTAACGGTTTTCACAAAGAGTTACCTTTATTGCTCACTAGCTTTTACCCGCGACTTCGTCCGCGGATCTTCTGCACCTTAAATGGATGCAAAGATTTGACAAATTTTGATTGTCGCTTATATGGGGGGTGGGGCAAAGATCCCTCTGATTTTGCCTATGTTCTTTTCCATCATCCCATCTATCTTTATTCCAAAGTTCAGACGAATCGGTTGAGCGGTTTAGCCGCAAGAGTGGGACATCCATACATACATCCTACATACATACAAACTTTCGCATTTATAATATTAGTAGGATAGGATGAAGATTTAGATTGAAATAAGGGTTGCAGTTCGATTATGGATTGTAATCTTGAAAAGTCAACCGATGTATTGCTGGAAGACATAACGATGATTCATTTCGATGTTTCGTGATGGTGAAGTGATATGAAGACTAGTGCTTTCATTATTTCACCAGATTACCTTGTGCAATTGGAGCTATACGTGCTGTTTGGGACATGAGAAATTGAAGCCTATTGTTTGGGCTTGTTACAATAAATCTTGTTGTTTTTTTTTAATTTGATTACGACAGCCGACACTAAGGGCTTATTCAGTATCGTGGGGAGTTCGAACCGTCCCATAAACTTCGGCTCATATCGACTCGTTTGGATGCCTAGGTGTCTAGGCGCTAAAACGCGGAGGCTGTTGGTTTAATACCAATTTGCGGAGAGGATATTGAGACATTAACCGATGTGGAGTTTCATTGCATCTTAGTACCTACAGAATTTATTATAACATATTATTTTTACTATTTACTAATAATTCTGTGGATATCGTTATATGGCGTATCATATCGTACTTGGCAGGTGTGCACGTTAAACAACAGCGGACTTATCACTGGTTGAATGCTCGCAAAATGTGGGCGGTTACTCTGTGGAGTTTCTTTACCATGCCAAAGTCAGAGGGGAAGCTGAACTGATGGTTCGGGATCAGTTTTGGAACTCCAGTCCGATTGCAAGCCTTGCAATTACCAGTCAATTTCAAAACTTCGAGTTTAAAGGCAGGAGACTAATCAGCCGGTAGCATCCAGGGTTCATCTACGGTTTCCTAGCTTGCGCATTATAGCGATTATTGTTAACTTCCACACTGTCCGAAAATACTGCAACCTCACTATGCCATTAAAAATCGACACCATAGTGAGGACAGCAATCTTCAGCAGCGCATTCAACGTGCGGTTACAGATAGGTCAGGGCTTTATCGGGCCTCAGACGCTTAATTATGACATCAACATCCTCAAGGTCGAATAGGTCCTCATGTAGGTCGAGCTGGAGTGGTGTTTACAAGGATAGTCCTGTAGCATCTGCCTCTTCGTCGTCTAATTTGAAAGGACAGCAAAAGCAACAGCTTTTGGTCAGAGCGGCACCAATTGCGGAGAGCGTTTTTGAAAGTTGGTATAGTATGCTGTTTTTAGTGGCCTTCCATAGGCAGAATATTGCGTCTGATTCACTGACCATGTTCGCCAGCATACTGACATTGGTCTACGTTACCGGCTTAGATCATAGATCGGTTGGCTACTCGGTGCCACCATGCCCATGCTTATGAGAAAGGATAAACATTTAAAACTGTCGCTTGGCAATGCATGAGCTCGTCCCTTGGCTTCTGCGGAGGCGCTGCAGATCTGCTTAGATGAGTTACAGTGCATCGCCCATATCCAGGCCAAATTATAGCTCAATCTCCGGATTCATTGCATTGTTAAGGCGGATTTTAAAGAGATATACGTCCGTATTTCGGTTGATTAGCTTCGTTGATTGAGGATAACACTATGGCAGCGCCGTCGATGTGTAAAGTCCGATAGGTCACCACCTCTTCTGTCGCCTTTGACATGACATTAGACCAGAAAATTTTGAGCGGGCTGTCATCTACTGCCCTATCTCTACTTCTTCTATTCCAGTCACCACAGCAGCATTATTCAGTTGGATAGAGAGCAGACCGACGTGCTTGGGAAATGTTGTAGATCGTTGCTATATCGCCGCGGCCGCAGTCGAGAGGTGTATGATTTGCAGGGCAGCAAGGACACCCTATATTATAAATTTCATATTATTCGCAGAATAAATATGTGATCTGTAAACATTAAAATGTATTCTCAATTCATCGATCAACTAAAATGTTTCTCAATTTGTATACCTTAATTCAAATAATGGTTGCTTAAAATGTTTATAATACACTTTTGATTATATTTTGTTGATATTTCTAAAATCTTTAGCTTTTAATAATTGCTACAAAAGTTATATGTTGCATGGATATTTTACATATATGTATCCGATTATTGATTTTCGGTTATTAAATACATTGAATGCATATTTCAATTTATTCCACTTGATAGCAAATATTTTCATTAAATCGCAACGAAGGAATCATTGAAGCGTGTAACACATTTAAACCAAACATTAAAATGGTTACAGGATAAAGAAAATAAATAAAGAAAAATATGTAAAGATGGAATGCAAACAGAGTAGATGAAAAATGCCACAGAAAATTAGTCAAGTTAATAAAATATTTCTAATATTAAAAAGTCGTTTATAATAATAGCAAACTATCATGAATGGCAGCCCTAAGCACACACACACACACACACACAAACACACTCATATTAAATCACATACTCGTCCCGCCGTACATATCCTCTTTTTACACAAAGACGCATGCAAGAGAACGCATGACTGCTGAAATATGAAAAATTATAATAAAATTCATTCAAGTCAAAAGCGAAAAGACTTGAAATTCCTTTTTAGCCAAACGGGATGCAAGATGTACGTACAGAAGCGAAGAATGTTGAGAAAAGAATAAAAATTGAAATGTGAGAAAGACGAACAGCAAAAAAATAAAATATTAAATAAATAAAATATGAATAAGAATATAGTTCTGTATGCAACAAACAGCAACAACAATACGATTTTACAACAACTTTTTACTACATCCTTGAGCAGCAACTTATAATAAATTCCGCTACAGTGCAGCGCCGTCCGAGAGATGGATATATGGCAAGCATATATAAAAATATATACAGATATAGTATATAAGTATGTATGTACATATATTGTATATAAATTGGTGTGTCTATGTTTGTAATCTAATTTTTTTTTTTTTGGCTAAATTGTTGTTTGGCATATGTGCATGTATCTGTGTATGTGTTTCTTGGTTTGCTTGTCTGTCTGTATGTGAATTCGAGTACAGGATAATGTAAAGTTTCATTAGGATCTCAGCTGCTTTTCCTTAGACTTTTTCGTCTCGGTAAGTTGTTTTTTTTTTGTATTTTGTTGAAAGACAGATTCTGATGCATGCAAGTTTTTGCTTTTCACCGCTTGGTTATTGAGTTATGACGCATGTTCATATTGGCAAGTAAGAGACAGCAGTAGCAAGTTGAGATACATTGTACATAGTAGGAAAATATCATAAAAAGGAAGTAAACTTGAAACCAAGTTCTCTTAGTTACAATATTATTCAACAAAAGCCACGAAGCATAAAAAATTCGCAATGGAGAAAAAATCGTCTGAAATAATCCACAAACTAGCGTAGCCCAGACTCACACACATGCAGGCAGGCAGCAAACATGATGCAATGTTGAAGTTTTTGCTCATTGTGCACTAAGAGTTCGCTAGATTTTCCTTTGAATTGAAGTTTCAGTTGATCCATGAAAGTATGTTGCATGCACAAAAAATAAGACCGAAGAGGAATGTTACATTGGTTAGACGATTTATACGACTGTCTTAATACCTTTCACTGCTTAAGTTGAGACTGTCTTTGAAAACATTACACGCTTATAGTTATACCTTTGCGTGGAACTCGCGATTTGATTTAGAATTGCAATAAATAAGTAAAAATTCTTACTGAAAATCAACAATTTTATACTTTTTCAAAATTATTTGAGCAAAAACTTCCCGGAAGTGCATGTTTTATTTTAACCCTACTGCTCCAGAGAGGTATGTGCTTGCCGAATATATGTAAGTATGACTCTACATTTCTTTCTCCAACTGTATAGCCTAAACGTCTCTAAACGATGAATTTTAAAATATGAGACGTCGTTAGATTTGGCCTAATTATGGAAGAGATTTAGGATTTAATACCCATATATAACAAATACGATTCAATAAAAATGACTTAAAGGTGAATTCTACGGAGCCGTCCTTAATTCTAACTGCACATCTCTTGCGCTTCCTGAGTAGGCACCTTGGTAGCACGTTTGGATGACTTTCAAGACACTTCATGTACGTCGTTGCTTGCTGGTTGAGAACATCGCCAATTTTGAAAAACATTTAAGTCACATTCAAGGTCAGCCCTTTTCATGTACAAGGGTGCACCAGAAAAGCTGTGGTGGACCCTGATCTTGACAAGGTGCGATTTAGCAGCAATGCCATATAGTTGCATTCCGTAGTGTCAGACTGGTTCAATTATTGTTTGGTAAATTTGCATCTTATTCCACAGCGACAGCTTATTTCTGCTGTTGAAAAGCCAGCCCAGTCTACGTATCGAATTTACGACTTTGTTAATGTGGGATTTAAAAGTGAGTCGTCTATCCAGATACACCTCCAAGTATTCATGCCCAGTCTAATTCGAAGGTAAGCACGCGGGCAGTCATCTCTGCGCAGCGAGTAGGTACGCAGACGCACTTATGCAGGTAAATGCGTATTTTCCACCGATTTGGCCATTGTTCAACCTTTCGTATATAAAGTTGGAGTGCATCAGTTACTGTAGACACATGTGTCCCTTGCCAGGATGGATGTATCATCAGCAACTGTAACAATCATGACGACGTGTGAATCATGATTCATAAGGAGAGAAGAGTTCGTGGGCATATCGCTGGTGAAGAGCGAATAAAGTGTTGGTTTTAATACCCTACGTTGTGGTACACCAGCATTAATTTGTCTCGCCGTGGACTTCACTCCATCTAAAACAACGGAGAAGATTCTGTCAGTCAAATAATTCTTTACTAGTAAGAATAGTTGAGGCGGCAGTAGACCTTTGAGCTTGTAAAGCTGGCCATTATGCCACACTTTATCAAAAGCTTGCCTTATATCGAGATAAGCCATGTACTCTTTGGACTGATATTCATAAAGAATAAAGTCCACAACCCTATTAAACTGTTCCGGCGTTCCATGAGACATACGGAATCCAAACTGAAAGTGTGGTATGCTCCTTTTGATTTTTTCGATTGCAAGTACATATTCGCGATAAGTGGCACCTCTCGAAAAGCTTTCTTACGGTTGTTTGGTCTGTATGAGTCCAATGCTTAAGGACTTTTTCCAGCCTTGTGGATCATACAAACCCTTGCCTTCCTCCATTGTAATGGAATGTATGCTACTCCTAAGCACTGCATTGAAAATGATGACAGGTCTACATTTACAGGCAAAGCGTTCTGTGCGATGTTATCGAGCCTGTCCTCGCCTGAAGCCTTTCTTGTCCAGAGATAATGCGAAATAACGTTGACTTCCTCTTTTCACATAGGCAGGGTTTCACAAAAAGTGTAGACCGCATAGTGAGAAAAAGCTTTTTACTAAGCAGGAATTAGTACAAGCAGGTGTTTAGAAAAGGTAGATAAGCAGTAAATGTTTCAAATATAGCGATAAAACCAGTAGAGGGTACCAGATGGAAAGATTAAAAAGGTGGGATTACTTCAATGATCATTTGCTGCTATACAACATGGATGAAGGCTGTAAAATTGTTCAGGCCAAAGGTGGTGATCTGGAAGGCTGAGTGATATTGTGTAACATGATATATGATGGTGTTTTAAAAGGAGACTCATTTCGATAAATTGCCTGTGAATACATTAGCCACGTAAAATGTGCCTCCAAAGGGCTGGCCTCGAATTAGCGGAACAGAAGATTAAAATAGTTATCAGAGACAGAATAAACGTTGAACAGACTATTTTGGAACTCAAAATATGGGCAACATCGCTGCAAAATAAATCAAACCTTGGAGCAAGAAACCAACCAACCAATTAAATTTGAACAGTCGCCAGACTTCATTTCTGTTAAAAAGATGGAAAAAATATACGACGAGAATTGGAATACGAAGATACAGAAAAAATAGTAATCAAAACTGAAATATCACATGTGGCAAGAAAATTGGGTCGCTGGACACCTCATCCCTGACAACAAAATGAAAAAGAAAACTCCGAGAAATAAATTTAGATCTCATTCAGCTTGTAAGTTTCAAAGGTTAACTTCACACTAAAGATCCATGGTACCACAAATGCACAAACGTTCATGAAGTTCCAAAAATATTATGTTCCCATGTCTTTAACGAATTTCAAGAAGAAATCTGTTTCTCATTAGGAATTTTACAAAAGAAATTGAATGGTTATTAGTGTAAAGTAACAAAAGTGAAATTTGAGTTTTTATGGACTGCCCCTAAAAGCTTGCCGACTTAAGGATGCTGAACGAATGTCGGTTGAAGAAAGTTCTCACAACTATTTTTAAGACAAATTGAGGAACTAAATACATTTTAAAATTAATCGAGCAGAATTTTTAAATAAAAAAACATGACCTCGACTTCCTAATACCCTGCCAACTTTCTCATGTTCTTAAATGGCAAAATATTTAAAAATATAAGATTTTGAACGGTAGACTATGGAGATACCCAAGAATAAAATGATTGATCCGCTACGCGAGCAGCATAACTTCCTTCTGGAAGATCGAGGTTGACAAATATATTTCTATGCAGGGTATGCAAACAATTTAGAGCATAAATTCACATACAGCAGCTGCCGAGATTAGAAAAGAAACTACATTGAATGGGATTGCTGACCGAGTTCAACTCAAACCAATGCCTATGCAGCTTGAATCAGCTCAACTCCGAAACAGAATTATTGAAGAATTTGCATTGTTTTTCATGTTGACGTTGCTGCTGCTGCCGCTGCCATGGGCTAAAGGAGTTGTTTTCTGGATTCACATTACATCGTTAACTTGATGCAACTTGGCATTTTAGTTGGAAAATCTGAAAATTTTCCACAACGATTCGACTTGAGTGACTCAATAAGGCACTTTAATGTCATCTATTGCTAAAGCATGACAACATTGCGAGCAAACTTCAATTTATAAATATTTGTTTAGGCATTTGTACTTGAATAAAATATAATTTTTTTTTATTTTTTATCCGCATAAAATTGCTCGTTGGTTCTGTACAACAGAACTGGTAACTAAACTCGTGAAAAGCAAAAGAAATGCAAAATTCAATTTACGCCAAACAAAATCATAATCCATCTATCATTCATCAACAGCAGAAGCAGTAGCAGCCTCAGCGACAGCGGCGGTATCTGCCGCAAAACGAAAAAATGGCAGCGCAACGGAAACGGAAGCAACTTCATAGATACGCAGCCAGTGCATATATGTGGGTGCGCTATTATGTGTGTTTGTGTGTGTGTGTGTCTGTTTGCTTTGGAGTGTGAGTGTATCTTCGATTTTTCTTGCATCTTTTATTTTGGATTGAGTTACGCTTGTAGCGCAAATCCCCAAGCGTATAAGCATTTGTTGTACCTTGTCAAGCAAACAACATTTTCGCAAAGCGTTTTCAGCTACGCTGCCCCACATACTGTTGGTTGTACCATATACGAGTATACATATTTGAATCGGAGCTTGTTGTGGGTGCTGGATGGGGTGTTCCGCCAAGTGACAAAATGCGTGGCTGCCGCTGATAAGAAACATTTTATAGCAACTACTATTGATGATGATGATGATGGTGCGCTGCGCTGCGCTGCGCTCTTTAAGTGAGCCAACAAACGCGCGAACTTTCGATAGAACTCAAACTTGTAGTAAATTGTGGCATGCCACGCTGCGCCGTATGCTGTTCAAATTATTCCACTTTGTCCTCGACGGGATTTTTCCTTTATTTATAATATTTATGCGCGCCATTGTAATAAATTTTTCACGCGTGCAAATGTTCGTGCGATCGACAGAGAACGTGCTGTGCTGCGCATCGATTTCGCTTAAAGCTGGTCTCGATTGTTTATGCTTAACATTAATCTACTCATTTTATAAGTCAACGGACAGTCAGCATCCTTGGGTGTGTAGCATCACTGAAATAGGTTTATCTATTGTAGTTGCTTATCCAATCTAAAATGAATCAAATTGCATCAATTATTTTCTCTTTGCCATGGAAATATGCAAGTTTTACTGAACAGTTAATCTGAAATGTAGTGCAAATAAAATGTTTTAAATGCATAGTTAAATGGAGATTAAATTAAAAATTAATACAACCCATTTTTCCTCTAAAAAATGTCTATGTGTCAACTTAATTTGACAATAGCGGATTGAAGTACTTTGACTTCTAAAAAGTCACTAAACCATGGTATTCTCCAGGATTATAGCAAATATCATAATGTTTGGTCCTAAAGTTCGTACGCCAGTGAAGGATATAGATTCAAATAATTTTGTGACGAGTACATGACATTAAATATGTATCCGCTGGGTTGGGAGCAAGTGAATAGTTGATAGAAGTAGGAAGAATGTCTCAGCTAAAAGCTTCGCTTTCTGTTCAGTAGTGAAATAATGCGTTGAGTTCTTGTTTAGAGTAAGGATGTCGACATATTTTTTTTATTAGTTTTATTCCTGTATCTTGGCCAATTCCTGGGAGTTCCTACGCATGTAATTCACAAATGTTTCGACAGTAAATGTGTGTATGTTCTGTGGTTCTATCTAAGTGGCACAGTGTCAATTGATTGAGTGCGACTGTTACACATTTTTAAATTAGTTTTGTGTCGATGAACTCAATTAATGGGAGCAACCAGATGCACTTAAAATAATATTAAATTTATTGTAGTCCTTTTTGAGAAATTGCGATACTTCAGGAGAGTACTTGACCAAATGTCACGAATTCAATGATTGTATTTATTGGTTGGTTGGGAGAAATGTAAGTTGTTACAATTACAACTAAATGACCCTGTTCCAATCTGCCACTTTCGAAAGTTGAACTGACAATGATTCCATTTTTTGAGCTAAAGGTCTATTTGTGGAGTAACAACAAGGGCTCCGTCACTTACATTTTGATAAATTGATACTCCATCCGCTCTCGTACGTGGTCTTTCATAATGAACAACAATATCAAAATTTGGAATTTCTACGATGTCATCATTATTCACCCACGTCTCGGAGAGAACAACAAAAATTTGACAACGATGTTATTCTGTCTACTTATAGATATTGTACACATTTGTTTTTGCAAAGCAGACACTAAATTTTAAACACCTGTGCTTACGACTGCTTGTGCGTCAAGATGGCGCCAAGACTTTTTGGCGTGAAAAACCATACATTAGTTTTTGCAAAGCAGACGCTACGAAGCATCGCACAAAGAGGAGACCGAGAATATAAAATAATGTGTTATGCATTCTTTCTTATTCTCTCGCCGACTTAATCCTATACAATTATGTGTTTCTGTCTTTATCGTGACGTATTTCGTTTCATCGAGTTTCAAATCGCAACGATTTTAAAGAAGTTTCACTTAAAAAAAAAAAAAACTACATAAAATGAACATAAAATAAATGGAATATAAATTTACCTTTTATTTATTTAAGTTTGTCTTTTATTTTTATTATCTGTTTTTATAGATTTGTGCGCAATACGACTGTCTTCAATAGATTGGCCGACATATTTTCGATTTGAAGTTAGTAGCTAATGTTACAAAATGATATTTAAAAATGTATAAACCTAATTTGACAGAACGCACACCTGACAATTCCAAAGATTTAAAAAACTGTGCAGAGTACAATGTCATTTGCTCAGTGTCCATGACATTGTCTATGGACAGATACTTGACAAAATCACCTTGGAAATGTGACATGATTTGATCACTGATCTGCTACACAATTTCATTCATCGGTGTTAAAATTAGCCATTCTCCGCTATTCATATTATTTTTTAGACCGGCATAGATTTTGCCTTTAGATCATCTGAGTTATGGAAAATATGACAGGACTCACAGTTCAATGTTGCAATAGGTCCTTCTTTGATTTTCTTGATTGTGTATCACTGTAGGCAAACAAATTTCTTAATCATACACCATCAGTCTGTCGAAAGTCACCAGCTAAAAGTACCACCATCTCTCCCATGATAGTTTGGTTACTCTCGATGTCTTTCATAATGCAATCTAATGTCTCGATTGCTCTTCTGTGGGACATCATACACTTTTCCTAAGCCAAAAGCTTACATTGCTGCAACATTCATCCACGTTCGCTGTTTTTGGTAATGGTACAAACTGGCATTTCCTCATGATGGCATCTATGGCAGTTTAAGTACTTAATCTGTAGTTCGACTACAATTGAGTAACCTTGCAGCTCTTCCCGAGTAAGGTACATTAAATGAATCTTTAGCTTTGCACAAAGAAAAGTTTTGACAGTGCCACCTCGCGCATTCAAAAAGAAAAAACCTCAATCTCTATTTTCAACTCTTTTCACAATTTTATCGTAATACAGTTCGCTTAAATCACTTTACTTATTAAATCACTGCTACTTTCATAGTTTATCTGTGGCCTGCTTATCCCAAAATCTGATATATCCTTTTCAGTAATATTCTTTTATTTTGTGTAAAATATCATCCGTCATATTTTCATTATCCGTCATTTGTTTAAGATTTAATGGTTCACATATCGCTATTAATATAGTGAAAAGCTCTCTCAACTTTGCTGCTTCAAATGATTGTCACTTTCTTAATATCCTCTTACCAGAAATGCTTTCGAAAATCCAGATTATAATTTTTAGGCCCTGTACCGAAGGTACAAGAGCCTATTGGTTTTGTGCAAACGTATGTAACAGGTAGAAATAATGGTCGGAGACGCCCCAAAGTTACCCCCATTATGGTCAGGAGTGATAGAGGAGTCGATATAGACATGTCCGTCTGTCCGTCCGTCCATCTGTATGAACGAAAGGATCTCGGAAACGGTAATCGATAGAGACTTCGTGTTTTTTTTTTGCATTCGACTAGGTCTGCTCCGAAATGTAAAAAGTTTATTTTAAAATTTTACACCTCCCCCTCCCCATAAAATCACCACCAAGGTTAAAAATTTCTACGGCACAAAAAAGTTGAGTATGCCAGTATAGAGATAAAGCCCCTCTAAGCAAAATTCAAAAAGTTCATCAAAATCGGATAATAAATGAAGATTTTATAAGCAATTAAATTTGAACGACCCCCTCTTTCCTTTTCATACCTAAAAAAATGTTTTATAAGGCACTTATTCGTGCAGTGAGAAGTGGTCATAAGCTTGGTCATTAGCTCGGGAAACATTTATTGTATTTGTTAGGCTACCTGTACTGGTTCAGGGCCTCCTATAGTCGGTTACGCCCGACTGTAATTTTCTTATTTGTTTTTTTTTTTTTTTTTTTTGAGATCAATTACAATTACTTGTATAGAACAGGCTGGCCCCTCCACATGATGTATAAGCGTTCTAAACAAAAACATTCCTTATTAGAAATATGATCCGTATTAATTCACCCTAAAGCATATCCAGATTTAACACCCGGACAATGTTAGACATTCTTGTTGAAGTTCTTGAATTCGCCGTTTCCAAGCTTTTCGGGTGGCGTTCCTTGTTTAATACCTCGGCACTTCAGCTCACACAGAACTTTTGTGCCTAGGAATTTGTGTAAAAATTAAAAAAGTCAGCGAGAGTTGACCTTACATCCGCATTATCTTTTATACCAAACTTTATTCCTGTATTTCAAATGGATTTTTGATTTTGACGAATTGTAGCAAAGGCGTATCCAGGGGGGACCGGGTGGGGTGTCATTGTCCTCCCCCTTAGTTTTTAAAAAGTTTGTAAAAAAAATGCATTTTTCTACATATATTCGCACTTTCATATAACTTTCCTTGTTCGATTTACATATTTTTGTTGTACTTAATAAGTGGCTATAATTAGTAGATGGGTGCTAACGGTCCTTGACACTTTTTTTGACTACTAAAAAAAAAAGTCATCCCTCAGTTCGACGACAGCTAACCACCCCTCCCATCTTCGAGGAAAGCTGTATACGCTTTTGAATAGTAACCTACGTTTTTTTAAACGTCCTAACATTTTCTTTACAAAATTTATACATATTGGTTAGTATAGACTATCTGAACCCTGAACACTTATTATTATTATTTTTACATTATTTTCATTATTAGATATTACATCTTCCGATCCGATTATCATGTATACAAAATTTAATCTTTGTACCTAAAATAGATGCAAAGATATGAATAATTTCTTATAGCTTATATGGTGGCGTGGTATTGCCCTCTCCGAGTTTAACAAAATGTACCCTATGTTTTTTTCCAACGTTTGATCTATTTCTCTAACAAAATGCATACAAATTGGTTAAGCGGTTTAGGCGTGATGCGCGCACACACAAACAATTTATATTATATCTATGGATTAGTATAGATAGTACCTATACTACTAGTACAGATTATACATGACACTCGTACATAAAATTTAACAATTTTCTGTCCTCCATATCTCACTATTATATATTCCATACATTGCAATCCACGACAAGACGAAAATTATAAAATTTGGATAATAGTTAGAAAAATATATATATCCAAAAAATATATTATAATTCGTGACTAATATAGTTTCCATATTTCAAATTGACATTGCATAAATTGTATCTTTCGATAGCTCAGCTCTCTAATATACTTGCTAGTTAATCAATTAGGGCAAGTGTAAAGAGTATTTAAGATTCGGTTTCACGACATTTTCTTTTAGATATATCTTAAAATATCATCCTAATAAATAAGATACATGTATACAGATTGCAATATAGCCCCATTTAATTATTAGCTTGAAGAGTATATACAGGGTATCTTAATATAAAGCACACTTTTAAAAAAACTTTAATTCACGACACAAATATTCGCCGCAATTCTAAATAAAACTACTAATTGAAAGATCCTTTTTGAACAAAATTTTATATTTATTATAGAAACTTTTTATTACTGAAAGTAGTTCTTTTTTTCAAATACATGGCTGACTTCCTACTCTATATCTACAGAATACGAAAGCTTGTATGGCATGTTTGAAGCACAAAATTATTCCAGTACAAGCCAATAAAATTATTAAAAAGATGCTTGGTTCCTAACCATGTTTAGTTATTAAATTGGATAGAAATGTGTTAACATTAATTATAATACAGTATGTACAATATTCATATGAAATCTGTTAGTCTGGACTATTCTTTGACAAATGCTTGTTTACTAAAACTGTTTATTACGATACATTTTTTTTTTTTAATAAATTAATTTATTTAATTAACTTATTGTCTTTCGATATTTGTTGTTGCCTGTTGGTTTCTGTGTTTCAGACTAAAATAAACTTCTCCTTTAAACTTCAGCAGCAGTTCACATTTTCAAAAAGTAAAAATCTCGAAAACGTGGTGGATTTCGCCAAACGCGTAGGGGTAGTTGTTTCTCACAGAGTCAAATATTAAAAAAAAATGCTTTCCAGCAAAAAGTGCGGAGGGTAAAATTATATTTTTTGCTATTTATTACCCAACTCGATGTTGTCGCCTGGAAGCATGCTACACTCGACGTCGTACAGTGAGAGTAGTAGAGCAAAAAGTGCCGGCACTAAGGCAGCAAGGAGAAATTTTCGCTGCTTTTGTCAGTTTTTTTTTTTTGTACAATTTCACCATCAATTTCCATGGCAGCTTTTCCACCCAGCTGGGGGTGGTTTGTTTGTTGCTTGTAGAGCAGAGCGGAGACAATTGCGTTAAGGGAAAGCGACAGAGAGTAGTGTATTGTGAAAAGAGCGAGCTATTCGGCCAGTGCGCCTGTTCAGAACTTGAAGTCGAAGTCCATGCTGCGCTGCGCTGGCTTCTTACAACCACTTGTGCCCGCCGTCGACGCCAATATTTAGGGGGGTGGTAAGTTGACTTTGCTACTGTGCAAGTGCGTGAACGTGTTGCTGTGCATGCATGTGAGTGTGTGTGTGTGTGTGTGCTTGGCAGAGTCCTTCCAGTAACGCCGACGCCGTCGTCGTTGCAGCAACATTGCCTTCTTGGAGATATCGTTGTTGGTGGTGGCGGCGGCGGCGGTGGTGAAAGCGACGGAAATCTGCTTGTTTGTTGCTTTGTTATACTGCCGACTCGAACGACCGACTCGAGTCGAACGTGCGAACAGAGTCATCCATCTATCATAACAATCGCCGCTGAGGGCAGTAGCAGTTGGGCCTTGCGTCCGACTGGTACGCTTCTCGAAAAACGTCTTCGCGCGGAACATTTTAACCTGCGTCATCTTGGCTGGCTTCTAATGGCCGCAATTTATTTCGTTATTTTGTCACACGAGAGCGTTAAAAAATATATTCCAAAGTTTCGAAAAGAAAAGTGCGTCGCGTGTTGGAGCAGACATCTACGCAGCCGTCAAATGTCGCGTCCTTCTTTGACAGTGCTACTTCTTCAGTGCTACACATCTTCTTACCTTACTTTGACTCCTTAGACGACTTTGATGACTTCGGCGTTTGGAATTTGCTGCCGCGGCAGTTGCTTCTGTTGCTTTCCGTCGCTGCTGCTGCTGCTACTGCTACTGCTTTTGCTCCAAAGATGCTCTGAACTCACAACAGTTTTTCAAATTCTATGTGATAAGAAAGTTTAACCAAAAAGGAATCTGCACGCAACGCCAACTTAAATCCAAGTATCATTCCTTAACGCGACGCGAATCGGATAGGTTGTGCTTTCTTGAAAAGTGTTCGAGCCCCAACAAACATAAATAAAAAAAACAATAAAAATTTAAACTGGATTTTGGAAACATTGCAAGTGAAGTTAAAAGTGTGAAGAAATTTTTAAAAACAAAAAAAAAAAACCTAAAATAATGAAAGTGAAAAGAAGACGAAGAGCTAAATTTCTAAAATTTATGAAACTACAAAAAGTATATAAACTAAATTTATAAAAAATAGGAATAAAATTTTTAAATTCAGGTAAGTCTAAAAAGTTTTACAAACTTTATATTAAAATATTTTGAAAAAATGTGAACTTGAGACAAAAAGTAATAAAAATTTTTTTTTTATAAATTATCTTAAAAAATTTCAAAACTTTTCAAAACAAAAATGATTTTAACCACAAAGTATTTCAAATGAAGTTTAGTCGTAAAAGCATAATTTTTTTTAGATTGAAAGGTTTAAAAAAAAAAAAAATATTTTATGAATTTAAAATTAGTTATTTTTTAGACGTTCGAATATATTCGAAACTCTCATCACATTGCATTAAAAACTGTTTCAAAAATGAAAAATATTTTACTAAAAGTGAGAGTTATCTTAAAAAAATATATATCAATTATTGCCCGACATCTGGCACTGTGTGAACCTGCCTCTATTTTACACAAATAAAAAAATATGAATCATAGCTTCATAAAATTAAATTAATTAAAATGCTTTACTTCAAAGTTATTGAAACTTGAAACTGATGACTAAATTTAAATTATTTTTATATCAAATCGAAGTTCATTTGTCGTTTTGATAACTTTTAAAATTATTGAACGAAGAGTTTTTGAAAAATCGTACTTAGTATCAAATTTATCTATTACTGAATGAATATAATTTAGTCCAAAAAAACGTAACTAATAACGTCGACTACACAATACAAATTATTAGTTATGTTAAAAAAAAAAAGAAATATTATTATTTATATTATATTATTTATCAAGTTTTTTATGAATTTATTTTTAATTTATTTGAAAATTTTTATTCATTTTCAACTGGAAATCCTTATAAAACAATTTTTTTTTTCGTTTTGCAAAGATTTCTATTGTTTATAAACTTAAAAAATTGTGTAATACTTTGGTAATTATTGCCAATTTTTAGAAGTCATTGTGTGTTGCCTATTTTTGTTTTGTAATTTAAAAATTATCGATAAATTTTTTATTAATTATAATGCATAGCATTACTCGATGGGATAACTTATTTATATTATTCTAAACCATTTTTTTTTAATATTCAACAATTTAAATTGAATTAATATTATTTTATTGAAAGCTGACACAAATTTATGGAGAAAACTTATGAGTTTTGTGAGTTCATTTACATGGCTCATAATTTCATGTGTTTATCTGATTATTGAGGCAATTCTAAGTTTAAAGAAATGCTTGGAATGTATATATTTTTTTCACGTATATACTGTATACATATATTTTTTAATTCAATCGTGCCATAATTCATTTACAATAATATTTTTCATTACTGAAATTTTACTTTACCAAGGATTTATTTGCTTGAACAGACAAAATATTAAAATAGAACATTTTGGATGAATTTTTAGTATATATACCGATTCAAATTTTATATCTTCAATATATATTATTGAAGATTTGAAAAAAATTAGAGCTGTCATCTTATAAACTCCGATGTTATTTGAAAATTAATATCACTTCTAAAAATTAAATATTTCTTTGACGAGATAATATATTCAAATTTTTTTTTTTTCAAATTAAATGCCAACTACTTAATAATAAACAAACACTTTTGAAAATAATATTTTAAACTTCCAAAATTTATTAAGAAATATTTTTATAAATAAATAAATATAAACATTCACTCATATATAACCAATTTTTGATGATATTATGGTATATAATAGTATATGATAATACTTGCTAGTAACATGTTTTAAATATAATAATTTATTTAATAAATAGAAAAATATTTAAGTTTACAAAAATGCGTATACTCAGAACTAGACCAAGGATATCTTTAATATTTTTGATTAAATTACCTTGAAGCAAAAAGGAACTGTTTAACACTTTTTTGTCATTGCATTCATTCGGATTCAACTTACAGTAGGCAATAATTGTCTGAGCAAAATAAATAGGAAATTCAATTATCTTCTACTTAAGCTATTTTGGGCCCCAACGAACTCAGGATTCGCAAGTAATACTCACAGACATGGACACTCGATTCGAATAGATATCATGTCATCAAACGTTTTTCTATTTTTTATTTAAACGTTTTGTCGGATAGAAAAATGGCAGGTTTTGGAACATTTTAAGTATATTGTTCTGGACTTTCGAAAGTTTTTTCATTTACGTATTTGTGTATAAACTTCTCATACTTCAGTCCCGTATAGAACAATGACTAAAATAATTCTTTTGTATATCATCAGTTTGTTGTGTAATGTGATTATGAAAGCGTATACAAGCCTTATTTTATACATAGTTTTGCTGATATGATTGTGTTAGGGAAACTTCTTATGCAAGGGACAACTACATATCTAACACTAATCTCCCATTTAACACTTCTGTTATTGAGTTGAAGATCGCTGTTAGGTAGAAGAAATGGCTTCTTCTTATTTGTAAAATAAATAGTTTTGTTTCCATTATCAAGCTTAATTTTCCACTAAGTTTTGTAGCTCATTTTATATATGCGGTCCCTGAAGAGTATAAAAATGTGTTTTCTGCTAAAATTAGAGACTTGTAAATGTCTAACAAGGGAATGTCAAATGTATATACAGTAGCCGCTCGGTTATATGAACACTCACTTATATGTACATCCAGAATAGTGAACAACAAAATTTTTCCACATAAGGTTCTAAAGAGTGTATACAGCCTATCTCTATTCTGTGAACAACTTGCAACCGTTAAACCGTTGTCTGAATTAGTTCATATAACTGTAATATTATATTATATATAGGCTCGAGTACAGATCTCTATGGGACATCAAATTAGCTTTGTTTTAATGTCATCCAAAGAAACATAAAATAAACAAAAAACGTTGTTTTATTTTTGTGAGGTTTGTTGGGGTTTAGCACGCTACTAGTTTCTGTATTATACCATGTCAAGCGTCACTATTTTTCGGATTTTTTATGTGCAAAATTTTCTTCAACGTAGCTAATCACTGTGTCGAGAGGACATAGAATTTCTCTAAATCCATATTTACCGGAGGTTAGAATAGATTTATTATCCAAGTGGAGGCTTAATTTAATTTTAATCCGTTGCTCTAAAATTTTTGAGAATTCAGAAAGAATTAAACGATAGTTCTCTGTAGAGTCTCAGGGAAGTGTACCATATTTAGCAATGCATATAATTTTGTCGAGTTGCCAAGCTAAAGGAAAGTTTCCAACTTGTTTGCAGCAATTGAACAACAATTTTTAGTAAGTCAAAGCCTTTCTTGAGGTGTTGGCTTGATATATCCGGAAAGGAAAAAATGTATTAGTTTTATAAATTAAACGTATTAGTTTAATTAAACGTGTGACTAATATTAATTCTATAAAAGCTAATAATTAACTGATTAGACAATGCAACAAGGTTTTGGAATCAGAGGTATAGATATCTGTAGCACATACAAATATCTTACCACAGATATGATTTCTTTTGTGGAATATCCATATTTTATTCGAAATTTTACCAGGTTATTATTATATTATATACAATGCATAAAACTGAATGTTGCTCTTTGTGTTTTCTTCTTGTTTACATTAAGAAAACCTTTATAATTTGTATTTTAATTCTAAGCCCTATTTTTATGGTCATATATATATATGACAGATATATATATCTGACACTTTTCTCATATTTCATAGACAATCTTTTGAAATACAAGAAATTTTCAATTACAAGTCACAGCCAATTCAACAAAAATGATTAATAAAGTTGAGTTTTGTCAGATATCTGCCACAGAATAGATTCAATGTTGATAATTAATTCAAAAAATATGTTGCTTTTTTTTAAATTTTATTTTATATTTTGTAGGGTTGAAATATATCTAATAATCAAAAGAGTTTCATTTGAGTGGACATCGAGCTTGGCAAAAATCCTCAATATTTTATTTTATATTTTCTATGATTTTTTAGGTGGATCATTTAATATAATATAAAAGTGTCAATGACCGGTTCTATGAAAATGAATCTTAGATGTGAAAAATATATAATAACAATTTTTTTTTATTACTGACAACTCTTTTTAATCAGTGATAAACTGCTTTTATGCAATTCAGAGTATTTGCAGTATAAAAAAATATTAAAATTCTGATGTAAGCAACTTTTATAGAAAATGAGCAAATTTCCTTTAAATATTTTATAATACAAAGCGCTTAAACAAGCTGTTATGCAGCATTTAGAGTTGTTTGAAACAAGTCAACACAATACGGGCACAAACCGAGCGCAGCTGATTGGTTCAATTTTAAAAAGAAACATATTAGCTAATAAATCCTTTGAGCAATAAAATAATTGTTTTTTTTTTTTTGAGAAACAGCATTCGCACTATTTGTAATAAGGCAAACAAATTTCATTGGCGCAAATAAACTTGACGAGTTTGTAAGGTAGTCGAAATAAAAATCACTGAAAAAAAAATCACAGATTCTAGATTCCACCTATACAGAAATTGAAAATGTGTCATTAATATTAAAACTATTACTTTTCCTGTTAAGTGAAAATTTATTTTGCTATTGGATAGTAAAATAATAGTTTAACATTCTATTAATTCTCTACGTTATATAAAATGGCGTTTATTTGATGAGTGAATAATTTATAATTATTAGAGTGAGCTCTAATAATTTAATTTCCTATACATTCCTTAATTCCTTTAATTTAAGAGCAGAAACTCTACTTAAAAGATTTTGTTTAATTTTTATTTGAGATTAGCTGCCACCCAATACGTCATAATTTAATAATGTTATAATTTATTTGTGCGGAACCACAGTTATTTTTCTTAAATAAAAATAAACAAAGTCACTTCTTATAACATCAGCTATCAGGTACTCCAAGTCATGATAAAATCAGTACAGCTGTTTCCGAGATAAGACGATACAAAGAAACAGATCACAAACTATTATGCTACTGTCTTAAGATTCAGGTTTAATTAAAATTTAAAATTTTTCTTTTAAAAAAATATTTTTAAAAATTATTATTCTTTGGTTCACTTCAGTCTAATTTAAAAAATACCTTTTGAGAACGGGTAATACTTTTTTTATATCAAACACGCTTTTTTGGGTATTATTTCATATGAGTTAAGTTGTCTCATAAAATGGTCATTGAATGTATGATATATTCTGATTATATTCTACCATTAAAAAAAAATTAATTAAAATTCGGTTATATTCTTTGATATGTAATATATTTGTTGGTAATGATATAAAGACGAAATCACAGCTCATTTGAAGTTTAAACCGTAAAATGTTTAAACGTTTTTATGGCGAGTCAGAGAGATCTAATATATTAATTATTATTGATATAGTCCGATTTGTGGTTTGACTATATAATTTGTTTTACACTTTCAACTTCGTACTAATTTTATATATAAGCTTTTTTTTAAAATTATTTTTTGTAGTAATAAATTAGACGAACTTGCACTTCAACATAAAAGCTTGACTTGGAGTTATGGTAAAACTTTCTAGACCCGACTTTATTTTAGGCACATGTCGACTCTAAGACTATAGTTTGCCATATAATTAAGGGTTTTTTAGCGCGCAAAAGCAATTTATTTTATATCACAGCAGATTTATTGTAATTAAATTTTTTTAATTATTTTTAATTGGTTTTTTTAATTTTGTATTTAAATTTTAAGCAACATATTTTTTTATTTAAATTTCTTTATTTTTATTTCCGAATTTGTTTTGTTTTTGATTTATACTTTCACCAATTCCGACGTCTGCATTCTTACGACAAGCAGACACAAATAACTTCACATCCGAGCAAAAAAGTAAACAATACAACGTGCTCGGAATGTAAGTAAGGAAGAAGGAAGAAACAAAAAAAAGAAAATCAGCCGGCATAATTGCATAAATTAAAATCTTAATTATGCAGAGAAGCGCTCTCGCACACACACAGATACACACACAGGCAGTCACAAAGTCACGCAAAAACAATTCATGACGTCATTAAGTAAAGTGAAACAAAATGAAATTGAAACACTGAAAATTGCAAAAATAGTAAAAAGAAATGAGACAAAAAAAAAAAATAAATGAAAATTAAGCAAAGAGGAGAAATTGTTTGCGGAAATAGAGGCGAAAGCGAAATCAGAGAGTTGAGCAGCGTTTTTAATGAGTACGAAGTGAAGTCGACGTCGCAGTCGACGTACTTCATCATCATCATCATCAGCAACGTCGTCATTATGAACAACAACAACAATTACAGCCAGCAGCATTCGCACTCATTACGCTGCAGCCTCTGCTGCTGCTGCTGCTGCGCTGAAAATACGGATGCGGATGTGTCCTTGGCCATGATTTACCGCGCAAAAGAGTGCGCAAACGAGTAGCTCTCACTCTCGCACATGCTATCTCTGCTGCTCTTCATTTCTTTTCTTTTTTATTTTATTTTAAATATTTCATTCATTAACATAATTTTAATTTAGGTTAGTGAGCCAGTTTCGCAGTCGCCGCCGTCCTTGCCAGACAGTTCGTTGAACTCGTTGTGTCGGTCGGCAAGGACAAGGCCAACAGTGCGATGAGTTGAGTTGAGGTGAGATGAGAAAGACAGCAGGATGCTGTGCGTTCGCATTCTGATAGATACTTTTTGCCTGCACGGCTTTTTTTAATTTTATGTTAATGAGCGACGTTTTTTTTTTTGTTATGCTTCGCAGCTGAGCTGCTACCCCTTTCAATTTCAATTCTCGTTTGTCAGTTTTTATGCAAATTAGTTTTATTTCGGTTTTTTTACCTGTGGCAGTTAGTTTTTTTTTTTTTCTTTCGGAGGGTCTCGTTTTTTTTCTCTTTCTATTTTTATCCTGACAGTTCCTCTGTGCAGCTGTGTGATTTAATTATTCGCGCTTGCTAGTTTAGCCTCCTGCACTGCATAAGCTAATTTGCATATTTATTTTTGTGCGCTGTCGGATTTTTGCCAAAGTGCAAATTTTATGCAAATTCGAGTGCATTATTTGCAAATCATGTTCTCAGGCGAATGTCAATTATTGATTTGCATCGAGCTCACTTTCGACAGTTGGATTGATATGCTTGATATTCGCTTGTCACATGTCGTGTGGGGATTTCAATTAGAAGATTATATTATGCTGGCACTAACAAGCAGCTTTGAGGAGGTTTTAGTGTGTTAGGGGTAGATCGAAGAGAGAGAGAGGTAAAACTTGCTGACATTCACGAGTTTAAAATTTAAAGTTTAACAATCTTTTAGATGCATAAAATTTAAATAAAGAAGCAGTTTTAATAATTTACACAACCAAGTGACTGCAAATTAAAGTATTCCTAATTGGATGTAAGTTAGCTGTCTGATTTACGTTTGAATGTGTGAATATTATATATCAGTAGCCACTGAATAGCAGAATTTAAACATCCAAACTTGCACATATTACAGTCTCCAAGATCTCAATTTTCATTTGGACAGCCAGACAGACTGTTGTATGTTGTTGTTCAAGTATATATCAAGAATATACAATATTAAGAATATATTCTTCGGCCTGGTATGGTATAAAGGTATGGACTTCTGGCACATTAGTAACAATCAACAACTTATAAGGATATACAATAATATTTATACTAGCCGATTTCTGTGGTTTATTTGGAGGATCTATAAGGAGCTTGATTTAAAAATGAGCGTTTTTTTTTTTCTCAAAATTTACGTATTTATTGTGGAAAAATTTTTACAAATATATTTTTCAAAATAGACTCCATCGCTGAACACAACTTTTTCCAATCTTTCTGATAATTTTCAGTGACCAGCTCGGAAGAACGACTCACCTTTTGAGGCTATCGAATCATGAACATAATTTTTTGCATTTTTAAATACGAAATTATCTTCTGCTGGGACAGGCTATGTGTCAACGACCTGAACCAGTAGTCAAAAGGAATGGCTGGCTGGAATGGCTGGCTGGTGGGATAGGACTTTCAGCATTACCAAGTAAATCTTGACCGGTCTTGCAACATATGGCCGTGAGTTGTCATGCTACAAAACCTTTTTGACGGGCTTTTCTTAGCATTCCTTAGTTGAGTCCGATATAAATAAAAAAAAGAGCATAAGTTTCATGCTATCAATATACGGCTTTGCGAAGGATGTTGATGTTTGACCGGGCTAAATCCATGAGATTTTGCACTTGAGTTTGTCGGATCAATTTTTCATCATTAGACACAATTCGTTGCAATAAAAACTCTTCTATTCTATTATATCGGCTGCACTTCATATTAATGTAATGAAGATGAACTCCCAGCAAAAACACTTAATCTGTTACATTGGTTAAATGGACAAGCTGACAAAGAAGCTCATTCACAATAGACGCCCATTTACCTTATTGGTTCACATACTAGTGCCGGTCTCTTGTGCAACACTTACTTAAATAGCCGTAAACAGTCTTCCGGACATGGACGCATTTAAGAAGGCGCACCAGCCTCCATAGTCTTGTGCACGCTGGCGCCAGTCGTTTTGAATGCCAAGTACGGAGAGATCTCGCTATACTTTGTCATTCCAACGCGTGCCCGGTGGTCCTCTATTTCGGCGTCCTCCAATCAAGTTTGGGCCCCCCATGTAAACCATCCGTGCTGGAGCTTTTTATGCATTCGATTGAGGTGCCCAGCCCAAAGCAGCCGCAGGAATTTTATGCGCTGGACTATGTTAACCTCATCGAATAGCTCGTACAGCGCGCGGTTCATAGGGAATCTAAACTCGTCGCCAACTCTAATAGGACCAAAAATAGGAATCTTCCTCTCGAAGACTTCCAACGCTGTTTCATCTCACCCAACCACGGTACATGCCTCTGCGCCATAGAATAGGACCGGGAGTATCAGCGTTTTATTGATTTTGATTTTTGTCTTTCGAGAGAGGGCTTTACTTCTCAACTGCTTGCTCAGCCCATAAAAGCATCTGTTTGCAAGCGTGATTCTTCGTCTGATCTCCAGGCTGACGTTGTTGTTGCTGGTTATCTTCGATCCAAGATAGACGAAGTTTTCTACAGCACTGAAATTGAAATTCTCCATCGTCACTGACCGTCCAAGACGCGATGACGGAGTGCAAGAAGACACCAAATACTTTGTCTAGTCCTTATTCACCGCTAGACCCATGAGCCGAGACTATTTTTCAATTTCTAAGAACGCCTTGCTGACATGTATGTGTAACATGTTCATTATTAATTCAAGGTTCCAAAAGATTTACGCGGGAGGCACCTACAACCGCAGTGATATGATACTTAAGAGCTACTCTTCTGTCTTCTTGGAGATTTGTCATCAAGGCTTGATGTCAAGATATATTGCCGGAAGAGTTAGTCTCTTTAAGGTACAGCATATACTAGTACACTTGTCTTACTGAGTTTTATGTTCCATATTTTCACCCAAACTTTGAAGTTATGTAGATATTCTTGCAGACCGTCTGTTGATTTCCATTTGCACCGTCAACTATAAAAAGCGCTAATACCATCTACTAATGAAGCCTTAAACATTTTGGATAACATTATGCTAATGGTTTCAGAATCTGAGACAGGATGGAATACTTCAGTGAAAATATAATAAATAAATATAAGTCGCTGACATTCCGAATCGTAATTTAACTGAAAACCTCTATGAAAAAACGCAGCATTAAGTGGTAGTGTGACGAGAATTCATCTTTGATATTGGGCAACAGACCAGTCGAAGACTTACTTCATGTCGATAAAGGTGCTATTATAGTATTCTTTGGCCTCAAAAGAATTATGGATGTGTTTGATTACGCGATGGAGCTCTTTGGGAGTGCCATGTCCAGCATGAAATCCAAACTGCTGGTTCGGGATAAGATCAAGTATAGTCTTTCCCAAACCTACGAAATGAAAGGCAGCAGACCTATCACCCGGTTTGACTTAGAGTCATTTTCCTGCTTGACAGGCTTGAGAATCATGGGAATCGCAGCACACTTCTACTGGAAGATGTTGTATGATTGCACGTCGATAGACTATTTTAATCCAGGACTATATACGAATCTTAATCAGATGTGTACATAGAGGGTTCAAGAAGATCAGTCCTACTATGGCCTCAAATGTTGTTCAAGTCTCCTACCCCATAAGCAATAGATCCCCCTCGTACTTGGGAAAGTTAATGAAACTTTTCAATTTGTTTTCCATTTTATGCTTTATAGAAAATATATGACGCACTTTTACAATATCAAATCACTGCCAAAAGTATGCAATAATTTTATACAATTTCTATTTAAAACCTTTAGTTTGTCAAAAGTATGCAACATATTTTTATAAACTTGGATGAACAAAATAATTAATTAATCAAATAAATTTTTTTAAATTGTTTGTTCACTTTTCGATTGTGGAGGCGGTTGGATATCCTTTAATTTGATAAAATATTTAGGACGATATGGTGTACCGACAAAAGAACATATTTCAAGAACCACTTAACACCACTGATCGGCACTGGTTTAATTACTTTGGAATTGATTTTGTGTGCGAGACAACTGAGACGAAGTCGTAGTGTCTACTGATGTTTTTTTGCTTTACACTGAATATTTTTAATTCACCAAATTTGATATTGTTTTCTACTTTTCGTATTCTTCTCAAATTTTTTTTTTGTGTATATATACAAGCCAAACCTTCTCCTATGCACAAAGTATTGGCCGTTGCCGAGCTCTGATTTAAATATATATGTTCAAATTATATTTTACAAATCTTCATTTGGTATTAGTCTAATCCTAAACTTCCCTAAACTCTAAAGGAAGTTGATGAATTAGAGGAAAATCCAATCAGAATTCGACATACTGAACTCAGTTTATAGTTTTGCTAAATCCTCGATTATTATAAATAAGTAAATCCCCTGCAATATAAAAATTTAAACAGTTGTTTCGAGCCATTTAAGAATATATTAAATGAAAAGCATAAAACAAATCAAAAGCTAACACATGCGCGCTTATCTAAGTCAAACAATTTCAGCCATTTTTCTTTTAGATGTGAAAATTTTTCTATTCGACATTTTTGGAATATTTTCATGGCTGTTCTTCTTTGTCCTTGCAAGTGTTTGGTGCATGTTTTGATGGTTGCTGTACAAATACAAACAACCACACATATAACAAGTATAACAATACATACAAAACAAATACAAGCAGTCACACACACACTCACACACACACACACATGAATATAAATTCTAGACATGAACTTTCAACTTGCGAAATGTGAAATACTTGCGCGGGGGTGAAGCTTCAAATTCGCGCAACGAATGTACAAAAAAAATAAATAAAAGAAAAATGAAAATATGAGTGAAAGAGCGCGTGTATGAATGAGAAAGAAATATATTTATATATTGAAGGGTGTGCCAACACCAAAGCAAAAACTTGAAATGTTGCAAACGATGTTTGTCTAACAAGGACTTTGTGAGAAGGGTGTTAAACGCGCAGATTGGCATGTGCAGAATTGCAAAAAGCACTTTTACATATGTATATGTGTATGTCTTTCAAGTACTTTGTGCGCAAATAATCCTTTTTAGCGCGAACGAAGAAAAATGTCTGCACGTTTGTGCTTTGAATCGAATCAAATTCGATTTTGTATATTTACAATTTCTATTTGCACAGCTTTTGCATTTATTTGAATTTGACTTTTTATATATTTTAACAGCAGAAATACAACTCAACCGATTGATAAATATTTTCGCTTTGGTTTGTACGCTAAATATGTATATTAAAAATCAGTGCTTGAGTAAATATAAAAGAATTCACTTATCAAAAAATAAAAAAAAAGAATTCAATTTGATTTACCAATCAACTTGTCCAGATTGCTAACAGTGACGGCTGCTACAGATGTATTGTACTACAATTGTTCTACCACCCCGTAATAAGTACACATTTACAAAAAGACTCTTCAATCTGAAATCCCTTCAACAAATTCGCATTTAGCGCAAATCCTTTAACAAGCTGCATCCATGCCTGATTATGCAAATCAGTTTCTAGTTGTGCAAAAATTCAAATTTAAATTTTACAACAATACAAGCAACAGCAAGAACAACTCTTGACGTTTTGCTTATTGGAAAGTCCTGCGCTAACAAGTTTGCCAAATAAATTCAATAATAGCAAAGAATGAGCCATGGAGAGAAAAAAAAAGGAAAAAATGTTTTGCAAAAAGGAACAATCAATTCGCTTGCATACGCCATGCTCCGCACTTTGGAAAATTGCATTGTCAGGCGTTGAAAGCGCGAAAGAGATCGACGACCCTTCAAACATGCTAGATTTTTCATTTTTTTTTTTTTTTATATCGATGCGTTTTGCTATTTTTGCATTTAGAAGAAAAAATTGTTAGAAGAAGCAGCAGCAACAGCAGCGGAAAACGGAAATTTGCATAAATTTTGCAACGCAGCAGCAGCAGCAGCAGCATTTGTACGCATCCTGATTGCCTCCGCCGTTGCTGTTGCATTGCAAACTCCCTTCTCGATATGCAACATTTCGTCCGTTTTGCATGCCTGCCGTCCTTTGTGTATGTGCTTCAACATTTTGCATGCAGTCAAACCTCTTCTTTTATGTCACCTTCTAACAAATTTTTTTATTATTAGTTTGCTCCGCTCACCGCGGTTTTCTTTTTTTTTTATTCGCGATAATACTCAAAAAATGCAAATGAACTTAGAAAATGTTTGCTTATTGAAATATTGTACTTGTATGCAAATCAGTGGCCCACCACTATTTGCCGCAAGTGTAGGGTGTGTAAAACTTTTGCAAATATATAAAAAAAGAAAACTTTTATCGTATGTATTGAAAAATATATTGATTTTATTAAAGAAGATTTCTATCTTTCGCATATTTAGTAGTAACGGGTGTTTCAATTCCATAGGATTTTTTCCAATAGCACATTCATGGCCTTTGCTAAAAAATTTCATACTGCATTCCATTTTCTTACCTTACCATATCTAAAATTTATTCAAGTAAAAAAGCTGCCATCTTGCACTTCATCTTCTCTATATAAAGTTTATGTTCTGTTTAGATTCTTTAAAGAAATCTTCGCAATATGTTATTCATAGCAATTTTTTGTTGGCGGCCACACAACTTCCGTACATTTAGATTATAGGTCACAATGCGATGAATTGGATCATTTGCATTCTATCTTCATATAACGCAATGAAGATTTAATCTAATATTTGACGAATTCATGGCCTTTTGGGGGTTTATTCGGTACCTACTGATATTCATCGTCTGTATATCCTCTCGACTATCCTTGAACTTAAAATAGAACTAAATAATGGATTTTTAATTTTTTTTGATAGGTGGCACAAACACTCTGTCACTTTGAGCACGATATCTCAGTTTTTAATAGCTCGCACGTATGAAGTTAAGCGTGAAAGTAAGGAATCTCATTTAACTTTTGAACGATAGAAAGGTCACCTTTAGGTATTTTTAAAAAAACTTTCCATTTTCGGTTGGAAACATTTTCCAAGTATACCGATTTCTTCAAACCCATTTCTTCAACATGTGCAGTCAGCATCGTTTTTAAGCTGAATCCTGTACAGGTAGCTCTGAGATCAACCGTACGCAATGAATATTTACCACTTGTAATAGTTCATATTTCCTTGGTGCCCTATTAGCCATTTGGTGGTACTGGTGTCTTCTCGCACTCCGTCATCGTGTCTTCGACGTTCAGTGACGATGGAGAATTTCAACTTCAGTGTTGTAGAAAACTTCGTCTATCTTGGAACAGAGATAACCAGCAACAACAACGTCAGCCTGGAGATCTGGCGAAGAATCACGCTTGCAAACGAATGTTTTTTTGCGCTGAGCAAGCAAATGAGAAGTAAAGCCCTCTCTCGATGGACAAAAATCAAAATCTATAAGTCGGCCACGAGTTTAGGTCCCATATGAACCGCGAGCTGTACGAGCTATTCGATGAGGTTGACATAAAATTCCAGCGGCTGCACTGTGCTGGTCACCTCATTCGAATGGATGAAAGAGCGCCAACAACTCCTGCTGACAGATACTTGGGTATTCCACCAATTATTCCTGTACATGAATCAGTTCTGTAGAGTTTCGTTGCTTATATAGGGTGTTATTTCATCAAGTAAACAATGTTAATTTTCAGTGAGAAATGTTTTTTTTATTTCATATCTAGTTCCGCTCTACTCTTGCATCAAGTGCCTTCGATTGCCTTAGTCGTAATAAATGTGACGGTTTGTGTGATATATACGATACGATTTGTGTGATATATATACTTCTCTGAAGCCTTACTGCTGGTTCGACAAATTATCTGCAGCTCTCAGCGTTGCTTCAAATATAGAACATATGAGTTTCTCTACCACTTTGTCTGTGCGGTTATGGTTCCTCAGCAGTTGTTTTAGGCTTTGGAAGGCACATAAATCAATGTCATTATTGAGACATCGTTTTGGAGTGAATTGCCTTTTAAATAATTTTATATCACCCTTCCCCACTTTTTTCTGGCAGGATACGTGAAGTTAAAAGTACTTGCAGTGGAGACAGCTGAAATGAAGTTCTTGGAGGTCGTGGCTGGCGTTATTAGAACAATTCTAAGCTTTATGCTCAAAAAAAGAGAAGGAAATATTGAAAATTTAGCATTCAGAAAGCACCACCTGAGTCGCAGTCATGTCAAAAATCTGGACGAAATTAACCTCAAAAATTAAATGGCGTCGATGCATCTTTCGCAAGTATAAATCTTATTACATAATCCCTCACCATTTATACCTTCCAAGATTATATATCGCTGTGATATATAATAAAAGGTGAAAAAAGAGTATATACTGGCCTGTTCTCCGTTTCTCTTCTGCTTTTCCGATTGAACACAAATTTGGATGGAATTCCAATACCAAATTCTTATGATTTATGTCCGTACGTTTCATTGCCAAGTGTTTCAGTTTGATTTTTCTTATTTGCTACGATACCAGCAGAGTGCAGTACGACAGAGTTGCCAGCTGTTGCACTACACTAACTTCTTTTCTCAGAGATTTATGTAGATGCTTTGTTTTACAATCAAACATGATCACTGTTCTAAGCACGGCAACAGTGAAGTCAGTTTTAGTGTAATGTAATTCTATACTTCAAGAAGTCATACAGATGGAAGGATAGGATATAGAGATCTACATATTCATCTTGGGTCTGCTACAAGTAGGAGTGGAAAATCATAAAATATCTGTGTATGCAGCCGTGATACGCCTGAAAGGCTCAAAAGAAGATGATTCTTCAGTGTTCAGTCTTACCACGACTCATAGGCAAACAACGGCTGATACTAACTGCAACTTTTCGACCAAACTAAAATGTTTCAAAATTACATCAAGGAGAAGATCATTTCCCATTTATTTAACACATTGTGCAAGAGTCAAATATAACATCACTAGTTGCTCATCACTCTCTACAATGTACGCTGAATCTGAGGCAAACTGAATAGCCTGAGTTAGATTGGTTGATTTGTAAGCAGGTCAAATTATTTCAAAAAGTATTCAATTTAGACAAGAAAGCATCGGAAGTCCCATAAAGTTTTTATACATTCGTGAACAGCACGATGAGTTGAGTGCATTTAGCATGGTTCATCGTTCGTTCATCCCTACATCCGTTTATCAGAACTTATTACTTACCAATTACTTTCTCGTATTACCTTTTATTTCTTAAGTCATAGTTATTTAATTTCCTACGACTTGTAGCAGAAATTTGTTTAGTTTCGAAAGTAAAATAATAAACCATAAATGTCTGATAGTGGCTATAGTTCCGATGCCAATGTTCAACCCTAATAAATGCCGACTATCATTTTTATTAAATTTTTTACTGTTTGGAAACACATCATCAATCGACTAGGTGTGAAAACCTTTATAGTAATAGCATAATACTTTCCAAATTCTTCAAAGGAATCTCTCAATTGTCTGGAACTGATTCGTTGCTTTTGTGTGGAGGATTACTGTGCGTGAATATAACAAAATGTAAATGTGTTAATATATAAAAAATAAAATGAAAAATATTAAGCATAAAATATGTAACCCATTTCGAATGTGCTATGGCAAAAGGCGAGCATTGAAGAAAATACGAAAGCTAAAAAAGGCAAAATGAGATTCTGTGCGTCTATACATATATAAAAAGAAAATTTGAAATTTCCATGCGAAGTTCTTATGCTGAAAATTGCGTTTCGACAACATGAGGAGCGGCAAAGGAACATTGCTATACGCTATACGTTTTTCTGCTGCGCTTGGGTTTGCTGCCAAATCTAGACACATTCTGGCAGATTTACTGCATATTGGCCTGGTGTCAAAAGCAGCATCAGCGAAGCTCAGCTGAAGATGAAACTGAAGCTGAAGTACTATACTACACGCCTTCGTCGAATTACTGCGTCCCTTTTGCTACTGCTGCTGCTGCTGCTGCCAAGCCATTACAACGCTTGAGCGGCTAAACGCAACTCGTGTACAAAAGACGTTTATGCTTGGGGCATGGCAAGGGAAAGCGTCTCGGAGCGGGCTTTAGAGTGAAACTACTTTTTGGCAGTAAACGAAACGAAAGAAACCAACCAAGTCAGCAAAGTGGAAAGGACCTGTGCGTTTATAGTATGCGTTGTCGTTGTTATTGCTATTTTCTGTTGTTGTTGCCGCTGTTGAAGGCATTTTCCAGAATTTATTTCTATCATTAGTTTTGGCACTTGAGATTTTGAAATGTTTGAGCATGCAACTCGAAATGGGCGACTGCGAATGAATGTGATTTATATTTGTATTTTTTTTTTTTTTTTGTGGAGAAAGTTTTGCTTCGTTATTAATTTTCGGGTTTTTCAACATTATTTCATTTTATTTTATTTCATTTTCTATTTTCTTGCTTTTTAAAAATTCTTAAAGCGCGTTTACAATTTGGAAAATCAATCTAAAATATTAATACGCACAGTGGGATGCAAATCAACCGCAGACGAATGTCGCTAAGCATAGAACGACACAACACGACAACAACAATGCCAGCGAAATCATGTCCTTCCTTTGAATTTGTGCTTTTAGCATAATAAACATTTTCACTTTGGGGACCGAGAGTTGTATGCGCCAGAATACGCCACCAAATGCCAATTGACTGCCGCGAATGAAACGAATAGCAAAGACGAACATTTGAAGTTTCTCGAAGGCGTTCAAGCAAGTCAAAATGTGCGTAGTTAATGCAAAAATGGCTGTCAACTACACAAAAAAAAAACTGTACACAATTTTTATGGTTCAAAAGCACCTATTTTCCGTATAAATATTGAACGAATTCATTTCAATACAATAATATTTTAAAGAGTTTTCGAATGTTCATAGCTTCTTAAAGGTTTTAATTAGTTTTAAAAAATGTCTACTTAGAACAAATTTCGAAAATAAATAAATAATGTATTGTATAATATTTTAAATTTGTATTCTTTCAACATTTGTTAGGATAAGCTGTTAGCCATTTTGTTTTTCATATAAAACTGAAAATATTTATATTTTATAACAACCGACTTAACGAATTTAAAACATTAACTTGATAATAACTAAATAAATAAAAATATTTCACAGAGATAAGAAATATTTGGAATTCAGAAAGGGAGCCTACTTCTTCTTTGAAATCCGTGTCATTAGGGTGATAGCACTTGAGCCTACTCCGGGAGGTATTTGTAGGCAGAGTGGATGCTAGCCTATTTACATGACTCTTTGTCACTTCATTATAATGACTTGCATGATGGTTGATCTGTTCACTTGATGTTTGGTACTGACGACGGCTATGTTACAGCCGTATGCTTCATGCTCCACATCTGCTGAAGCCAGCTAGGAGCATCTGAGTGAGCTTTGATGGCTCAGTATTGAGAATATGAATCTATATTAATTAGCAGCAACAAAGTGTTCTAAATTATAACAAGACCTTGAGAAACTGGTCCTAAATCTTTGACTCAAATTACTAAACTAATTAAACGGAATATTCGAACAATTAAAGTTCAATATAGATGAAAATATTTCATGAAAGTTCAGTTAAAATCGATTCTCAAAACCCTGATTAAAATAATGTTACTTTAAAACGTTATCTTCAAACTTTTGGCAAGATTTTCCGCAGCTGAAATCGTTCAAGTATTTAATTTTTCACGTTTTCATGTTCGGAAATTTTTCTCGAAAGTAAAATCTAAAAAAAAGAGTCTTATTTCTTTATAAGCAGTTCACCTCGATATTATGTGCGAAAGTGTGGAATACTTTATCATGTAACTGACAACATCTATTGTCACTTTTAGCTTAGTTTTCAACACCTTGGCCCAATTCGGTTGGTTTATCGGCCAAAACAGGTTCTCTGCATAGTCTCACAAAATAATAGAATCATCGGCTTCAAATTTTAAAATCTTGAAGGACCATTGAAGTCATGCAAATATGATTTTACTCGTATTGGAAACTTTTCGTGCAATATAGCCTGAATCGGTCGTGTGACTTGTGGTGCCATCTATTTGAAACTCTATATCATTCTAATTAAAATCTCATAATCCCATGTCATGGCTTTGTCATGCCTTCGCCATGTCATTGTCATGCCCATGTCATACCTTTGATATAGGCTATATTGAGGCAAGACAAAGACATGACATGTCACGGCTCTGTCATGTCTTCCCCCTGTCTATGTCATGCCCAAGTCATGCCTCTGATAGAGGCTATAATGAGGCAAGACAAAGATATGATATGTCATGGCTTTGTCATGCCTTCCCCATGTCTATGTCATGCCCAAGTCATGCCTCTGATATAAGCTATATTGAGGCATGACAAAGACATGACATGTCATGGCTCTGTCATGCGTCTGATATAGGCTATATTGAGGCATGACAAAGACATGACATGCCACGACGAAGACATGACATGTCATGGCTCTGTCATGTCTTCCCCATGTCTATGTCATACCCAAGTCATGCCTCCGATAGAGGTTATATAGAGGCATGACAAAGACATGACATGTCATGGCTCTGTCATGCCTTCCCCATATCCATATCCATATCCAGTATCGTTTTTGTAAAATTAAATGCAGTCTGATTACAGCTTCAAACCATGAGACTTTAGTTTTAAGTCCCATAACCTATATTCGTAGTATTAAAGGGTATATAAATTTGGTGCCAATGTATGCAATAGGCAGAAACAAAATCCAAATAAGACCACTAATAAATATAGCTCCATACAAATCTGCATCTTTCTTTTTGTTATTATGTAATCCGAACATTTTTGTTGTGTTTGTTTTTGTAAATTAAATTAAAAACAAAAATTTTGGGAAATCTTATACGAGTATTATTTTAATATAATATCCCATATGGATCCAAGTTGGTATATATCCTCTGACTTTTTCTTTGTTGAAAAGGATCTAAAGAAGTTCAATGCACACACAATATCTCTACAAAATCGGTTATATATTTTGGGCGTAAAGATTTCACGTGCTGCATTTGCTCATCTCGACAGCAAACTTGTTTGTGCGAGTAACTTATGTCGAACCGCTCTCTGAGTATTACATCCCAACAAACCTTTTGAGGAGTCATGAAACATTTGTTATCCTCCTACATCATAGTTTCCATTTTTTTAAACAATAAAGTTCCTACTTCGTTCCACGCTGGAACGAAGTAGGATGCGCCATCCCAATTATAATTGATTTTAGAGCATTAAACTGTAAGAAAGAAAAAAAGCTTAGAAAAGTCCAAAGAAAAGTTAAAAATCTGTGAAGAACAGTTTTTGTTTTCAATAAATTAAGAATTTGAGTCTGTTAAATGTTTTATTTTTTTAATGTTTAAATTTTCTAATACCTCAAATAATTTTATAGTTTTTTTATATTTCAGATGTTTTTAAGTGGAACCTAGTCAACTGCACTTCATGTTTAATTCAATTCTAGATGCTTCTTAGTGCGAGGGATGTTGGAAATTTTACATTTTGAGTGGCTGATCGTAAATTGTAAGTGTTTGACAATACTCCAAAGCTTTTATAAAGGATTATACAAGAGATATTTTCTTAGCATACATATTTTGTTTGTGCAATAGAGATGCTTTTTTATTTTAGAAACAATTTCATACAAATTCATTTTCAACACCTAAAACACACAAATTTAGTTAGCTGCATACCAACATTTTATAACATACTAACGCTCTCCATTCACTATAGTATGCCATTATAATAGATTTTAATTAAGCCAAAAAATATTGAATTACACTATTACACAAAGTAGACAACAATAGTTTATTCTTATTAATTTTATTCCATCAATGCAGCATAAATACAAATTGTATGAATTCCAAGGATATGTGCATCAGTCAAGTCAGTATTCTTTTGTTGGTGTGCGCACCTTATGCAAACTGAGACATTTATAAATAAGAGATTTCAATACATCATTAGTGCAAAAGAGTAAAAGCAATAACAACGCCTTGGCATACTCGATTTTCTTTTAACATACTCCTACAACATACACCTACGCATCATTGCCAACGCCATCGTCATCATCATCATCATCATCATTATCATCATCATCGAATATGCATTATTTTGACATTAGCATAATTTACTTGAAAATGTCTCGAAACTTATTTCAAAAGAAATGCTAAAGAAAACACACGCTGCCATTGTCATGCCGAGACTCTTCTGACGACTCTGGCTTAGACTCTTAGGTCTTTGGTCTTGCTTGTTCCGCTCCGGATTGCTGCTACAGTCCGTTGCCTGTCTATCTGTCATTGGCACTCTGAGTTGTAGCTGTCTCAACCGACACTGCCGCTGCCGCTGCCACTACCACTGTCATTGCTGCTGATGCTGATGCTCCTGTAACAAATAGGATTCCATCATAATAATGTATTTTGCGCTCGCATATATATCCTGTGACAAATACGACAGGATTCGCAATTGCAAATAATCAACACATACAGATGACAGCTATATAGAGTTTCTACGGGTGTTCTTACAGTGGTGTGGGGTATAGTCGCAGCTTAGTGTGAATATGGCGTAGTGTGGGTGGAGAGGGCATTGGATTTGGGGTTGCGACAAGAACTTCAACTTCTTCTCAACTCAAACTTGGAATTGTTCTTCTGCCACAGCAGCAGCAGCAGCTAAATCCGAACTCAGTTCAATGCTCAGCGACAACAGCGACTGAAACAGCAAAGGATGAAGGCAAACAGGCGACAGAAGCTGGATTTGCTCAAACATCATTGTGGAAAATTGATGACTATAGTGCGTGATGTCATTTGCATGACAGTTGAGCTTCAAATTTTCTATGTATCCACAGTGCGAAAGAGATACAAAAGCCATTTATTGTACAATTTTATGTACATGTATGTATATACATAGGTAACTGTACATTACATACATATATACAGAATATATGCTTATGCGGAGCAAGTAAATAGAATACATATAATATAAGCCACCAATTTCGATTTATATATATAAACATTTGCTAAAGAATTCGAATTTTTAAACGCAATCAAAAAAATGTAATTGCGCTTCGTAGGTGTCATTGAAAATCAAAGCAAATCAAGAATTTAAAATGTCCTTTGAGTGGAGCATAATATTGTATACCTTTATATATAATTGCTGGCATATTTTGTTTATTGCCCTTTTTAGATGTGGAATTCGTTGAGATTTGAATTTCGCCGCATCGAATTGAGTTCACACAAACGTTTTGTAATGTTCTAAAATTTATTAATTAAAATCGCTTAGAATCAAATGTCAGTAATTTATCTTGTAAGAGTCTACTTAAGGAGTTAAGAGGTGTTTAATGAATAAAAAAATTATATAAAATGGCATAGCAATATTTGAGATATTGAACAGATATTTGTAAACAATGATTTATATACATAAGACTCTTTGAACTGCACTGAAGATTCTCATTAGCATGGGGTTCTGTGAAATAAATCCTCTTCGTTTTAATTTTTTTTTCGTTTTCTGGTAAATATCAAGGTATAAATTGTCTTATGAAACACATATTTAAAAAAAAATTTCATCGCCATATTATATAATCTATACATATAATAAAATCGTGGAAGAAATATCTGTTTGTGCGTGCATCACGTAAAACCCATTTATTGGATTCAAAATCATATTACTGAAAGATAATAAGCTTTAATGTGAATAACATTTAGCGTTTATTTCATCAAAATCGTCCTGCAGCGTAAGGAGAAAATAATGTTAAAATATAAATTAAGCTTCTAAGCTGTAAAATTTCTAAACACTAACAGCAGCATGCTACCCAAACTATATATTTAACAAGTAAGAAAATCACAGTCGGGCGTAACCGACTGTAAGAGGCCCTGTACCAGTGCAGGTCGCCTAACAAACACATTAAATGTTCCCCAAGCTTATGACCAAACACATGACCACTTCTCACTGCACGACTAAGTGCCTTTTAAACCATTTTTTTATGTATGAAACGAAAAGGGGGGTCGCTCAAATTCAATTGCTTATAAAATCGTCATTTATTATCCGATTTTGATGAACTTTTCGGATTTTTGCTAAGAAGGACGATATCTCTATACTGGCATACTTACTTTTTTTTGTGCCGAAGAAATTTTTAGCCTTGGGGGTGATTTTATGGGGAAGGGGGGGAGGGGCAAGTTTTTAAAATAAACTTGTAAAATTCCGGAGCAGTCCTAGTCGAATGCAAAAAACACGAAGTCTCTATCTATTACCGTTTCCGAGATCCTTTCGTTCATACGGACGGCCAGACGGACAGACGGACATGTCTATATCGACTCCTCTATCGCTCCTGACCATAATGGGGGTAACTTTGGGGGGTCTCCGATTATTATTTCTACCTGTTACATACATTTGCACAGAACCAATAGGCTCTTGTACCTTCGGTACAGGGCCTAAAAATTTTTAATCTCGGTGATGAAACTATATAAAAGAAAGAAAATGTTGGGGTGTAGCTGCGCAAGCCAGGTTCGCTAGTAATATAATACGGAGTTGCTACATACATAGCCAAATTATTCACCATTAAGATACACTTTTGCATTCGCCCGAACCATTTTGTGAAGCAGTTTTGCTACTCCAAAAGAAAAACCTCCAAAACATGCATTTTGAAGGTATCAACAGCTTCTTCGAAAGTTGAGGAAATCATTTGGGGCCAAGTCAGGGTTGTACGCCGGATGACCCATCAATTCAATGTTTTGAGCGTCCAAAAACTCATTTGTTACGGCGGAAGTGTAAGAGCTCGCATTATCGTGATGAAGTATGATTCGTCTTCGTCGGTTGGTTTTTGTATACCATTCAGAATAGAACGCCCTTCTCTCCACAAGCGGCACGGTCGCAACATGTCTGGATTTCGAGAAGAAACATTCGATCATTTGCTTCGATGTGCTGCGCGAGCGAGTAACTTTTCTTGGATTTTGCTCGTCTTAAAAGACCCAGATGGTCGACTGCTGTTTTGTTTCTGGCCCATACGCATATATCCACGTTTCGTCACCTGTCACGATTGAACAGACGGCTTTTGACGCACCTCGCATGAATTACTTCAGCATTTGCTTGCAACAATCGACACGAGCTTTCTTTTGAGCGATTGTCAAATTATGCGGTATTCAACGTGAACAAACCTTTCTGACGACCAAATGTTCATGCAATATTGTATGCATACAAGTCATACTAGTGCCCAGGGATGCCTCAATCTTACGGTATGTCAGCATCGATGTTTTCTGGCACAACGACCGATTTTGGAAGACCTTCACGAAATTCGTCGGTGAGCGAAAATCGTCATAAATCATCGCACGAAAATGTTCGCGATTTAATTCCATTTTATGGCTGCGATGAATTTTTCAGGCACCTGAGCCTGTAAAGAAATCAAATTGCGTTCGTACATCAAAGTTTTCACAGTAAGCTAGGCCTAAAAAAAGTCAGGCTTTACATGGATACGTCCGATTGCATCTGGCAACATGTTTTGTTGCTCAGGCTAGAAATATATGTAGCAACCCTCGTATAATAGTTAATTTCTTGATTTCGGGATGGTAAATTATATTCAAATTGATGAACTTAGACAGAGAAGGTCGTTGTAGTAAATAAGTTGTCCGAAGTCACTATCAGTGATGGAGCTTAACGCTTTGCTCAAGACTGTCTGAAACCGAATTTGGTTCTATCTTGTGCATATATAGTTAAATTTAGAGGCCACCTCACCATATGATAGACAGGTAGATGGTTTTCGGATTTCGCAGAGATAGAGAACCTTTTTTCTGCTTGTAGAAAAGCCCGAATAATTTCTTAAGTTTGGAGTGACCAGTGTGCGACTTGGACTGCATTGAGGTGAGTCTTGTGTCACTGAGGGATCTCACATTGGTCGCTTGCGGTTTGTGCCCTTGACAATGATCTGAAACATAGAAAAAAAAGATGACTGGGTGGAACATAAAACAATCATAATCCACAATTATCGTATAAGTTGACGAAATCCTCTACACACATACTTTTAAGATATGAGCGCAGAAAATTAGCTGAAGCTGATAGAGTCTCCTCAAGTTTCGTCTGTGATATATGAAAACCTGGTATAGGTCCATGGTGATGACGTTACGGCATTCTTTCGCGTTAAAGGTTTAGGTGATTTACTACGTAGTTGAGTGGCTCGATGGTGCGACTTTTAGCACGACAAATGGATGAGTCTTTGAACCATTTTACCCCAAAGGAGGCATACGAAGGTTAAAGATTATATAGGTCATATTAAGGTTGGCTAGAAATTTCATGGGAAACTTTTTTTCCAATCGAGCGTTGACTTAAATATATTCTTCGCCATGCAACGTCGGCTTTAGCTGCCAATTAAATAAGATCCGTAAAGAATATCAATTTTTCAACTTATTTTGGGAGACACATATATTTGTCAATCAAAATTTTTTTACATGCAGGCTTTTACATGTTTAAATACAATTTCTGAGATGTAGAATTTCCAGTTTTCAAATCGTAGCAATCAAAATATAAATTTTATCATCTTTATTTTGTTTCTGTTCACAAAATCAAATTCAAAATTCGGCCTAATTAAAATAGAAATATGACTAATTGACTAAATTCCGATAGGACTTGCAATAAAATGCAACAGTTTAACTCGCCAAGTCAAGCATCCGACTAAGATGAAATCCATTCATACACTTCGAGCAAATTCGCAGCAGAAGATTCTAAACTAAACAGTTACCCACTATAAATATTATTAAATTGCAAAAATGGTGGAATTTATAAGTGTGGCCAACTATCAGGAGACACGTGAATTAATTGAACTCTATGCGAAGGACAAGAACCGTTTGCTCTATCTATACTTTATTGGAAAAAAGAATGATGCTGGCATTAGTTGGTGCACGGATTGCACGGAGGCGGAACCGAATATAATGGATGCTTTCAAGAAACATGCAGAACCTACGGCACGTGCACTCGTTATCGATGTCGGTGATCGTAAGACTTGGACTGAGTTCAATAATCCTTATCGCACTGATACACACATACAACTAGAAACCATTCCGACATTATTGCGCTGGAATAGTTACGAGCGTCTCGATTATGGTTACATAAGAAATCCAGCATGTTTGCAGCTTTTCTTTGAGGAGGCCAAACTGAAGGAGGACTAAAGCTAATAAAGAAATGACTTAATTAAAGAAGAAATAAAATTTTTAATGTATTGAATTAACATATTTAAAAAATTTAACTTTAATATTTCTGCTCAAGGACAACAGCGCGCGAACATTCACTTTCATTTTGAATTCAATTTGTATTTTCTTTTTTTTTTTCACTCAACTTGTCGACAAAGAAGAGAAAAGTTAAATTCGAATTAAAAACTTCCACAGACGCTGTCTGCAATTGCAGACATTAAAAAATAAAAAATATAAGAATAAAAAAATAAAACTAAATGACAACAGGCAAAAGTTCTTGACCTAGAAACAAAAGGCACAAATGATGACGACATGAGACCGAGATGACGACACCAAGGACGACGGCAACGTTGCGGCCTGAATAAAAAAAAAGAAACCAGGAAGTTGCGACCAGACAGAACTGGGAACGACTGAAGGCGGACGAGAAAAAAATGGATACCAAACAAAAATTAAAATTAAAACAAGGACAAAAAATGAAATTCATACAAACACGCATACAAATATACGTAGACAGCACGGCAAGCACTGAAACAGCTGACAGAGACACCCACACAGCTGCAGCCAGCCTCAAGTCGCATCGCATCGAGTCGAGACGAGACGCCAAGTAAAACTGGGTTAATAAGAGAAGAGCGGCAGTGCATAATCAGAGGTGTGGGTGCGGCAGAGTGCGAAACTTTACTCATTTTCATTTGGCAAACATTGGCGCCGGAAAGGACGAACAAGCAGCGTGCAGCAAAGGACGAACTTTGTCGTAGCTGGAAGCTGCAAATGTCTGCTGAGACTGCTGAGACTGCTGAGACTGTCGTGAAACGAGGAATCCATTTTTAATTTCATTGCAACGAAACAAGAAGAGGAAATAATAAAGAAGGCAAATGATGAAGGCAAAAAATGAAGAAGAAGTCCTTGTCGCAACGGTGCCGGCTTCATTTCCATTAGTAAAAGAAAAGCGCGAAAAATTAAATGAGAAAAAAAGCAAAAAACCGCGACAGCAATTGCTGTGCGCCCAGAAAGAAACACCACAGCCACCCACACCAACACCCGCGCCATGTTTCATTTTGTAAATTAGCTTTCGGCGTGCGACATTAAAAAGTTTTTGCTTTGCCTGTGAAGCGAAAAAAAAGAAGAGGAGCAAAAGAAGAAAATTGTAAAGCGTGCTGATGAAAAGTGAAATTAAAATGCTGCAAAATGAGTAAATAAAATGTTGGAAATAAAAGGAAGTTACAAACCGTCTAAGAAATGTTGTAGCAAAACAGAGAACTCAGAAAAACTGTTGCTTCGAAATAAAATTTGCATTTAATTTCGAAAGTTGCATAAATCAATTAAGTCAACTACTTGTTTATATAAATTTTAAGACTTAGAATACTTCACCATTAAGGCTCTACTGACTCAAATTTGTTTACAACACTTGAACGTATTAAAAATCATTTTTAATTTGCAAACAACATTTCAAAACGCCAATCGACTTTTTATTTCTCTCATTTTTAGAAACTCATTAAGTTCTGCCGACGTTTCGCCTCCCATTCCTATTAGAGTTTCAAATATCGTTCAGATTGCTTGTACATAAGTACATAGATATACTACTACTACCCGTACTACTCGTACGATATGTATAACGCTTTCCAATTAGCAAACGTTGGCGTCGCTTAAAATATGCGTTAGCAACGACTTGATTCAAACATGTAAATTAATTACATACGAAACTACAAACGCATTAAACGCAATATTAATTAATGACCAACGTAATTGGGGTGGACCAAAATGCAGCTTTAGTTGAATGTAGTTACTTGCTATGACATACAGGGTGTGCACATAAACATTACTGGAAATCATTATACTCTCACAGCAATTGATTGCCAAATCTATGAGTTGGATTTTTGTGCCACGAGCTTCCATGATGTTTAAAAGGTGTATCTAGTGAGCATTTGTGTACTGGCTCGGTGCAAGCCATGCAATTGAACATCACGACTGATAGAGTTTTGAATCCCCCTAGTGATCAAATCAAAATATCACAACGCTTCTTTACAGTACCCCATATTACAAACCATCCTCAAAGGAGGAATGCATCCTAAACATGACTTAAATTAAAGCTGCATGAAATTTACTCAACGAGAGTGAAAAAGACAGCAAGCTTCAATACTAACAGCTCGCTTAAACATAACAAAAAAAAAAAAATTAAATGATCGAAGCTTCACACGGCAGAAGCTTTGAGCTATTTTGCAATAATATAAATAGGTAAAATTCGATACCATGTAGGATTACTCCTAATGAGTAACCAAACCGCCAAACCAATTCTATCACAAGTGAAATCCCTTGAGTTATGTAGGCTTGTTAAGCAATTCGGCTATATATGCAGTGTATGTGTGCTGTAAACTGCTTATATCCTGTGGTCATATAGAAAATTAAGTGGAAGACACCATAAAGTATACATCATCTGGAAGCTTATTTGATAAAGCCTTCTCCTTCTTACTGCATACAGTAACAGATTCAGAAATCGACATAAAAATCGTCTTCCCAAAATGAGTTTACTGGTGAAGATCTTAACAATCGTTGCAATTCGCTGGATGAATATAATATATCGAAAGTAGGTCGGAAACAAAAATATATGTCACAGCTTTATGTACCTCTTCTTATTTGTTGCTCATCACGAGACGCAAAATTTTTGACTATATATGGATGTACATATGTATATAGAACATCTCCATATAAATACAATATATTAGAAATAAATGGATAGTATGCGCATTAAAGGGTTAACAAAGAAATGTATTTTTTATATTTCTGCAGGTTCTGATCCAGAACGAATCTTCGGTCTTTCTTCAAATAATATATAATATAATATATAACTATCAAGTGTACTCTATCTTTATTTGAAGATGGATGTAAATAAAGACTTGGGTGGAGGTAAAGGAAATGTTCTATGGCCTTTAAATGTTTCTAAATTCTCTCAAACCATTTCAGAAACTGATCCCACATACATTTTCCAACAATTTGATAATATTTTTTTTTTCTGCCTAATATGAATTCGTCCAATTTTTCTACACTTCAGAATTTTTCTCATGGATTTTGTAACACATGAAAGGATTCATCGGCGACGTCATACATTATACATATTTTTGATAAAATCGACGAGTGGAGAGGAGTCGAGCCAGTCATGTCCGTCTGTCTTTATGAATCAAACAATTTTTACTAAATTGATTTGAAATTGGGTAAAAATTTTGTCATGGATTTTGTAACGCATGAACGGAATCATCGGAATCATCATCATCCTCTTGACGAGAGAAGAAGAGTGGAGCCAGTCTTGTCCGTCTGTCTGTATATATAAAACAATTTTTACGAAATCGATTTTAAATTCGGTATAGAGACTTGTTTCACTCTGAAGCTGAACATAGGTCTTAGTCACCAAGCTAAGCTCACTTGAAGTTATATCCGCCCTACAACTAAATTTACTCAATTTTTTGTTTGAAAAACTTTCTTTGTGGATTGCTAGGAAAGAAATCTTCATAAATTAATCAATGGGCATTTCTCACCCAGTTTTAAAGGCAGATGTTAGACACACCACAACATTTTTTGTTTGTATAAGAAGAACTTCTTCTTTGGAGTCTTCATCAACTAGAAATTATAATTGCGAAAGATTGTGAGGTCGGATGTTTAGATGAATGTATGACTGTACGTTACTCTTTTACACTTAAACTATATAGGCCGTTGGAATAGATCTTTATGTCAAAATCGAAGAGGGAGTTTCCTCACCATCCATATAAGGGATAAATAAAATTGATTAAATCATTGCATTCATTTGATGTACAGTGATGAAATACATGTTAATGGGATAAGGAGAAGTAATTCTGTTCCCCGCCCCCAATATAAACAAAAAAGAAAATTCGCCACACCTTTGACTCCATTTAAGGAACAGCCATGGAATTTACTAATTGGTGTTCCTCACTCCACACAACGACCAAACGATAACTTTAGGATTTGACAGTTTCACGAATTGATTAAAGATTGTAAGAAATCATTTTTTTTAAATCCAATATTTTTTTTTTAATGTAGGCTCTTCACACAGTCTTGAAGCTTCGGTACTACCGTTTTCTCTTGTTTTTTTTTTACCCTGTAACAATAACACGAATAGGCATATTAAGGCATAACAAATAACATGTGGTCCAGAAGGAGGCAACTCAGACCTTCACACCATAAAAGGACGAATTGATATAGACATGTAAATCTGGCTGTTAATATGAAAAAGAACTACTTGAGACCATTAGAGTTATTAGGACGCTCCAATTCCTTCTTCAGATAACATGTTATTAATGTGTGTGCCAACGAGCCCTCCTTAAGGGGGGTTGCATCTTACCAACCAAACCTAAGCATCCTTTTTTTGTATGAAATAAAATTTATTTTTTGTTAACTTTTTCTTGATTTTTTCTTGACAATATAAAACTTTTGGAATACATTTTTCCCAAACGACAAGAATCTTATGTAATTACTTGGTGGATCATCTGATCTGTACTCAATATATTGCTCTCAGAATTTCAACGTTTGTGTATTTAACAAAACAGTTTCCTATATTTCCTGAAATTCGGTAACTATACACTGAGCCTATTCGACTACTTGATCTTGAATTCTTGATATACATATGATGCTGACCTTTTTGTGCGGCTCTCAATTTGTAATTTAATTTAACCTCTTGGATTAAATGCCGCCTACTTAAATTTGTTGCACGCATACTGAAAGTGTAACAAACAAAATTCATTACACTTTTTTTTCTGCACAAATATGTGTGGAGAGTATTTATTTATATATATTTTATTTAAAGGCAAAACTTCAATTTTTGCTTGGCATGGCATGTGCTAACCGCGTTGCAGCAACTTGACAGTGTGGACATGTTTCAACGCCGCGCAAAATTAGCAATGTGCAACATGTTGCAGTCGACAAAATAAATAGACAGTTGGACAGACAGACAGACAGACAGATGGAGAGACGTACAACAACGCCGTCACTGTTATGGCAGGCAACAGGAGCAGACGACGCGTAGAGATAAATTTCTGTCAAAACTGCTGATTGACTTCATTAATAACATGAAAAAAAAAAATCTCTAAAAAAATAGACACTGACAACTCAACAAGCAGCTGCCGAGTGAAAAGCGCACAGGTGGGCGGCTGACTGGCTGGCTGGCTGGCACCGGTAGGCGTGGGGCGTGGCACCGAGTGCGACCGAGTGCGCGTTCGCGTTGCTAAATTAATAGCAAACATGTTGCATACGCAATTATGTTGCCTCATTTGGTGTCTAATGCGAAGCACACTTAAAATGTCTGAGCTGAGCAATGTGGCAGAGAACGGGTGGCGTTGCGGCCAGCTCGCGCGCAATTGATAAGCCACATGCAGCACGCAGCCATGTTCAATGTCCAAATGTTGCCACAACATGTTTCTTCCTACCATTCAACGCGCACTGAAGCCGCTGCAGCAAAATCAGTGCGATGTAAAGCATGCAACGTGTATTGAAATGCTGCTGCTGCTGCCTATTGGAATTTTAATGTGACGTTGCGCCTAATGAGGAAATGTACGAATGGATTAGCATGTTTGTCCAGTCCAGCTCCAAGGCGCATATCAATTTGGCTAAAAGCCGCCGTTAGTTGCCTGCTCGCTCTGTCTGTCTGCGAGTCTAATACATAGTTTGTTGGTTTTTGTTTTTTTTTTAGTTGTTGGCAGATTCGTTGCTTTTTGAACGTTGCAACTGGATTTCCAATTGGTTTTTGCCAATTGGTTTCTGTTTCTGCAGCAGCCGTTTAATTGCACTTAACCGTTTGCTTTTAATTGGCAAAACAACTTCACGCTGAAATAACACGACATTCATGGCGGCTAATAATTTTTGAATTCGAAATGTGAGAAGAGTCCGCATCGTCGTTATCGAATGAATATGGTAGACTTGGCTGGCTGACGCTGGTTGACGCCACTTTGAAGAGACGTAGACGTTATTAAAAATGCAATGCAGCAAACTCAATAAACGTTCAGATTAGTTTTATTTGTAATCAATCATCGTCAAAAACGACGCCATCAGTTGAACATTATCATTATCATCGTCTTAAGCGACAGATTCGCCATGAACGATATCATCATTATTAAGTCATTATATATATTTTATTTTTCGAAAAACTTGACAATTTATGTCAGGGGCGTAGTCATAAAAAGTCTAACTTTGATGAATTGGTGGAATTAAAATTGAAAACATTAAATAAAATAAATAATTTAACTAATTACATACTTTTATGTCTAAATATTGTGCCTCATAGTGCTTCAGCTGTTATTTTTTAAGAATGTTATATGACTTGCTACGAAACAAGTCACTTTTAGAGAACTTGGCACCTATATATGCATGACTCTGTGTTCAAAACCTCATCCAGACTGCTGTCGTTAATCGTTGTTTTAGACAATTGAACGTCTTGAAAAATATTCAATTCTAATGTGATGCATCATGCAAGATATTTTTATTAAACCACTCAACACTAATGGGTTCAACAGACGAATGCTTCTTTGTTATTATATTGCATTGGTTTATATTGCACAGGAGCAGTGCCTCAGCGTCAGATATACAACTTAATAAACTTTTCTTCTTATACGTTTGAATTAGACCATTTGGAAAGCAAATAGCTGCAATCATTATCGTCGCCCGTTGCAACAAATTGTGGCAAAATTCTCTGCTACTGCAACAAATTATTCATTCATCTACAATGCGATCGTTCCTTCGTCGCTGTGCGACTACAAATAATGACCGCACATAAATGCACATATCGTCTATTTGCGTCCATAAATGTCGATTCAAGTGGGTCCAGCAGGCAAAAGTCCACATTCATATATTACGACGTATAATAAATACAAAATGTTGAAAGTAGTATTTGCGTTCGTAATTTGCTTGCTGCCTTTCACAAAAGACGCCGATGATGGCAACATCGACACGTCCACTACGTACGTATAATCCGCAATGGGTTGGGGTCAGAGCGGCAGGCAGGCAGGCAGGCAGGCAGTCACTGTTTGCTCCAGCGATGCGCTGTGCATTTCTGACGAGCTGCGACGAGTTGCACAGTAGTCATTCGATTCACAATCCGTCAGCGCCTGCTGCCAGCAAAGGAATTGACTCATACAGTATTCAAACATACAATAGTGGGTACTCAATGGTAAATGCAATGGAAATACTTTTACAAAGTATTCGCTTTGAATGGAGAGTGGCGAGCGAAATTAAAATGCGCTTAAAACGCCAACAAAGTCAGCAGCAGTAGCAGCCGCTTTCAAAAGGCATTCAAATTTGTATGAGCAATGAGTTCGCATTTTTAAAGCATTTATTTATTTGTTGTCATAAACTTGTTATAATAAATCATCTCACAACTGTTTAATATTCATAATGTGTACACGTTTAATGTCCATTCACGTGCTATGGATTTATTATTTTACGGAATGTTATAATTTTTAAATAAATACTTTAATAAGTAAGATTTTAAAGGCGATTTTCTACAGATTTGGTGTGTGGAGTCTTGAAAGTGATTAAAATGAAAAGATTTATTTAATTAATTTATTTATTTAATTAATAAATATCTGGGTTTTGTCTAGAAACATGCTCATTGCTTAAATTGTGAATAAATGTTATAAAACAGAATAATTAGAAACACTGGCAACTCTATGCGAAGCGCTCTGACGTTGTAGGAAACGCTTTGAAATTGGATGACAAAATGTTGAGAATCGGCGGTTTTGATTTATTATTTTAAATTATAAGTTCGAGTTGCAAAAAAGAATTTTTTTTGTTGAGATAAGGGCAAAACTTTATATAAATTTTTTTGCCATTTGGCTGTCTGTAACTGTATCTGGCTGTCTATTTGCAAATAGAAATCTTGGAGACTATAAGAATTAGAAAGATATAAGTTAGGGTGCTATACTCTTCCTGTTCATTAGCAGATATCTTGTCAGCCCCTTTATAAAGGGGAACTCTAATACAACATTGTGAGTTCTGATCGGCTTTCTAGAAAGCAATATTACAAAAAAAAAAAAAATTAAAAATGATGCAATTTGATATTTCCTTCAAAATATTGAACCTCATGGACCAGAACACAACCAATGAGAGCTATAAAATATTTAAAACGTCCTCCTCGGCATTTCTATTAAAAATTCAAATGGAAGTTGGTGTCAAAGCAATGAAGAAAAAGCAGCATCGTTCGCTATTCATCTTTAGCAACAGTTCACATCTTTTTCTCTTTGCAGCAATACTCAAAAATCAATAATAGATTGTGAACTGAATACTCAAACTAGCAGCAGCCCTCTTCTCTAACCGATAAGAATAGACGAGCTTAAAAAAGATATAAAATTACTTGACGTAAAGAAATTATCTGTTTATGATGGAATTGATGCAGCAACTATTAAACTCCAGAACTACTGTCTGCTGCCTACTACTGCTTGTTTTCCATTTTAATATCTGCTTCAAGCTTGGTTATTTTCCAAGGCTTGCGAATAATTCTTATTCGCAAGCCTGGTAAACCAGAAAATGAAATGTCTTCGTATGAAATGTCTTCGTATGAAATGTCTTCGTATGTCTTCGTTTGTTGACTACACTCTCGAAAATATTCGAAGAGTGCTTCCACAAATCGATCGAAATATACTACCCCAATATCAATTTGGTGGGGACTCCGCAACAGGTTCACAGAGTTGTGAAAGATGTAATTGAAGGTTTTGAAAACAAACAATATTGTTCTGCAGCATTTGTCGATGTAAAAGAAGCCTTCGATCACGTGTGGCGAAAGTCTTCTCCATAAAATAAAGAAACTTTTACCTGCATCACAATATTACACATCACATAATATTCACCTTCTGCAAAGACTCGGCAGATCGAGTTAGTTTTAATGGCTTACTAATACCTAAGCTATGTACAGTTAAGTATTTAGGCATTTGGCTGATTTGGAAACCCCATATTTCAGCAAAGATAAAGCAGCTAAATATAAAAACAACCCGAATGATATGGCTTTTAGGTTGTAGATCCAGACTAAGTCTAGAAAAGAAAGTTCGTCTGTGATATTAAAACCAGTATGGACCTATGGCATACAGTTGGGGAGCAAATCAGCAGTGTCAAATATTAATATTTTACAGCGTTAACAAAATCTCACTCTTAGAAATATCACCGGAGCTCCATGGTTCGTTACCAACAAGATTTAGAAATATCAACGATATTAGATGAAATAAGCAAACAGAGCATAAATTACTTAGAAAGACTCAATTGTCATCCAAATAACCTAGTTGCCAAGCTTCTTGACGTAGCATCCGCACAAAGCGACTTCATCCTATCGATTTGCCCTCTCGCAATTTCTGAATAATGCATATTGTTGACTTTCAGATAGATTATAGTTCTATTATCGGACTGAGCAAATAAAATATATGAAAAAATTTATTTTTGTATTACATATTTTTCTAAAATTGTTTTATTTATTACATATGCATTCCTAATACGATATCCCCCATATAGAACGATGTTCAACGGTACTGAATATCTCGATGGCTATCACACTTCTTTGCAGTGTTTAAACATATGTTCTGCAGCTGGAGTCCCTGCTCGGGCACCACTGAAATGACGTTGCAGGCTATTGCCCAGACGTTCATCAAACAAATTTATAGAAAATTCAGAAGCCTCTGGCGATGATAGATTTTATATTCTCAAAAAAAATTTCAGTTTAGACCGTAGATATCAAAAAAAAATGTATTCCTGATCCGCTCGACAAAGAGTCAATGTAGCCATGTCGAAATGTCAGTCTTTCTGGCTGGCTGTGTGTTGGTGCACACTTTGTAGTAATCAATTTTAAGATTTCCGAATAAATTCCGGTACGGTGGATTTAATTTTTTTATTGTATATATCAATAGACATATCCCTATATTGTTTTTTTATCGGGTAGCCGCTGAAAAATAAAGTTTTTATTTAGGTCCATAACGGCTATTAATTGATAAAATTGTGTTTTTTTGTATCAATGGGCATATACCAGCTTTTTAGGGTTGCCGCCTTACAAACCCATCGAAAATTTATTAATTTTGTAAGAAAAACTTATTTATTTAGGTCAATATGGTGAAATTTTTTGGAACGGATACTTCGCATTCATATATCAAATTATTTTTTTGTCGATCTCAAACAAAAAAATTTAAACTTTTTATAAACCAAAGCCACAATGTTTTGAAGATCACCGTGAAGTGTTCAAAAAGAAGTAGCTCCACTAAAAATACAATGGATTCTTTTTTTATTGAGTTTAATAATTTTAATAACAGCAATTAGTGCTAGCCCCAAAAAATTACACACATAATTCGATGATGTTAGTTTGAATGGCCCTCACATTTGTTTAAGGTATAATTGCGCTGCTTTATAAAAAAAAAAAAAATATGAAACCAATTAATCTTGTTAGTTTTGAATTTTAAAATAAATAAAGAATTAACTGAAGAAACAAAGTTGCATTATTTTTACTTGATTGAAATAAGCTTCTAGCCATTTGTTCAAGTAGCCTAGGTACACTTTAAATACTCCTAGAATCGCCTAGCACTTACCATTATTCAACTGTGCACATATGCTTAACTTAATTAGAGTAAATACAATTTTTTTTCTTTTTTATACAAGCCTTCCGTTTCAAAACGGATGCTGCAACTTAGTTTTACCAAACAACTTAACTAGCTGGCGCACCATTATGCACTCGTACACATTATGCCTAGCCCTTCACTGTTTTCTAGGTCCGTCTGTCCAGACGACCATACGAACAGTCCGTCTGTTGTTTCTGTTGCAAAGCACATGTGTTGTTTTGTCTATTAATAACGCAGCAGGTGATCCTCGACATTAAGATTGCGCGCTTTAATTTGCACGCCTTCTCGAGCCGAGCCGAGCCAAGCCAAGCCAACGTCAACGCCAGCCAGAATAACAACAATAATATTGTTGCAACAAAGCCAAAGCAACTCCACACCACTCCAATTGAGTTGAGTTAAGTTGAATTCATTTTGGTGTGCGTCCACGCCATTCCATTCCATTGCAATCCAACAGCTGCCCACATGCGAACACCATGCCACACCAAGCCAAGCCAAGTCAAGCCAGGCAAACTGAGCTAAACTAAATTGAGCTAGGCATGCAACCAGGCAAACAACCAACCAAACAACCAACCAACAAACGATCCAACCAGCTCACCTGGTTGTCTCGATTTATAGACCAAAATGACGGCGTTTACAACTCTACCTCTCCGGCTACTATCTTTAAATTATTACAGCTGTACAATAAATTACATTTTTGTATGCAAATATTTCTGAATATTTAAGTTGGTCTTGATTAAAATTCGATTCTCAGAATGAAGATGAATTAATTAAATTCGTATTTTGTATTTTCAGCTTCTTCTTCTTCTTCTGCTTCTTCGTTTTTTTTCTTGCGGGCGCATCAATCAAAAATTAAGTTCAGAGGAGCAGTGCGAGCCACGCAGACGCCAACGCCAACAAGTCGAGAAGATCGAAGATCGAATGTGGGTTGCCCAGTCACTGAGGTATCTGAGGTTGCCGCACACAAAATTACAAATGCGTACGCTTGCGCAGTCGTAGTTAGACTTTTAAAAAGATTCACTGCATCAAACTGGAAATAAATGGAACTGCATTCGAAAAAAACCAAACGGTTTGGTAAGTCTGCAAACATTTTGATGAAAGCAAAAACATACTCAACCGTTTTTTAGAATTTCAACTGCTTCTTTATTGCAGCGGAACCATTTGACTGGCTTCTTGACAGGTGGCAACGCCTAGGGTTCATCTCATTCGAAATTTAAAGCTGCCACTGCTGCTGCTGCTGCTCTTTGAGGTAATGCAATTCATCATAATTGGAGCACGTTTCAGAATTGAAAATTAATTCATGTCGGACTTCCTTCTTACATTCATTCGGTGGCATTAGTAGTTGTTGGTGATCTTGCGTTTGAGTTGATGCATTTCAGCGCCTGCAGCGTAAATTGTTTGTTTCGGTAGGCGTTTGCTTTGTATTCATACATTTTAATTAGGTTCTTTTTTTTTTTTTAAATTAATTTCGAAAGCGCATTTCTCGGTTGTTTGGCTAAAAGCATAGTTTCCGGGCTGCATTCAATTAGTTTTCTTTTTTTTTTTGTTGAACATATTTCAAATTGAATTGTTGGCATTTCTTTGAGAACTTATGATTAGTGTTGCATTTCATGTCATATATTTGATTAATTTGAACCGATTTGTTTGGTTTACAAATAGTTCAGTATAAAGTGCTGAAAATTCCGTTTATTATTCGGTAAAAATAGTCAAGTTTATTAAAATTTAATTAAATTAATTTAATAATTGATAGACCAAATAATTTTTTCAACATACTTTTATATATATTTATTTTAATCTATCATTTATAGCACCTACCAAGAGCACCTATAAAGAGCACCTACCACGTACTTCTCTAACTACCAAACAATTTTGCATTCTCCAGAATACTTTCTACCAATTTCAAATGCAAAAAATAACTTTTAAAAAAAAAAGTATGTCACATCAATAAAGCATCAACCAAACAAATGCATTAAACCTTTTTGCAATAAATTCCCACAATCGGATATCACTAACCTGCTCCACTGTCAACACCATCAGCCACTCATATATCTTTTTAAAGACACAGAAGAAACCAAACAAACAGTGGCCACAATTGATGATACAGAAACCTTTGCGAAATAAATTTTGCTGCACGTTCCTTCAATCGCGTTTGTTGGTTTTTTCCTCCGCTCGTTCATCAATGCACAACAAACCAACCAATGTGATGCTAATCAGTGCAAGAAGTCATGAAGTTTATGTACTTTACTCCAGACTCTGTATTAGAGCCGTCTGCACCGAGTGCAGCTGTCATTGTTGCCGGACGAAGCCAACTGAAAAGATTTGTCTTCGTCCAAATCAATAGGTCGAGTACGTTGCTTCGTTTGCGAACATGAGTTGTCAATAATTCAGCAGCATCCACAGAAGCAACTACCAAAAAAATACAAAAAAAAAAATACAAAAAAAAAAACAAAAAAAACGTGGCAACAGCATGCAAAGTTATTGCACAAATACGTACAATTCGGTGATCATCACGAAACCAAAAAGCAACAAAATACCAACATAAAGTTGCTGTTTTTATTTTTGTATCTTTTATTTTTGCGCTTCATGTCCATTTGAAATTTATGCAATCGAAAGTGAAATAAACGCGATGCTTAATTGATGCAATGAACTTTTCGTTGGCAACTGCAACATCTGGCAGCAGCAGCAATGCAGCAACAAGCAATGTGGCAACGCTAATGAGTCGTAATCGCCAGAAATGCCTTAGCCATAATTTGAATTGGCCATAATTTTAACTTGATGGGTATTTAATTGTGATCGTCGTCATCGTCGTCGTCGTCATCGTCAATGCCGCCGTTAATAATGCTTTTGCGTTTTTAGGTAAACGCTTCGCAATGTAGCGAAAGGCTTCAAGAAAGAGTTTAGTGCGAAATTTTATTTGCAACAAATCAAAAGTGTAGCATAAAATCGACTTAAATCGTATATAATCTAGTGACACAGCAGGCGTTGCTCTTTCTGTAAACTGGCGTCATATATATGCATTATATATATCTTAGTTTTTTGTTTTTTTTTTTTTTTTTTTTGTCATAGCAGCTGAAACGTTGCTACTGGTTGCCTTCGTCTGGTTGGGGCTGTTGTAAACGTTTGAAGTGCCAGAGACATAAAAATTGATTTATGTCTCGCTTATGTCGCGCACAGCAAACTAAAGAAATCAAGTCCAAATGAAACCCCGTACCAAACCGAGTCGCAACATGTTAAACTAAACTGAACGCCAAAGTCAGTCACTCGTACACTCACTTACTCACTTCATTCACTCATTCAGTTGTTTCACTTTGCAGCTGAATTGGCATTTAAAACTTTTATTATATTTTTTTTCTAGTACAAGTCTTTGTATTTCCACACTTGCAAATAATCTGCTACTATCTAGTGGCGACAAATTAACGATAAAAAAAAAAGAAACCGATCCTGAAGTTGCATACTCTCTGCTTAAATTATATTTTCATATAAAAGAAAAGCGTAGAAACAAAGTGTAAGCGTCTGTGTGTGCTCTGCAAGTGTGTGTGTATTACTAAAATAGAACAGATTAAACTGAATTCGTTGAAAACATTTTGTAGTTTGAATTAAATTTATTCTTTAACATTTTTCTCATGTGCTGAATTTGAAAAGTTAGAAAAGGTCCGTTTAAGTATCCGTATCCGACCATAGCGGCAATTCTGTGCCCAAGTCATAGTCATTTGCTTTTTGGTTTATATACTTTCTTGATTTTTAATAAAATTTGACATTTTATGGTTCATCAATTATAAACATTTTTAACAAAATTTTTTCCAAAGCATCTTTATCGATTATTTAAAAATCGAGTTTAGCTTCCAGGAATTGTGTTTTACCTTCAACTAATTATTCAGTAATTGAGACTAGATTATATTTTCAAAAGGACGTATGGACACACCCGGTCAGAAGCACAATTCAGTTTGAACAAAATGACAAATAGTGACTAAGCCTTTTTTTGTGGGCGATCTGCCCATCCAGAAACCGTTTCCTATGAAATCCTAACTAATCCTGTTTCGGAAATATCAACATTTCAATTTTAAGATCCAGAATCTTCAAATTTTCAAATTTGAGTCTTAATAAAAAGTCCATAATTTGTAAACGACTTTAAATAAATTAATTCTATGAAATTCCATTGTTAGAAAATACTTTCTATGCTGTATAATATTGTATGGGTAACTTCCCGAAAAAATTCATAAATTTTGTTCAAGGTGAAAAAATATTTAATTAACAGATATCATCTCCACACCATCCTTAGGTTAGACACCTCGGTACGTGGTATCTCCAATAGACCTAATCCACTAATAAACAAGGTTTTTTATTAATGCTGAGAAGAAAAAGTAACTACCGCTTTTTTTTAATCGTGCCGAAAAATTTGAATCATCGATAATATTCATCTTGAATCTATCCCAAAATTTGAGAAATTCTCTATGATAAGATTCGCCAGCTTGTTCGGACCATAACCCCAAACCATTATAATTAAAAAGTATAAGACCCTGCTCTAAATGACCAAGAATTCCATGGAATGGTACATTTTTTATAGTACATTGTAGAAAATTTAGGGAGCTGCAGCTGCAAAAATTTTTATACACTAAGATAACTTTATTACTCCTATTGCTGATCCCGAGATACTATTTTTAGAATTTGATGGCACTTCAAGTTGAAGTGGAGTACATATTTCAGACTATTTTCAATGCAATGTGGTAAAAGTTTCAGACACATTCGACCGTCTGAACAGAGCTTTATACACAAGAATTCTAACACGATCTCGCATACAGAATGTAGCTTTCCTCTCTCAACTGTAGCTATTTTGCGAACGCATGGGTGAAGTGGTGTCACTATGTATTCTTACAATATGGTCTAGCCTTTCGAATTCAAGCTTTCAAATTTCATTCGTTTTTCGACATATCTTTGCATTTGTACAGATATGCAAGTTTCATTCCATAAATCGTTTAGTTTTTCTTAATTTCGAGGTGTTTGTTGATAAGGTTTTATAAGACTCTTTTTTAGAAAAAGTTAGGAAAACTGCGGTTAAGTTGACGTCTAAGAAATACCCCTTCTTATGTAGACTTATTTAGACATACTCTTTGTGTTTTCTATTTGTCATACATTTATTTGTCAGTTCGCGATCATCAATGGTCAACGTTCGAGCCTCGCGGCGAACATGCAATACATGCACTAGACATAATAAATGTCACACCTAACTTTTTTTTTTTCGCGGGGCGAAAGGATACATTAACGAAAATTTTCCGATTCATATTTCATTTCGTACTCGAATTCGTGCTACGATTCCAATTAATATTTGGCTTCACATTCATTCTTGGTTCGTACTGGGTTACATACTTGGATTCGTACCTACATATCATAATTGTTCGTTCTAGGACTCAGACTTTTACTTGAATTAGTACTAGAATTTAAATTCATACTCTGATTCGTTTTAGGAACCGAATTTGTTCTACAATTTATACAATACTATTCCGCATTCCGATTTGGATTCATAATCGGATTCGCATTGATTCTTGGATTCATATTTGTACTCCGATTCCAACTCTGATCTGTACCTAGAATCCATACCGTATTAGGGTTCATTCTTATATTCGGATGTGTATTGATTCAATATCAGATTCTGACTCTGATTAGTACTTGGAAACGAATTTGTTCACCGATCCCATTTTATAACGAACTTCGGATTTGGATACGTAATTGGCTTCGTTCTTGGATTCAGTATCGATGTAGGATTCGTAAGGATCGGATTCGTACTCGGACATGTATTTGGCTTAGTACTTGGATTCAAATTCATGTTGTGATACGTTCTTAGTTTCGAATTTGTTCCATTATTTATTCTTCGATTTATTTAAGTACTTGGACTCAAATTTAGACTTTAATGCTGATTTGTAAACGAGTTTGATCTTGTTTACGGATGCGTTAGCATACGTTGTCGGATTCGTCCACAAAAAAAAATTTGTAGTCAGACTCTTACTGATTTAGATTTGTACTCGGAATCGGATTCATACTCGGATATGTTCTAAGTTTCGTATATGTTAGGATTCGTACGCGGATTCGGACTTTTACTTGGAGTTGTGCTCGAAGCGATTGGAGCTCGTAGTTAGAATCGAAATCGTATTGAGGTTCAAACTTAAAAATGAATGAGTATGGATTCGAACCCAGATTGTGACTCTTCTTAATCGTTCTTGGAATCGATTTTTTTCTCTTCTTTATTTATTTTCCTACTTGGATTTGGATTTGTACTTGAATTCAATTTCGTAATCTGATTCGTAATTGAATTCATACTCGGATTCGAAATTTGGCTTGTGTTGATTTAGATTTGTACTCGGACTCGGATTCGTAATTGTTTTTGTTCTTAGTTTCGGTTGCGTTAAAATTCGTACTTGTATTCGTAATCATATTCGTATTATGAATTGTATTCGTACTCGGATTTAAAGTCGTGCTAAAATTGCGATTGGTCATTTTCTGACTCGATTAACACAGAATTTTAGGATTAGAATCTTCTTCTACATCACTTATATGCAGCAAGAACTCTAAACTGTATAAGCGACATGGTATTTCGAAGACTTGAATTCACGTTTGTAGGGTTCTTATATTTTCTAAACATGATCTGCGTTTTTACCAGTCAAAATCAAAAGATCTACTTTTAATTGCTTTATACTTCATAATCCTACATACGAAGGATGAAGGAACAAAAAGACAGGCATAACTATATCGACTTGATTTTCGTTGTAAGTCAAGAAAAAACTTTGTACCCCTTTTAACGAAAATTGCGCGGACGGAGAAGTATGAAATTTTGCACAATTTTAGTTTAAATAGAGAAAGAGTGCAGAATGCTGATATTTTTTTAAAATAATGCATAACAAATTCATTAAATCTAAAATAACAAACCGTTACAAAATCAGTAATTGGAAGAGCAAATACCAGAATAATATTTATAATCTACTAAAAAATACCTATGCAAGTGTGCTATTGTATTGCGTGCAAAAATTTAATTGTGTATTAGTTATAAGTGAAATACTGCTCGCTCAAATAGGTTAAAGCAAAACTTTTCCACCCTATTAAACCCTCTTAAACACATAATAATCCCTAGATTTGTTTTCCATATGAAAAGTTTTTGACCGGAGCAGTGCACAATGGAATTTTTTCTAAGCTGTTGGGTTCATGGCAGTCAATTCCCTTTCAATTTTCCTTTCATACTCTCTCCTTGTATTGTAACAAATATTGCGAGGTAGACAATCAAAAATATTTTTAAATAAAATATGTATTTGATAAATAATTCGTTTTTTTTTTTCTTCTATTTATTTTTATTTTAATATTTTCCTTAGTTCTTACATACAAACTATCGATATTTCACCATCAATAGCACTTTTGCTATGAGTTAACTTTTGTTGATTCTTTACTCTCCTTCGTGCTACGTGGTTTTCAGCACTAAATGCAAATAAGGCAATGAATGATCTGTTGCCACTTGCAGTAGACGACGACGACGACGACGACGACGACCAAGTCACAAACTTGTCAACGCATTGTTCACGCTCTGAAGGCAGCGCAACTGCATAGTGTAAAGTATCTACAATAAGTATCTATCTATCTATTCATCTATCTATACGTATCTGTCGCTGTATCTAACCATGTTCGCCTATAGTCATGTAGCTGTCGCAATGTGGAGCGATTTAGATTTCTGTTTCCATTTGCTATTATTTTTACTATTAAATATATTTTTTTTTTTCCATTTTTTGCACCGCCTGACAGTTGCACAAATCACTCATTCTTTCACTCAGTCAGTCGCTTGCGTGAACCACCTTTTGTTTGTTGGCTGTTTGTAAAAGCGTGTATCTGCATTTATTCTGCATAAAATTGAAATGATAATTTGCTGCCGCGTTTAATTCTATGCCATTTTTCTATACTCTTAGTTGTACTCTACTCCTTTCCGCTGCTGAAGGCGGTGGGCGTTAATTTCAGCTACATACAACAAATCGAAATAAAATTTTTAAATAAAATCGTTAACCAGTCTTAGTCGTGTTGGCTACGCTCATTTGAACAATCATGCAATAAAAAATTGCGAAAAAAAAAATAGAAACGGAAAAAGAGTTTTGCCTTTGAAATGTCAACCAGTGCAGTTCTGTCAGATAAATCAATCAAGTTGATTAGTTTCTGTAGTAATTAGCGAAACGCGCAGCGGGCGTGTGTGTTTGAATGCACAAACCAAATGAACTGAACGGCAAGTAGTTAGATACAATATATAGATATGTACATAGATACACAAATCGACAGAATGGCGAACATTTGTCCGTCTGTCCGTCTGTCCGCCCGTCCAACTGTCCGTCACACGGAATTTAGCGTGAGTGTTTAGAGCGGGTGGAAAATTATAGATAATTCAAGGTTGCCACATTTCGAATTGTTTAATTCGTTTTAATTCGCTTATTTCTTGTTTGATTGAATGTTTTTTTTTTGTTTTTTTTTCGCACAATTCTTTTGACTTTGTTTAAGCTTTTTTTTTTTCTTTATGCTTGTTTCTTGTATAGTAGGAAAAAATGTGACTTGCTTTGGGCTATGTGACGCCGTAGTCGTCGTCTCTGTCAAGCATGCGCCACCATTAACAATATTGGCAGAATCAAATTCTCCAGTCAAACTGGCGACAATATTATTTATTTTTGTACTTTTTTTTTATTTATTATTTTCTTGGTTTATATAGTCTATGCAGACAGTCTACAATGTATCGGAAAAAAAAAGATACAAAAAAAGGTCTAATGTTTGCAGATACAATATTAAGCAGACACTAATAGATTTTTGAGATAAAAAAGTTACACTGCGAAAAAGAAATTTGTTTAAAATTTCAACATCAATCTCCACTTATTTAGTGAATGTGGTTAGAATTCTAACCAGTATAATTTGGTACAATCTCAATTTTTTCCTAGAATTTTCAGTATTTGAAGTCTGTTTCGAAGTGGAAACAGTCTATAAAACACTTGTTCTGCATTATAGTGAATGGCAGTTCACGCAGGAGAGAGCTGTTAGACTGACTATTTTGGTGTCATGTCTTTCATTTTGTTAGCGTCAAGAGGAGATATTTTCCTTCATGCCGCATATCTTTACTAAATATTCACTTGCTACTTTTTTTGGGCTGTTCTTTATCATATGTTTCCAGATCTTTCTAATAATGCTATTTTTTTTTTCAGTTTCGTTTCTTTTTTTTTTCTTTCAGTGTATCTACTAAATATGAGACTTGAAAACAATTTAGACAATGGCTACAATAAACCAAACTTTTTGCCACTTCCATAATCAATTTTTATTTGGAGTATTTTTTTCCATTGAACGAAATTCAATGCACATATAGAATTTATTAATATCTTATTATGATGCTGTGGAGTGAATAAATGGCTACATATTGACGAAGATACTTTGCACATGGTATAATGTGCTGACATAAAGTTTTATGACTCACTTCCTGGTAGACAAGTATTTCCAGCTACTGCGAGTTTAAGCGGTTTAAAAGATTTTTGCAATATAAACATTTTAATCCGTTTAAGATTTCGATTTTGGCTTTTGATTTTCCCTTAAGGTAAGTATTAATAAACAGTATTAAAGTGTTTACAGTGTAGTGCTAAAGTGTGGAATCGAAATATAATATAAAGCCTTTTTGCCATCAGCGAGGTATAGAGTTCCTACGTACCATTAATGAAATCGTAGGAACTTAATACCGTGCTCTTGGAGGGCTGTTGTACAGCAAAACAAAAGTGAAATAGTGAAACTAAAAAATATGAAAATCGTTAATCAAGCGCAAGAAAATAATAATTTTGAACTACTTTCTTATGCTATTAAACAAAAGTAATCGAAGGACGACGTTTATAACGTTGATAATATATATACTTGCGCCCTTTGCAACCCTTTCGTGCATCTTCGTGTTGGCCTGCATTATCGCATTACTTTATCTGTGAGTACGTTGCATTTGCATTGCTGCGTTTTGTATCTGCAAAAAGGACGAACGAACACCTTTTACCAATACCGTTTGATTAGTTCGCTTGTGCAAATTTCATGCTTCTGTTGCGTAATTGATAACGGTTCATTTGTTTAATGTGTTCGTCCTTTTGTTCCTTGTGGCAGATTTTAGGTTTTCGTTTCGATTTGATTAACAATTGCCTGCAAAACTTTTCATTTCATGTGGGTATTTGTGTTGTTTCAGTGATAGGTGATGTCTGAAGGGTTATGTTGATTCCCATTAAATATTGTAATAAAAACTGATCGGCATTGATAAACTTATATGAAGCGTGAATTTTTGAATATGCAAAAACAACAACAATAACAATGAAGCTGTAACCGCAGGATATATAAGTTGCAAGCAACAAAAAAAAAAAAAAAGGAAAACTAATAATCAAAAATATCATCGGTTCACATACTCCAATTTTTTTTTTATTTTTTTAAACATTCTGACTATTTTATTTATGTATAAAAAATTTAAACTTTCAAAATAAAATAAACTAAAACAAAATATTTTTTATAAAAACAGAAAACAGGTGAAAGATTTAAAAGGTCCGGAATGTACCTTTACTGAATATTTTATTAGAATTGAATTAAGATACAAACAAATTTTACTTATTAGTTGAAATAACCACAAAAAAATTATTTTTTATATTCAAAAACTCAGAAAGGCAGTACTTGTTTATATGAACACTAAACCGTAGAGAACGGTTAACTCTTTCATTAACGACTAATCTGCAGAAGAAATAAAATTCACTAACTATACAAACTAGAAGTCTTCATCTTTTATAGTCTTAAATAGTCATCATGTCGAGACAGACGGACACGTCTCTCATCGAGTCGACTTTTAGTGGTCTGGCTTCGACATTTATGTAATATTCTAGATTATTTAACAACAACAACATTATTCATGCGAAAACCCAGAAGGGGAAGATTTGTATTGGAGCTACCCGTTCTAGTCAGCCAATCTGAACATATATAGAATATTTTATTAAAACTAAAATAAGATACAGCAAAATTGCCTAATTTAGTTGAAATAACGAGAAAAAAAAACATTTTAATATTAAAAAATTCAGAGAGAAGGTACACGTTTTTATGCGTACTACACTCGAGAGAGCAGCTGACTAATCTGCTGAAGATATATAAGACACCCAATATCGAAACTTAAAGTCTTAACTTTTTATAGTCTTCAAGTCCTAGCTGTTCGTATCGAGACAGATGGAAACGTCTCTTATCGACATGACTTGGCTTTATGGAATATCTAGGTAAGCTAACAACAACAACAAAATTTGTTCATGCAGATTTGTATGCGAGCAGCCGTTCTAAAGGGCCTATAATTTATAGGGATTATCGTAAGGGTGGCGTTTAGTAGGGTCGGCACGTATTTTGAATACAAGGTATTTGAAGAAGGAATCAGCGTCTAAAGGCTCTACTTTTTAGAGTCTTTCAGTTATCTTGGCTTATAGACAGACGGTTATATTGACATGTCTATATCGACTCGACCTTTAATGCTGATCAAGAATATATGTATTTCATGGTGTTTAATAAGGCTCGCTATGTATGTTACATACATTTGGGCAAACTTATAATGACCTTTTAAAACAAGGCTAATACTGCCAATACTTTTTTGAAGAACCCCCTAATGCTACAGACCAATTCCATAATAACTTTGTTTTCTAAAATATTGGAAAAAATAATCCCAAAAGGGATGGTTTGCTTTAGCTAAGAATCTTAAAAACGAAAACCATTTCAACTTTAAAAGAGATAAGTCTGTTCTGGATTAATTGTATATCCAACTCAACGTCACATCGACATTATCTCCTAAGATAACAAAATCATTAATCAAAATAATAGACATCTACAAAGAAATAAATATTGAAAATGTATCACTAGCTCCCAATCAACTGTGAAGCTCCCAAACCACAGCTCAATTTACTGAAAACAAAACAAAAAGCTGTCATTAGAACTGCTATTAGTGCACATCAGAACATAACGGCACCATAACTTCCTAATAATAAAAAATATACAGATCCCCAGCCATGTAGGAACTAAAGTTAAAACGTTCACCAACACAACTACACCCCAACAACAATTGCTGTGATATCAAAAGCATTCTTAAAAATGAGCTCTTGCACAGTCACAAAACCGTACACCAGTAAACGTCTGCAACACTTCTACTGACTATCTAAGGAGACTCCAACAATTTAAGCTTACTACAAACAGTCTGGGATACACAAAACTCACCAATACACATTATGCAGACTCAACCGTAAGGAATACCTGCCAACTCTGCAGCATACCCCGTCTCGATTTATATCACATTATAACTTCTTGTTTCATATATAACTCAGTAAAAGTCTAAAACCTTTTAGAATACCGATTCTGTCCTATTGATTTAAAACTCGCAAAGAGTGAATCTTACAAAAAAACACCACCTTCCACCTATCTGTGTGAGATTCTTGCTCAGCAAACCTACCCTACAGATCGAAAATTGACAAAGAAGTAATGTAGTGTATGTAGGGCTAAGTTTTGAGCTAGCAGAATCTTATTTATGTCGTAGGGCTCGGTAGTGCCTTAGAGTGATTGTCAGTAAGTCCAAGAAAAAGCAACAGTCCACTGTTAAGATTTCGCAGCTTAGTTACACAAAGACAGGTTCCCATTATTCTACAGAAGTGCATGGTGAATAACCAAATTATTTGGCGTGACCTCAGCTCAATTTACTATGCGGAGCGCTAAATGCAGTAATATGACTTGCTGCCTTTAACGACTACATTCCAGCGAATGCTGTTAGGGCTTTGCTTTATCGCTACAACTAGCTTAGCTTGCCACGAAAACATTCCCTGAGATACTTCCACTTCGATTCATTGAATGTCTGAATGATCATTGCGATCCAGAACAGCACTACACAGAAGATACTGATAAGCTGGGAAGAAAGGCATAAACTTGTACAGCAATCAATTATACCAGACGAAAGCAAATGCTTTCTAAACATCCCAAAAGACTGCAAATTCAATTCAGTCTGATATTCGAGAATGGTATTCTACACAATCTACCTAGAAAAGTTTGTTCTAATATCTGAAAGTAAGTATGTAGCAAATTTAATGGACAGCATTCTCTAGTTTACCAATTTTCGGAGCCAGCACAGTCACTGCGTATTTCCATAGTGAGAAATTGTGATGATATAATATTAACAAAGAATATAACTTCCATTTTTATAAGCAACTCTGTTGTCTACCCTGTCGTACGTAGGGTATTTGGGGGCTTTGACCCTTTTGATTTGTAGCCATATCTCATTCAGAGTGAATGGTTGCAGCTCAGATAGTTCAGCTTAGAATAAGGACTTTTATCAGCAATATTGGCTATATCACGGCATATCGTCTTACTGATGACGTTTATAAACATTAAGAATTAAGAATACCCGAACTCAAAAATCTAAGAACACAATTAGAACCAAAATTCACACAGAAACCCTTAATAACTAATCAGAAATGATTACGACAAAGTATAAATGATCATAGAAGCTGACACTATCAATAAATCTGTGATACATTTCTGCAATGACTTATTGGATGATGTTTTCGAAGTCTTCCAAAGTATCTGTTTGCTGTTTGCTTACAGCAATAACATTATATCCACATGAAACATGATCTTGGTGGCCAGTTATGAAGGCTAGTAACCGTTTTTTTTTTTTCTCAACTAAAAATATATAAAATTTTGCGAAGAACCAATTCAATAAGAATACCATCCGACAGTAATGCATGCACCAGTCGCATAATACCTATCCGATGTAGTTCTTAAGCAACGGTACTTAAAGCAAACCTTTGAATATGGACAAAATCCAATCGTAAACTTACCTGGTTGTTATGGAAGATAAGCTTCAATACTGGCAGCTTCTTATTTTAGTTTGTCCGAAAATTTGTAACGCAATAAAGGGGTCATCGTAGAGTAAAATATATATATTCTTGATTAGATGGACGAGACCAATCAAGTCTGTCTGTCTGTCCGTATGGTAGTTGTTGTGCACTTTTGGGTCACTTACATTCCTGACTTCTTGTTATGGTCCTATTTATTCTTTTTTCAATATAGTAATATGGCTAATTTAGCTAGAGACAAAATGTCGGTTTGACTCGTCCACTTTAAAGCTTAGTGGAATAATAACTATATGGTGTTTAATAAAAACGAATGAACAAGCTGCAAATGATAGAACGAACAGGGAATAAGAACAATGAACGAGGAATAAAATTGAAGAATGTGCGTTTGACTTCATCTCGTTCGTAAGTATCTATCGCATAGATTTGGCTAGGAAGGCAATTTTATTTCGTTGAAAATTATGCGCAGACAAAAATTTTATTTTTTCCATACCATTCATAATCAAATAAACCAGCAATATTTTGTGCAATATTTAATTATTGAGATTCATTTTATTCGGATCCATAGCCCTCATCTTCATAAAATAGATCAGATCGCTGCATCAAGTAGTAATCGTTTATGTGACGCAGTATGCCTCGGCTAACTCCATCATACAGCATGCGTTGAATATCAGGCTCTGTCTGATTGATTATTTGCGTGATTGATAGCATCATATTAGCACGCTGAAGTACCTCATATACTCGTTCTTGCAATGATATGATAAAAATTATTAGTTTTATTTATTGCTTAATATCTTATTGACAGAACATCGAAAGCATGTATCAAATAGTAAATTTGTTGCATAAAAAAGTTAATGTAAGATGAACCAAGCACTACGATTTTGGATGAAAAAGTTATGCAAAACATTAATTTAAAACTCGATTTCTGAGAAGTGTTTTTCTGTTTCAGTAATTTGGTAGCAGAAGTGGCCAAAGTCTATGCTTTCACGACCAGTACTAAATGTGTATTTCAAATTGAAAAACTGTAGACCCATTGTAGTAGAAATCATGGTATTGGGATCAAAGATAACCTCACTTGTACACGCTTCGGTAAAGGAATCATCAGTAAGCCGATTAGTAGGAAAATTGAGATAAGAATCACTCCAAGGATAGGGCTGCCAAGGAGATCATTCTTTATACAAAACCTGTGAATAATTCTTGGTACGATGAGGAGTGTCCCAATGTTACTGCAGAGAAGAAAGCTTCCTATCTCTGCAGTCGCGAGCAATGCGAGCTGTTAGAAGCGATAGCGAAAGTATGGAGAGAGGAGAATCACTTTTTCAGACGCAAGAAAAAAAGAGCAAGAAAGGCGGGAGATTGAGGAGTTTGAGAAGTTATTTGACAGAAATGAAGCTCGCAAATTCTATCAAAAGGTCAAGCGTCTGAACGAAGGTTTTAAACCCGGAGTAACTTTTTGTAGGGATGACAACGGAAATCTGGTTACAGATGCTCTGGAATAACTGAGATAATGGAGGAGTCGCCCAATTCCGCCGATAGAGAAATGACACCGGAAACACCAGATAATGATGGCACTATTGTAGAGCCATCGAACTATAACGAGGTCGATTCGGTTGTTAAAAAGATGAAAAATAACAAAGTGGCATTATCTGATGGGTTGCCAGCTGAGTTATTTAAGACCATTGGCGAAGAGTTTGCAAGGAGTTTGCACCAACTTTTATGCCAGATATGGTCCGATGACTGGGATCTCAGTGTTCTCTGTCCTATCCTTAAGAAAGCAGACCCCGTGGTTTCCCCCAACTACCGTGGAATAAGTCTTCCTTCCAACGTATATAAGATTCTGTCGTGCGTATTGTGTAATAGGCTGAAGCCATATACGGATTCACTGAAAGGACTATAGCAGTGTGGCTGCTGACCAAAAAGGTCGACTGGTGACCAAATATTCACATTAACCCAAATCTTAGAAAAGACCCGTGAGCTTAACGGAGACACACATCAACTATTTGTGGACTATTAAGCCGCTTTTAACACGCCGGTACGATCGAAGTTTTTCGACGCCCTGTCTTTGCAAGATGACGCTATCACACACACAAAGCGTTGTCAGGATGGGGAAAAACATCTCCCACGAAGTACTAGAAAACTTCGTCTATCTTAAATCCGAAATAACCAGCATCAACAACATAATTTTGGAGATCAGGCGATGAACCCCGATTGCAAAAAGATGATTTTTCGGGCTGAGAAATATGTAGTGCCCTCTTTCGAAAGACGAAAATCAAGATCTATAACACGCTGCTACTCCTGGTCCTTCTGTATGGCGCAGAGGCATAGATCATGATTGAGTCAGATGAAACAGCGTTGGACGTTTTGGCAAGAATGCGGCCATAATCGAAAGACGGTTGAAGTCCATTATGAAATCGTCGTTCGAATGTTTTTAGAATATTAGTTAGTGGTTAGTTCCAGTGGCCAATTGCAATATTTGGGCATGACAATGATGATAACCTTCCTCCATGATCGTGGATTGTAATCCAGATTGAAGTCAGTACACACAAGGCATCGCATCGGCTTCGTCACCTCGTGCACTATGACTGTAGCCTTAGTGTTTGGTGTACATTATTTTTTTTTTGTCTCAATAGAATGAATTCTATTTGGTCAACAACTGGTTCACACAAGATTTGGCAACGTTTCATACATCGGGCGCTACTTTCGAGTTGGTGTAAGAAAAGATTACAGAGTACGCTTTTTTCTGAAAGAAGCGATTTGAATATTGCGCTACTCCTTAGACTTTGTACTCTCGGTTTTATCAACATGCCATGCTAATCATGTCAATCGTTTAGTTAGTATTTTCAGTAACCAATAATTGCGCTTCTTAACTCATAGCAGCAGGTATGGAGTTTAGGAATTATAAAAAGAAGCGCATACATCAGATACAAATTACCAAATTCATCAACACTAAAAAAAAAAGTTTAAACTTTGTTCTTGAACCCACTGCAAATATAGAACAAGAAAATAATAAATCAAATTTAACAAAAGTTTAATTTAAATTAGCCAAAATAATAAAACAAGAATTTAGAAACTGAATCAAGGCAACTATTGAGAAAAGTCTTAACCGGATCCATAGCCCTCGTCCTCCTCAGAAGAGTCGACGTTCCGAACAATTCGCCCAATTACGTAGTAACCGTTTATGCGGCGTACAGTGCCGGCACGAACTCCATCGAACAGCACGCGTCGCACATCGTAGAGTATGTCCTGGAACATTCGCGGCTGTGCCTGTTCCCTGATTACCATATTGACTATGTGATCTACTGACAGCATTATTGTTGCATCTGCGAGTATCTGATAAACGCGTTGATATAATGACATCTCGTTGAAAATATTTTATTTATTTTATTAGAAATTTTTCTGGTTAAAATTTTTGTTTTGCAAACTGAATATTTCAAACATTGACATAAAATGGAAGGCATAGAAGCTTGTTCAAAAACTAATATCACAAACAGGTAAAAATTTAACTAATAGTTCCTCGGTACCAAAAATCTTACGTGACATATATATATCTGTATTCGTTATATATTAATCATCATTATTTATTGTTGTTTATATGCCGAGAAATCAATTAAACGATTTATCACAAAATTCGAGCAAAGCGATTGGGCTGCAAATTGAATAATTCCTGTAGAAAGATGGTGCACGCGGCAATCCACAAGTAATCAATAGTCTACATTGCAGGGGAAGAATCTTAGTTTTTGTTGTAGATGGTCACCGGTACAGAACCTTATAAATATTTTTTCTTAGTCTCAATAGAATGACATGTAACTGGTCGACATATGATTGACACAAGATGTGGCAATGTTTCACACACCGGGCGTTCCATTAGAATTGGTGCAAGCGAAGTTTCCAGAATACATATTTTTCCGGAACAAACGTTTTAAATATGTTTATGCTGTTTAACATCCTTAGCCTTTTTAATCTTGGTTTTACCAACATGCAACATTCTTTGGACTAGTATTCTCAGTAGCCCATGACTGCCCTTCTTACCTCAAAGTAGCTGATATGTGTACCAAAACTCTGAACATTTTAAAACAGTTCAAAAGCAAAGATGGTCCCATTGCAAAAATAGAACAAGAAAAATGTAGATCAAATATAACAGAAGTTTAATTTAAATATATATAACAAGAATTTAGAAAATAAACCATGGCAACTATTGAGAGCAGTTTTATTCAGATCCATAGCCCTCGTCATCAGATTCGGCGGGCAGAATAACACGCCCAATCAGATAGTAATCGTTTATGCGGCGCACAGTGCCCAGACGAACTCCATCGTACAGCACGCGTTGCACACGGTGTAGTGTGTGCTGAAACATTCCCGGCTCTGCCTGATGACTGATTACCATATTGACAATGTGCGGCACTGAGAGCATTATTGTTGCATCCGTGAGTACACTATACACGCGTTGTTGTATAGACATCGTCGAAAATCTATCACGATTTTTTTGAAGGTACTTCTTTTTTATATATTTATTTTTTTAAATTTATTTCCTTAATAATTTTTCTGCTTAAATATTTTGTTTTGTACCCTAACCGAATATTTCAAATACTGACATAAAATGGAAGGCATACAAGTTTGTCTAATAAGTATGACTCAAAATAGAGTTGATCTAAGATTACGAACTCAAATATTTTTGCATCATCTTTGCATTGAAATTTGTTTATAAATAAAGTGAAGATTTATCCTGTAGCCGTAAAAATATTTAATTTTATGTATCACTATTTAGTTCAATGGCGCAAAAACCATCCTGCTAACCTAACACCAAAAATCATTGTAAAATACTTTAGTAACAGTTAATTCATGACAATGAATCAGCAGACTTGGCCAAATAGGATAACAAAAAAGACCTTTAAACCAGTTCGATACTAAAAATCTCCAACTACTAACAGGATGACCAACGTAGCTTGTAATCCTGTGAGTTATTAGCATCTTCTCAGAATCGTAAAGGTTAAAAAAATACATGGTTAAAACATACCCTATATATCTTATATCTTGATACTAACATGGATGTTCAGAATACCTCAATATGGTAGATCTGTTAGGACTTCAACTGGCTTAGCTAATTACCTTAAGTGGGTGAATGACATGTAGAACATTTCATCCGTAGAATTTATTGGATCTGGATGGCATTTTCCAAGTCCAATCCTTTCGCTATTAAGTGCAATAAATTTTTTGGCTAAAACTAATTTATATACCATCCATATGGAAACAAGTTAATAGAGCTTTTATATTAGCTTATCCGAGGGATTATGTCTTAATATGCATAATGCAAGGCGACTGTGTGTGTGTGTCTTTTTAAATCGAACACAGTTTGTCGACGTCCTAGTTTTACAGACAGATGTGACACCTGCGAAACTTTTCAGTAGAGGAACTCTGAATAGAGAAGTACCTCGTCTATAGGTGGTTACGGTTAACCAAGTTTTATGGCTCATCAATGCAGGAGAACTAAAAGCGAAAATATACGTGGACAAATATTTTTGATATACAAAAAAAAAAAACCTCGTTGGCTTCTAAAGATATATGTGAACAGAGGCTACATATCACCTTCTTCATGGATATGACTGCTAAGGCGGTGATAACAGACTTTGTTCTACCAGACCTGGAGCTAACTCTTCGTCGTAATGGTAGTATTTAGGGTAATATCGAGAGAGACATTGAACACGAATAACAATAGAAAACGTTAGCATCAGTAAAGCCGATGTTTTAATACTCTTCCCACAATTAACACAACCTCGCTAAACCCACTTTGAATTGTAATGGACGTAGCTGGAAAACAAAGATATTTTGTATTGCAGGACCCTAAAGAGTGCCGTGAAATACTCTGAAACAATTCTATTATTTGTTACAATTCAAAATACATTATATTATTACTTTCCAATATTCCAAAGGATTCGTGGCGGAATCTGAATTACAATATTAACAAATGTAATTGTTCTGGCTTATATAATTAAAAAAATATGTGCATAAGGACATACATTTCAAAAAGGAGAAATGGTCGAACTAAACTAAATTAGTTTGTAATATTTATATACGTCCGATCAATGAAATAGACAACAATTTAACTATTTTACACTTAAATTTTCTCTTTTATGCAGTAACCTTTATGGGCTTTCTTATAATATTAGACAAATTTTAAGAGTTAAAAGTTGGCTGTTCGCGTGAAGCCTCAAACTCAATATGCTCAACAACAACAAGTGGACCACGTTCTACCAGCAGAACTTTAACGAAATTAATTGAAACTTGTTTACAGCCAAAAGGTACAGATAAACCGTTATTGTGACAAAGCTTTGGTTGAAGATTACGTTATTTGATTTAGGTTGAACCAAATTTTAAGCTGATTTCATATCAGATATCCTTACCAATAAAATATGAAGAAGTTTTCTCTACTAAAGTCAAAGCCATTATCGAATACCTAAGAAGACTTAGCCAGTATGAAACTAGGAAAAATCGTTAACTCTCGTTGGTTAACGAAAGCAAGCAGAATTTTTATATCACATCTAAATCACCACCAGTAAACTTGAAAACAACTTAAATTATGAAAGCTTACTTACCTAAATATTTCAATATTAAGTTCTATAGTTCATATGTAAGTTCATATCATAGCCAAACATTGACCTTATAAATTTTTCTTTAAAAATATTTAATCTCTGTATTGACTTATTTTAAATTATTTAAACAAATGTTATATAAAGATTATTTGTAAGTTGGATTGTTTCTTTAACAGAGTTCGATTTTAGATTAAATTGATTTTACTCTGTTTTCTTAGAATTTTCATTAAATGTCGTTTTTCATAAAAGCATTTTGGCGACCCACCCTTATCTAGGTTTCTTATAGACAACCAAACCGTACCCACTTATCTCATGGATTTTACTTTTCACCAACCTATACCAAATGTCATCACTGTACCTCAAATGGATGCAATTCGATATAACTGAATTTTGATTGTCCCTTATATGAGGTTCGGCCATCGCTTCCTTATGACATGTTTATACTACTGCCAAGCGCATTAATATGTATACCACATTTCATCTCCTCAACAGGATTCCTATCCTGATCTAACTTAAGTTCTTCTGTAAGTTTGAATTCAATTGATTGGTCGGTATGGCTTCCTATAAATAGCATATATATATGTAATAGATATATAGATACCACTTAGCTTTTTAATAAAACAAAATGTTCGTGATTGGAGGAACACGCGTAGATTTTTACAAAAGACCGGGATTAGATCAAGACAGATGTATCTGGATTGGTGGGATTGATGGCCATATGTATTGTCCCGCACACTTCTCTAAGAGATTATTAACATACAAGTTTGTCCTAAAGTTGTTACAAAAAATCCCTGCCAGAAGAAGCTAATTTATTCTAATTTTATTTATTTATTGTCTTGAAACTGATTGCATATATAAAAAAAATATGTAAAGAAAATTTCGTTACAAATTTCGAAAAATATTTTAACCTAAACTTCTTTTGCTGAGCGCAGCATGTCAAAATGAAATAATTTTATTAGAGACGCAAACCGTTTCTAACAAAATTCAAATAGGATGCTTCGTACGCTAGCCGACAGGATAACACTCTCAGCTGGCGCACGAAACCACCCTGTTTGTGCTGCCGCCAGAGGTCTCAGCTGCAATGAAGGTAACACAGTGAAATATTTCTAATTAAATCGCACGCCATAAATTGTTTTTAGATTATGCGATACTATAAAGTGTAAATTTTATCTAATCTTTATGGCGACAGTCTAAGTATCTAGTTTAAAGTTAATTATTGCCAGTTGCGAGCGTCGAACGACTTAAACTTAAAAGCAAAAGCAAAAGCAACCCACGCCATAATTAAACTGAAAAATAAAATAAAAATAAATAATTTGCTACTGCAATGTGTTAAATAAAAAAAATAAATAAGAAAATTTATATTGTAAATCGCATAAAAATCAATTAATGCAATGACTCTGCGAATAAAAGCCAAACTGTTGCCACGCATTTGATTTCATTTGATTCGTAGCGATTGGATTGGATTTTGCGTTTGGCTTCGCCTCACCGTGTATCTGCGACACTCTGACAGCGAACAAGTGTATCTGTGTATCTTAGTATCAGAGCGTGCCACATGCTGTGTTTACTTTGTATTCGCTAATCCGACTGAGTGACTGACTGGCTGACTGAGTGCCCGACTGGATGTTGGCTGGGCTGATAGACTGAACTGACTTTTGGCTTGGCCCTGCCTGGCTGTCTACTCGATTCGAACAAAAAAATTTCGACCGACTGCCTTGGCGGTCTTTCCATCTGACAGCGACAGCTAAACAAATTCGGATCCCCCGCATTGCTATAATCTGCCTTTGTCTATGACTCGCAGTTATAGTAGATACTTTTACAAGTGCGAGGCGACTTTATGTATTTTAACCGAAGATGCCAAATCAGTCTTTGCTTTGCAGCTCTACTCAGCCACCATCAATTATGTTAATTTCTTTAAGCAATTACAAGCGATTTTTAGCTTTTTTTTTTTTTTTACTTTTTAGCTTACTTGCTTGCTTGCTTAAACAAATTAAACTACCGTCTGACAAGAGATACATTTTTTAGCTGGCAGGGATTATGCCGTTCTTATTTGGCTTTATTGACATTTAACGCAGAAGCCGAGCCAGTTGTCAGTTAACATTAGGAGTAGCAGACGGCGAGGGGGACGCTATCGGCGGCATTAGACAATATCGATCGATACAATCGCTTTGCTAATAATGATAGATGAATTTCAATATTCAATACGGAATTCGCGATTGTGTGGGAGCCATTTGAAGCTTGAAGCATGTAAATTTTGTCATTTGCTGCGTTCAATTCAATTCAATTTAATTTCAAATAAAATTAATAGTTCAAGGAGAAATATTGTATTTGCAATGCATTAGCACAGACACCAATCAAATGACGACATTCTATGTTTTCCAACTTTCAATTGTATAAAAAAAAATATTAGATTGCAACTAGAATATCGGAATCTTTTTTTATATAATTTATTGTGAAAGTGCCAAAGCATTTATCTGCAAAAAAAGAGGCAACTCATAGAACATAGATTTTAATATTGTTCTAACTTCGCCTATTTTACACTGTACGCATAGAATAAATGGGTACATTAGATATTTGAAAATATTTGTAACTGACAGAATAAGAAGATATAGACGATCTTCTGTCCCTCTCTCTTGATGTCCGTATGAACATCAAGAACTTGGAGACTATAAGAGATAGAGTTATTATTTGTGTATATGTATTTAAATTTTCCTACGTCTTCTTCTTTTTTTTTTCCTTACCGAAAAAATTCCACAAATCACGAACAAGTGTTACATTTTCATCAGATAGTCCACCCAATCATGTGCTCTTTAAACATTTTCACCTATCTTGTTAATTGCATCACGAAGTCTCCTCTATACAACATATACTACAGAGAAGACTTTGTGAGTTTCCTTATTTTTTTTTTTTCGTTTTGTCCAGAATTCCGAACGAGCTATTAAACATCGTGACATGGTCTCAAAACTATTGGCGACTAATAGATGCGAGGCAAACCATGTGGTATTTTGGACCCACCAGTTAGTCAATCGACAGATGCTAAGATTTAATATTAGTTTTTGTGAGAATATTCGAAGCCGATACTAATAAGCTAGAGTCGATAAACAACTTGGAAGCCAGCATTCGCAGATTAATTGCCGATATTATGGTCCCAGCTGCTCGAGAAATTCAAAAATTGAACTTCTAGAACGGCTACACAGCGCATACAGCCGCAATAATTGGGTAGTTAATATGATTTTTAAGTAATCAAATTGAAGGATCTATCTTTTAAAGTCCCGAAGAAAGATGTTCATACATTCATCGACTCAAATTTTTGTAGGCCATTACCACTCTTAGTGATCCGATTTGGACATTAATGGAATTTTTTTCAATTAGGTGTTTTTAGTTGTAAACTCAACAAAAACAATATTTTGTTCATACAAAAATCCTTTAAGGTGGGAAAAATTAGTATGGGAGCTATCGCTTTCAGTGGTTCGATGAGGACCTATATAAAATATCTTATCTTATCTTGTCTTTGTTATAAAATTATTTAAATAAAATATTTTATACAATAACTCGGAAGGAGGAGTAACTACCAACCCGTCCATAGGGACAGGAAATGTCACATATTTTAAAAAGTTGACGGAAGAAGAATTAAGAGAATCTAAATATCCAAACTTGAAGGCTCTATCAGACAAAGTCTTCAAGTTCTCGTTGTTCAGTTCGACGTCTGAGTCGGACTATGAATATACATTGGGTCTGCGTCAGCACCATCTCCCTGTAACATACATTTTCAAAAAATAAATTTATCCTTTTCTCATGGTTACAGAATATAAAAATGGTATGGCACTGAATTTTAATTTTTGAGACCACAATTTCCTTTTTTCATATTCTTTTTAAAAAAATTTATTTTTCAATGAATTTTTGTAGCGTAAAATAACGAACCCGGAAATTTGATGTAAATTTTCAAATCTAAATCACATTTGCAGATAGAAAATACCAAAGTCGTTAATTACAAAAAAATTGTTTGCGTTTCTTATATTCTTAGATCCTTCCATAGGTCTAGATCAGTAGACAAAAAATCCTTATATTGTCAGAAAAGTTGAAACATCTTCATAAGTTGACGTAATTCATTCATTTGAAAATGGTGTCATGAACAAAATTTTTTAGTATAGTTTCACTGTTTCGTAAACTATCCATGATTTAACTTTTCGCTAAATCTTCATATTACAGACTAAGCAGCACGAAGAATGGATTCTGTGGCATATTACATGAAATTTTGGGTAAGTGAATCCGTTGTCGGAATTCTGTCATCAGCTTCAGGTTTTTAGCCTCATTGCATTGTAAAAAACTAGAAAACATGATTTTTTTTTACAAATAATTCGGAGAAAAAAATAAACTAAAAAAAAAAAATAAACAAAATTATTTAAGATTTTCTTCTCTCTCTCTCTCTTTCTCGCACTATCTTTATCTTTTACTGTTTCTTCTTTTCTATGAGATAAAACTTAAAAATGTAAATTAAATATTAAATAAAAAAATCCTCAAAATTTTACCCCAAAAATTTGTTATAAATTAAAGTTCTAATCTAGAAGTCTTACCATGACTACTTTATGTTTTTGGGGTCTATTAAACCGAATCTGCGGTTCAATTAACCCCATAATCTCAGATTTATGTGATAACTTCAAAAAAGCTCAAATTTTGAAGCTGAAGACTCTTCTAAAGACTCTTCAACAACTCAAGTACTTAAACACAAGAAACTCGCACAATCCTATAACCCCATAGCCCCATAACAGCGTAACGCCATAACCGAGGAAGTAAATCATGAGCACACTGTATTACGCAAAAGAGGTCCGATAATTGCTTAAACTCCTCTTGCATTGTGCTGCATACAGGGCATCTTCTCGCGGTAACGGAGGGCAATGGTGTGAGCTCGTACTCCGGCTGAGTCCCAGAATTATGGCGGAGAACGCAGCTCACGTTCGTGTACGCTCGCTTACACTGCAATTGAAAATACTTAGGAGTTGTTCCAATTTCTAACAATTAGTTCTTACAAAAATAATTCTATCGATTGTTAGAAATCGGAACCAGTCCTATTTTCATTCGCTACGTAGGAGTGCGTGAGTTGCGTCAGCCGCGTCAACCCTCCATATAGAATAAGTTTTATACCGTCATGGCAGGCACAAGCAAGCGTTTTAGGATGCAGAGGGTCGGATCCTCAGTATCGGCGACTAGTCAGGGTGGTGACTAGTCACGTTAGTAACTTGACTAATGTGGAATCGAATGCTACAAGAAAACTAGCCAAGAAGGCCCAACAAATGGAAGTAATATACTTATAAATCTGAATTTCTCTATATTTTAAAATTTTGACCTAGATTTTTGAGGTTTTTTGATGTGGTTAAGTGGACTTCGTACTCGAATTCAACGACCCAAAAAACGTTTTATAAATATGGTCTAATCTATAGGTGCGAAAGCGACATGCAGTATTATATAGCGCTCAAATATTGTTATCAGGGATTCTAAAATTCTGATAATAATGCTTGGTAACCTGCTCTAGCTTTAGTAAAATACTTTTCACTTTGGGCTTAGTAACTCTCGACCTACTGTATGGTTGGTATAGAAGGGCCATGGGTGCGCTATGCTGTAAGCAAGTGAAATGTGTAATCTTGAATGTTTGAATGTTGGGAAGTAAATTTTCATTAGATAAAAAATTTAGAACCCGAACCATCCAACCAAAGCTTATCACAAATATGAGTATCTTGTTTCACAACTAGCGCTATTTTTTAAATCAACATATCTAAATATTAAAAGAAAACAAAAAATATAGTCGAGGTATTCAACTTTTTATACCCAGCACAGCACATATTTGTTCAATGTTTTATATTTTCTCCAATTTTTATTTTTACAATGTGATTCAAAAATAAGGCTAAGAAACCCATTTTTGCGCCAATTCTAGGCTTAAAATATTATACTTAAAAAATTCAAACCGATTGAAGAAGCTGCAACAGTGTGACCCATAGAGAGTTATATTCCATGAGCTTAGTTCCTTTACGTTTTCTTCATTCTCAGGCATACAGATGGATGAACAGTCGAACGGACTTTGATTTTCATGCTGATCAAGTTTATTTTATTATTAGGGGGTAGTACGCACTGCGACCTTTACAGGTCTATTGTGCCCTATCAGTTGTAGGCTTACAGCAACTCATCCAGCCCTACTGCTCTGAAAAAGGCCAATAGGTTTTTCGGATTGAGTGAATGCAACGCCCCTCCGGTCACTTGGTAATTGCCAAGATACATGTGTCTGGTTTGGGTCAGAGCTGGACAGTCTCCCAAAATATGTTCCGAAGTTTTGTCGTACTCCAGACAGAATCTACAAGTGTTATCACTTTCGACTACGATTTTGCATAAGTATCTCCTAAGTTTACAGTGTCCAGTCAGGAAGCCTGAAACCATTCTTAAGTCATTTCTTTTAAGACCGTTGCAAATCTCCGATCTTCTGTTGTTGTAAGGTCCTAACAGCTTTTTGCTCTGTTTTAATCCTTCACACTTATCCCAGAAAAAGTCTCTTGCTTTCTTTTCTTCCTCTTTTACCAGGATCCTCATTATTCCTGGTCCGAGCCCGCAGAAGGGTTCTGGGCCCATGAAGGGGGACGCTGCCCCTCTTCTAGCCAAGTCATCTGCTTGCTCGTTTCCTGGTATGCCCGCATGTCCGGGTACCCAGTACAGAGTGATCCTGTTAAATCTTCCCAGGTTGTTTAATTTACCTACACATTCCAAGACCAGTTTGGATTTAATCACTTAACTTACTGAACTTACTGCTTTAATAGCCGCCTGGAATAGCGATCTTTTGGTTCTTGTACCTTCTGTTCAAATTGAATTGAGCGCATCTTTCGATTGCATATATTTCTGCCTGAAAGATGCTAGTGAACTTCCCTAGTGATTCGAAGTATTTAGTGCGAGGTCCAAAGACTCCTACGCCACTTCCTTCGTCTGTTAGGGAACCATCTGTATACCAGCTAATTTCTCCTGGTTTGATTGTGTAGTTCAGCGTTATCAACAGCATCTTCGGGAGTAGAAAACCGCTGTCCGCGCAGTTTATTTTTGATGTGAAGGAACAAGGATGTAGGCCAGATGACCCATCAATTCGATGTTTTCAGCGTCCAAAATCTCATTTGTTACGTCCGAAGTGTGAGAGCTCACATTATCGTGATGAAGTACGGTTCGACTTCGTCGGTTGGTTTTCCTCAGTTCATCGAACACTTCAGGCAAACAAATGGTTGTATACCAGTCAGAATAGACCGCCCTTCATTCCACAAGCGGCACGGTCGCAACATGTCTGGATTTCGAGAAGAAACATGCGATCATTTGCTTCGATGTGCTTCACGAGCGAGTAACTGTTGTTGGATTTTGCTCATCTTGAAAGACCAAACAATCGATTGCTGTTTTATTTCGTGCTCATACGCATATATGAATTTTTTAGGTGCCTGTAAAGAAACCAAATTGCGTTCGTACGTCAAAGTGTTCACAGTAAGTTAGGCCTAAAAAATGTCAAAGTTTACAATGGAGAGGTTAGATTGCATCTGGCAACATGTTTTGTTGCTCAGGCTAGAAATATGTGTAGCAGCTCAGCAAAATAATATTCATTTAAATTTTTGTGTATGTATTAAGTTGACCGTGAGCAAACGCCTGGAAAAGGGTCATATTTGTATGTGAACTAGAGGTCCGAAATGAACATATATATATAACATGTATGTAAGATACACCGAATTTGGCCTTTTTAACTAAAATAAAATGCTTTTTATTCATACACTTAAAATGTGATGTACTTACCGCTAACAGAGTGGTTGGGATGTTTGTTATATAACACGGAATACTTACTCTGGAAAGCTAGAAAGTAATTTAGTCAAATTAATTCTTAAGTGCCCTTAATTGAAAGAATAACCGAAGATTGGGCAAGGAATGCCCATGATAAAGCAGATATCTTTGCTCTAGCAACTGTACCCAGCAAATTTGGCTAGCAAGCTCACCCACAAGAAAAAGTTTTAGAAAAAGGTATCATCCAGAAGATCTAACCCACCGAACTGCAAATACTCGCCGTCTTCTGCACTAAATATTCGGGCATGTCACGTAAATCGAAAGGGAAAATCGGTTGGATTGGCTTTAAAATCCCACGAGCAAAATAATTTTCACTCCAATTTTTTTGTTCTAAATACATTTTCAAATTTAGCTCAAAATATACTCCTGCGATTATATGCAAATCTCACTCAAAAACGAAGATATTTTCAAATATCTAAATTCTATGTTATTAAAAAAAAAAAAAAATAGAAAATACTTTCAATTTGCTATGTTAATTAAGAGGGGAAATTTCAGAACATTTATACACTTTGAAACTCATTTGAAAATACTCAATTGTTCAGCTTTTTATTTCCACTCAAAATCATACAGTTCCAGTTCAGCTCAACAGATGGCGCCACTAACTAAATAAATTCACGAATGAGTAGCAACATTGTCTGAAAGTAGGCGGAGCACTTGAGTGGCGGAGAATTTGTGCGCTCGCACAGAAATGAGTTACTTTTTTGAGTCTTTTTGAAGGAGTAACTGAGCGTAAAGCATCGTAAAACGCAGAAAGGTGGTTGTTTGATTTATATGAGTACACAGCGGTACATTTCCCCTTTAAATGAGTATTTTTTATGCTACTTGAGTATCTCAATTTAAACAGGTTCACAACGCATTGAGTTGAGCTAAACTGTATAAAAAAAAAAAAGTTGCTAACTAGATTTATTATTCTGTTATCGGATTGGGTTGAGGTCTTGTGTGTGAGTTTCTCACTCATACGCGGTTTTAGCTTGGTTTGATTGCGATTGAGTGAACTGTTCCGAGGGGCAGCGTTAACCAGATACTCAACCCTTAAGCGACACTTTTCGCTGACCACATATGCCACGCTGTCGGTCGGTCTGTTCGGTTCGAGTTGCACCATCAATGGCGCTGACCAGGCGGAAATGTAGAACAGGGCAGAGGGCAGGCATCCTTTGCAAGCCGCTGTTGACGCTTTTCCTACGTTGGTTGCAGATATGAGCGATGTTTGAGTGTCAACTAGTTGGCAGCGGCGGCGTTTTCATTTTATGCGTGTCGCTGTTGCCAGCGATTCAATTTTTTTTTTCTATATTTTAACCCTCTGCTCAACCCTTTCGCTAGGTTTTTTTTTTGAATCGAACAAGTTTTGAGAGCGCACTGAACACAAAAACAACAACAACAACAAAAAGAATCTATAAGAACGACAAAAACATTTTTGACGCAGTTTTTGTTCTGAGTTTTGAGTTCTGTTGTCTTCTTCCTCTCTCAAGTGTTGCTGTTGTTGTTGTTGTTGTTGCTGCCGCTCTGGTCAAATGAGGCGCAATTTTTCCGCGCGGCATAAGCGGACAACAAATTTTCGGCAGTTTCTACAATCGCCGCAATTCGAAAGCATTGAAGCACGCATGAAGTGCGTGCATGCGTGAGCGAGTAAGCGAGTAAAGTATCTTCTTAACGGTCGGTCGGAAAAATGAAAAAAATCGGGCACCTACATACATCACAACAACAATTGTCTGCGGTTTGTTTTGCTCCAATACATCACATCACTTCATTCCATTCCATTGTGTCATAATAAAAATGTATCTCAAAAAGGAGTTTTTCATACGCGTACGTCCCACGTTTGTTCATACTGTCTGCTTGTATCGATTGAAATTAATACTAAATGAATGAATAAAAAAAAAAATAAACAACCTAACCTAAACAGAAGTGATTCTCGAAAGGGTTAGTTTCTAAATGTTGCACTTTAACAAATGTTTTTTATGTGCCTTCAGTGAAATAATTTTAATGAAAATGTTTTATGTTTAAATTAAAAGAAAAAATAAAAATATTTCGGATTTTAAAAAGAAAATCTACAAAATTATTTTAATTTCATATTAAAAAGTAAGTACAAATGGCCAACAAAATGACTAGTAATACTTCAGAATTATATTTTTGAATAAGCATTTGAATCTAATTAATTAAGAGGGTGGTTCATGAGCACAATGAAAACTACAAAATTCAGAACAAATACGTTACTCTTCCCAAAAAAATATTTCATTTTTTCAATTAATATATAAAGACGTGAAATATATATTTTGAGAAGCTATGGTTTGCAAGGAACACATACTAGCAGAATGGCAGCGTGAATGACGTCTATGCTGTCAAGGTAGGCACAGTGAATAAGTTGGCTTAAGAAACTCTCATGCTACAAGAAAAATAAAACAAAAAAAAAAAAAAGAATACGTGGCTGAAGTCAACATTTTATTTAATTTTTTTAACCATAAAAACCTATCCCCCTTCTGAGTTTTTTTTATTAACAATTAATAATAAAAAAAAATATTACACAGCGGTTCAATAAAACCAAAACACTTTTGAAATGAACTGATGTAAATTGTTTTGGTTTAGCCTAAGAAACACATCATTTTTTAAAAAAAATTTAAATATTTCAAATTGATTTAGGTTACTTAATCGAAACATTCATATCACACAATAATTCTAACCGATCTTAGACTTTATTTCGAATATAAAATTTTATTTTTACTTTTAGCTCAATTTTTTATTGTAATTTTTTTTAGTGTCATAGTATCAAAAAAGAACATTTAATAAACATTAACTGCGACCATTACAGATCTATTGTGTCCTGATCTATAGTCTTTACCTACACCATTTCATCAAGCCCTACCGCCTTAAAGAGGCCCATGAAGTTCTTTCTATGTAGTGCATACACTGCTTTTTCCATTGGTTATTAACTGCCAAGACCTAAGATATATTCCATGGTTTCTGTATCTTCGAATCAGCATCCAGCTGTCACTTGCGATTCGAACTTTTTTCTAAGACTGCAATGTCCAGCCAGAAGACCTCATATCATTATCAAAGCGTTCTCCTTGAGTTCATTGCTTCTAGCAGCTGTTTTCCCTGCCTAATATCTTCACTTTCTTCCAGAATATGTCGCTGGCTTTATTTCCCTTTTCCTTTACGAAAATCAGTTTGTAACTGGTTCGAATCCGCAAAAGGGTTAAGGACTACTGAAAGAAGAGGCTACGAAATCTTCAACTTGCTCATTTCACTGTATACCAAGTTGATCAGTTATACAGTATGCAATTCGCTTGTTAAGGCTGCCTAAAGTTAGTGGCTTAATTTTCCTTGATAATCTAAGACTGGCTCTGATAGCTGACTGAATATTACAATATTTTGGTTCCTGTAGCATCTAATTTGGTTGAATTGTTACATCTATCTATCGCATAAATTTCTGCCTGCACAATACTCTTTAATTTCTGAAGCGATTCAAAGTAGTTAGTACGAGTTCTGGAACTCCCGTCTCAATTCCTTCATCTTTTAGGGCGTCATCTATCAATAAGCGTATTACCCCTAGTCTGATGTTGTAGTTCAAGAATTGACTTTTTCATATTCTGTTCACACTAAACCCTACTTTAATCCTTCTGATGAAGCTAGACTTCATGCTAAGGTTGTCAGTAGAGGGTACACGTCTGTCAGAAGATCAGAAGGTTTATTTTATGTTCCTGTTCTAAGAATAGCTCTGTCTGCCTATTAAAAAGTATATACAATGCAGCGTTCGGATAAGTTTACATTGCCCTCTTTGAATTTTATTCAGTCGTTTTTTGGGTACTTTTGTTAAGCCCTTTCGCCCATTATGAGATACATTTTTTTTTTTGATTTTTGAGAGTTGTTTCCAGCAATGGCTCTGCATGTCATAATTTTTTTCTTTTTTTTTTGTACGCGCATCTTCTATGTGGTATCCCGGTCGAAATTAATTGACCTCATTGAATAATTATATCATTGTGATATTCTTTCGTATTGGTTGGATAGACTCATTTAATGTTTCCTGACAAAATAAATAATTGTGGATTATGCTTGGTTTATACTTATACTTACGTTGAAGCATCAAGATCGTGTGATATTACTGCCCATTATTACTTGGACACATCAAGCGTGTTCAAATTATACTCTGCAGCTATATCACCTACATAGCCGCAAGCTTTCAATGCCAATATCTGTTCGAAAGTCTTCTAATTCGACTATGTTTCACAGAAGACTAAAAAAAGGGCAAAACTAATTAGGTATAGAAAAAATTTTAGGAGGATTTCACAAATGATATTGAAGATGAGAATCTTCAATATCATTCTTCTTTAAATAATTCTTAGCTTTCTCCAGTTATTCGTCATATTTTTTTCCAATTGAAAATATTTAATTAAGATATTTTCATTCCGGAAAAAAAACCAGAAAAAAACAATCCACCAAATTTTGAATTTATCATAAATATTAAATTTTGATAAACAACCGTTTTTAGGTAATAGCTCCCAACTAATTTAAAGTAAATTCCCTTGACATTATAAATAAAAGTAAACCCATATTTATTTTTATAATATAATAATAATAATAATTTTTAATTTTACCGAATTTTTATGATTTTTGAGGTTTTGAAATTATTTAACATTTTAATCCCTGAAAACTTTTTCAGGTACACAACGTATAAAAAAATGTGAATTACGCATATCCATTGCTTGAATCATGAGTTCTAGTCTTCAGGTCATACATAACACCAAACAGTTTTTTTCACTTCTTCCCGAATTTTTAATCTTTCCGAGCTACTTCTGCAATATTTCTCTCGATAAAAACCTTTTCTCGAACAAACACTATTAGTTACATCAAACCAATCATGCTCAGGATGGTTTTTGCTCACGATTGCATTTAATAAAATAAAACAAATTAAAAAAAACCTTTCTACAACTTGTTTGTAGCGTCCAGGTATCCATTTGAATACACACACAGCAGCCATTTAAGTGGAGTTCAGTAACATAAGTTCAGAAAAATTATATATATAAAGATATCTTGTATATACGATCATATTTTTGTGGCAATGGTCAAACCACAAAGCAGCAGAGTTGGCAGGGAACTGATCTGATGGATATTGGGGCCTCATTATTTTCAGTGGAAGATATACAGAAGTAAATATGGATATTGCAGAATTTGTTCGCACCACAATGAGTCGAAATTTGTACAAAATCTATACTTTTTCTACTAAATTGAATAAAGAAACAACGTCGTACCTATATGGAATATATTTAAAAATCTCGAAACTAATCTCAAAAAAATTTTACACTTCATTTGATAAAATAACTCTTAACAAGCAGCTTGGCTTGTTTCCCGGAACTTGATCCTTTCGGCAATATAAGCCTACTATGTCAGTTAAAAACAGCATAAAAATTTGATATTCTTGTGACAGAAAATAAAGTTATCCATTAAATACTTTATCCATTTCATTAACAAAAAAAAAAAAAAAACAGTGGTTGTTATTTTATTCAAAAAGATTTGCAGAAATATAGTTCACCCTTATGAAATTACAGGCCAAAATATTACGTGCGACAAACAAAAAAATTAAAAAAAAAATAAAATTCAAAAATTCTTAAACCAAAATCAAACTCAATAAAAAGTCATTGACGTATGTGGGTACCCAAACTGCTTTTATGCTATTTTGTTCTCCATTATAAAAATAATAAATAGTTGGCAGTTTAGAATTCAATGAATATTATGCGATGAAACCTAAATGATTAAACTGCTCATCTCATGAAAGAGCACAGAAGTACCGTTAAGCAGCACACTTTGTGCCACCCTAATTTTGCAATGGACGTCTGCTGAGTGCGCTTCGCAAAACAATTAAACCCTTTACCACACCCCTAAAATGATAAAATTAAAAACTTTGCTATGCAATTTTTCTGCATTGCACAGTGGCTGCACTCACATTTTTTTTTTGCATTTTTTAATGCATTTTTATATACGTTTGCATGTACATATATACAATACGTGTGTGTGTGTGTGTAGTTAGAGGTCTTTGAGCATATTTTCGACGCCATTTTGAATTGCGTAGAATTTAGCTTTGCGTGTTTCTTAGACAAATTCAAATTGTTTTTGTTAATTTTTTCCCATGCGGCGTAATCAGCAACAACAAAAAATCTCATAAATTCTCATAAAAATTTCAGAATTTCTATACGTTGGTATATAGCTATCTCTATCTAACTAAATATAAGCTATCTCTTTTCATGTGTAGAGGTCACATGTCATAATTTTGTTGCTGTTTTTATTTTTATTTTTGTTGTTGTTGTTACTGTTGCTGCTGATGCTCGACAGCAACAACAATTGTTGACCTGAGGCATTTTTGTTGGTTGTTGCGCTTTAAAATGTTTTGATTAATTGGCTTAAAGCATTTGAATATGTTTTACGTGTTGTTGTTTTTTGTTTTTTTTTTTTGTAAATAAATAAATAAATAAATTTCATTAGCGAATTTTTAGCTTAACGGTTTTTGATTATTTTTATTTATTTTTTATTTTAAACATTTTAATTTTAATTAGTTGCGGTTTGCAATTTATCGCTGTTGTTGTTTGTGATTATCAAAAAGCTTTTTGTTATAAACTAATTATAGGTTAAACTCTTTAATTCAGTTAAATTTTCAGTTGCATGGAAATGTTTATTTTTGTATAACTTCCACAGAAAACAGTTTTGATTTAATGCCAAGCAAATTTATGCAGCTTTGTAATAATAGGGTTTCTGTTTGTATTTCCTATGAATTATTACTCGTAAGCAGGGATTTGTTAGTGATACAAATTAAAAACAAAGAAATACTAATTAGTTTTCCATAGGAATTTTACATACTTCGTCTAAATTTGGTCTGCTTAATTAATTCTTTGTATTCAGTTGAATTGTTCTTTAGTTTGAAATAATATTTAAGTATTAACTGACAGTTAATTAGAATTTATAGCAATCGGGCGTTGCAGACATTCAAATGAAAAAAAAAAAAAAATAGAAATAGAAATAAGGCTGCATTCGAGTGTGCACGGCTTGGAGATACACTGTACCCCCATAGAAACTTAAATTTGTCTGGGCATATTTTATTTGAATTAATGTAAAAAAAAAATATTTTCTTACAAAAATTGTACAGATTTGTATGGAAGCTACCACTTCTAGTGCTCCGATATGAACCTATATGGAATATTTTATAAGATATTGAGTAAAATAGACCAAATAAAAACAATAAAAACCAAATTATTTCATTAAAGAACTCAGACACTTTATATTATAGTCTAACAATTTTTGTTGTTCTTAGCCTAACAGGCGGACATGTCTTCATGTTTTAGTGGTCTGATTTCGACCTTTACACAATATTTTTTTTATTATAAATAAAATACATGAAAATTGTGTTTTTAGCCGAATTAATTACAACAACAATGGTTTTTAATACAAAGACTCAAAAATAGTTTATCATATTTGCATGGGGCTACCCTTTCTAGTAGTTGGAATTTGATTAATGTAAGTTAGACCATATTTTCCGTTTTTAGGTAAATAACAATAGCAAAATTAACTTGAAATATTGTATGGTGCTTTTTAATAGACGGACCACTTGTACATTCAAAGTGTTCCAACCACTATAATATGAAACTTTCATACAAATCGAATGCCTTCCTCAAAGTTGTTGTATGGAAAATGGGTCAGTCTTTTGAATTATAAAAACGTTCGAGTCTATGATCCATTGATAAGCATAATTTTTGCAAATTATCATCCGAAATAGTTGAAAGTTTTTCCACTTTTATCAAAAATCATTTTCACCTTCATATATTGTATATAATATACATAATATACGAAGAATCAAGTCTTCATCTTTATGCGAAATTTAATAACATTTAATTTTATTGAAGGCTTGAAACAACTAGTTCTCATTTGTGATCTTTTTTTTTATTTTATATATTAATATTTTATTTGATAGGAATCAGGACTCGGCATATCCTATAAACTTATTATGTCACACCCTTCTATTATAATCTCCAAACTGTACAAATTAGTGCATGCATAACATGAATCCACTTTCAGCTGCACCAGAAGCACTCGTTGTAGTGTTGGAGTTTGCAGATGGCTGTCTTACTGCAGCCCTTACTGCTTCACGCATTATTTTTTGGAAGTGTTCCCGAGATTCGTCTTCTGAAGCGGTACTTTGGTTGCAGGTGTTATTTAAATGGCAGTTTGAGCCGTCATCGATGGTATGTTGCGTGGGAAGACGACGAGCTCGACAATCAAGGTCGGTTATCAGCCCTATTTTTCGAGCTACATCGTGAGCGTCTTGGAAGACAATGATTTTTGTAGTATCATAGGATTTTTGTAGTATGTAGGATCATAACGATCTGGATTTGGTGGAGTGGCCCTGTTACTTGCACGTGAGTTGCTATGTGAGCGTCCACAGTACTTCTCTACACTCCTCATATTTGACTGCAGTCTGATGATCCTTGTTTGTAGACAAATCTGATTCCGCGAAAGTATGCCGGGTAGGAAAATTTTAAAGAAAATGTTTCGAGCAAAAATAAAAATTTGTTTGAAAAAATTTATATTTTTATTTAGTTGTAGCTCGTGCAACAGTTAACACAAAAATTGTAGATCTCCAATGATATCATTAACACGAATAATAAATTCTTCGATCTAGTTTTCTATAGTGTAGCACCATACAGCAATAGATCAAGCATCAAAACCCCAATCGATCTGATTATTATTAACAGAGCTAAACTTCACGAATATAAACCTGCACTAAGGATTGAATTTGGATAGATCCTGAGAAAAGTTTAAACCAATAGTTCAAACCGTTAGTATTAAAATAAAAAAAAAATGCTAATTTCCTACTAGAAACTCCATCATAAGTGAAGCCTAATTTGGTGTCCATAATTCGTATAGTTTCAGAGGTGTGAAGATTCATACATCAGGGCAGAAAGACTCGGAAATCAAGAACATATATACTCTATGCAATCTTTCACTTCTCGCTCTACCTGTTAATAATGTTCGCGAAGTATTCTTTTAGTTCGACATACTTAGTTCAACGGTGTTTAAATTTGATGATGCTTTCCCAAAAAATATGGCTTATTCAGTCATGATCGAACAACGGCCATCTAAGCAAGAAAGAACTCCAAAATATCCTATTAACTCTTATACAAATCTCCTGCCAATGGTAAATTTTTGCATATTTGGGATCAGGCAATAATTAGAGGGAAACAAATCTGGCGAATACGTAGCATGTGAAAACAATCCGAAGTCCAATTAAATTTATAATACGGTTCCATTGATTTCGATGATTGTCATAATGAAAAACCATATTTTTTCGTTAAATGAGACTGGTTCTTCTTGATATCAGTCATTGGCTTCAACGATTTAATAGAGCTATAATATATTCGCCTTTTATTGTTGCGCATTTCCCAAGTTAGTGAATTTGTGTCCCCAAAAACAATTTTAACAAAATTAAAGTCTAATATTTTTAGGCAATATATAAGTGTGACTACTTTGGTAGAAGTAAGCATTCATTTGTCAGCGTTTCAGCGATTCCGAAGTTGGATCAAAAAACATGTATATTAGGGACTTTGCAATCTAATTAAAATTTTATATAAAAAAAAGATGGCAGGCTTAATTCGTACAGAAGTTAAAAATATGAACAGCCAAATATTAGCAATTCGTCCAACAACATTGAACTTTATGTAGGTAGATCAAGGATTTTTTGTGATAATGCTTTGTGGAACGGGTTTTAGTTTAATTGCAGTTCGGTTATGGATTATAATGTTGATGAGTCATTTGACTAGGAAGACTTAACGATGATTCATTTCGATGTTTCATGATGGATGAAGTGATGAATCAAGACTAACACACTTAAGTCACTTCACTAGTAATTCGTTCAACAACCTGGAGTTATTTATGCTCTTTGTATTCAGCACCGTGTAAGCCAACATGGCAAGTGTACACGAAAAATAAGATTCGGACTGGTTCACTCTTCAAGACTCGATCCGGTGTTTTGCATGGAACCATCATATTTCATATGGAATCCCTATAAAAAGTGGCAGGTTCCTGAAGCTCATAAAACTGTTGTTGAAAATATAAAGACTCCAATTCAAAATGAACTCAGAAATCAAATGGATCGCTTGGTAGCTATTCCAATGATTAATTCTAGACTAGAATACAGCCAGCAGATTTTTCCAGCAATCAGATGGTGTAAATTCTAAAATTACTGAAGACTTTCAGCTACAAAATTTAATGTTGAAGTTTTTCGTCAATACTCAGCTACTCAATTCTAATAGGAATATTCATGGCATATAACATAACATAACATGGCCTATAATTCATAATATTGAGCTTTAGTATGAACCCGGAGCCCAAGAATTTGCTCAAAAAAAAAAAATGGAAGATCTATTGCAAACTCTCTATACTTCGTTGGTTTATTATATATAATCTTCATCTAAAATTACTTTTATATACTCAAAAATAAGATAATATCGTCTTCAGCTTCTTGAAAATGTTCTTGTTATGAATGATTGTTACAAAGATAAAGTTTGATGAAATGTCTTGAAACATTTAGAAAAATGGCATAAATATTTTGACGAAAAAAAAAACACATATTCCTGAGGACATTTTTTTCTTAACTCTTTACAAAATTTTGGGATCGTCGCCGTCGTTTTCGTCGTGTCAGCATAAGGACAAGTTATATCTATAAAAAAAAATTAATAAAGTACATTTGAGCTCAGAAGTTACAAATAAAACTTAGTTCAACGTATGTAATGACATAAGTATTTTGACAAGTTATTTTTGCAAGACAAAACAGCTCAATGCTATTCAGGAACTAGACAAATTACTATGAGCTAATAAGATGTATAGTCCCCTTTAGATTTGTTGACTTTTTGAAAATGTGTTGGCATTTAATCATTAAAATTTTCAAAGATTTCAGAAAATGCCAGTTCGAAATATCAATGACTTCAGCTATGATCTCTTCTCTGGTTTTGTGCAACGAAACATCTGTCTTAGGCTTTATGTAACTTTGTGGTAACTCCAATACCTATAAAAAAAATTTTGTTGTCATATAGCTTTCCGTAACAATCTATAACCTGAAGTAAATGCGTTATTATTTAATGTTCTCAAATATTGGCATTGGTTCAAGAAACCGATGATAGGAACCTAATTACACAATCCATTGTAAGAAATACATACCCAGAACATGACAAAGCAACCACCATGACATACTTTCTGACACACTTGAACATTTTTTGTTTTTGAAATTGTGGCAACCTCACAAAAATCTTTTATTTTCAATAAATTGTATTCGAAAGTACTTTCATCTATCCAAAATAGCTTTTTTTTAGTTAAAAATGGTTCTTGAATTTAAATAAAAATTGCACGATCCAACAATCACTATAATGTTTCGTCAAAATAATTATGCCGAAGTAATTATAATCGAATAAATAGAGCTGTTTTTAATCGGCGAGCCTTATTACTTTTCAAACCACATTTTGCATTTATTAGTTTTATTTTATTGAACTTTCTGAGGTCAAGCATATGTTATGGTACATAGGTAATATTTATAAACATTTTAGTTTTATTGTAATTTTGTTTCTAAATATTTCTAAAATTTATTGGGGCAGGTTTCTGATTTCACATGAGTGATAATAACTTCTAGATATCGCAGGATCTATATTTCAATCATAGATTTGTATGAGATCTTTAATCTAATCTTAACCTTTAAAAGATATATTATATGAACTCACATGTCTGAGAACTTGACTTTTATACAGTCAGATGGAAGGACAAAAAATGCCAATATTTTTGGATTTTGGATGGTGACTACGAGAGCTTTTTATATATATTTTTTCACAAAAGTATTAAATCCTTTTTAACAAAGTTCAGTGTAGCAACTGCTACACTATGAATTATTAGTAGTGCCTACAAAATTGCCTACATTTAATAATGATCAGCAAACATTATTCTACCATCAACAATTCTAAGAAATTTGTGGTTTGTAGATATTAGAAGGCCACCCTATATATTTTACCATACCATACATATACAGTTACTTAGTACAGCTGCCGTTTGTGAAGGGTGGTTTCGATCTAATAAAATGAATAATCTAACTAAATTGTTACTAAATGTCGCGTCTGTTGCTTTAGTCAGAAAAAAAAAAAACTCATTCAGGTCGTTGCTGTTCAGATACATTCAAGCCTTTTGCCATACAATTTTATTGTTGTTGTTGTTGCATTTTTATAGAGAATGACAGTTTGAAGGGCTTAAGCAGAGTTTAGTTAGAACAACAACAACAACAACAATAAGATAAACACTAACAACATTGGCCAGAGCGGCTGCCACCACTTTGAGCTATTAACACCATCCAAGATAGCAGCGGGGCAGTGTATTGCATCTGTATTGGTGTGCATGCACTCTCAAACAAGTTCTTTCATTTGCTATTTTTTTCTTCTTTTTTTTTTTTTAGGGCTGAAAACATGGAAAAAATCATCGAACCGTTAATAAGCATTTAATTACTCATACACATGCATAGCGCTCGCTCTCTATACACACATACACACACACACATACACACTTGCATATAAAGAGACGCAAAGAAAAGAGGCAAATAAAAACGGCAATTTTTTTTTACATTTTTCTACTTTCAGGGGCTTTAAGGGGCTGTTGTCGACTGTGCCGTGTTGTACCTGTCGCCTTGCCCCACCATTAATATCATCAGCGTTCATAGCACGGCTTTGAGTAATTCAGTGAGTGTTTCTGCTGCGGAGTGTGGCAGTGGCAGCGGCATTCTGTTGTTGTCGTCGTCGTCGAACGTCTCAATCTCAAAGCGCACCTAGCGCGCCCACACTGCCCTTCAGCAGAGGAGTCCACCACTTTGCACTTCTTTACTCTTGCCCATATGCCGTTCACTCAAAACAGCGCAAGCGTCTTAAAGGGGCGGAGTTTTTTTTTGTTCTATGGCAGCGCTGCGATTTTTTTCACAATTTCATTTTTTACATTTTTTTTTTGCTCGATTTTTTTTCGCAATAGTTTTTCATTGCATTTTCCCTTGGTTGTATTGTGGTGTGGTGTAGTGTGGTGTGCGGGCATCAGCAACATGGCAGTCGCACATTATTGTTGTTGTTGTTGTTTTGCTTTGCGCTCGATTGCAAATTGTAGCCATATTGGATTTTTTTTCTTCTCTGAACACTCGCGCGCCGTCGTTCTCACCTCTCAATGCCACCCTTCGCCCACCCACACCACATACTCAAACCATCCCATCCGCTGTTCAAGGTTCATGGCTTGATTTCAGCTGCGCCTTGTTGCTAACTCGTGACTCAACAATAATAATAGCAACAGCAACAACAACAACAATAACCGGCATATATATCTCTCACCCAGGGTGGGTGTTTGGCCACCCCCACGATTTTTTTTCATTTAGGTTTTTTCTTCTTTTTTTTATGCATACAAGGGTGATTTAATTTTTTTTTTTGCTTCTTATTCGTTTTGCCGGCGGAGAAGAAACTTTTGCCATGTTTTTTTTTTTTCTGTGTTTGTTTGCAGCGGCATAGCAAAAAAATTCGCTCGAAAATTATTTACTATGTACAGCGAAAGTTTGTTTGTTTGTCAGAGTATATAAAAGCAAGTTGAAAAGTATGTTTGTATTTGTGAATTTTTATTTCATTTCTATGTTCTTCTTTTTTTTGGAATCTGTTTTTTTTTTTTGCGCGAGCGTTTTTCTCATTTGCGCCGTGAGCTACGACGTCATCATCATTTGCGGCTTTGGTTTAGTTTGAGCGCGCAATTTTATTTAACAATTTCTATTTTTTTTTTCTTTCGTTCTTATTTTCCTTTTAGCTTTGCCTTGTTTTCCAGCTGCACGTGTATTGGTGGGTGTCGGTACGGTACAATGTGAAATTGTGTTGGTGTGTGTGTAAGGGTGGGGGTGGCGATGTGTGTGCGTTCATATCCGGCAACCGCGCTTCAGTAGTTACATGTCTGCCGCCTGTTTCCGTTTATTTTCATTTTTGATGCGCTACGCAGAGAAACTGATTTCAGCAAATATTTGTTGTAACCTGTTGGAACATACAAAAGAAGATTCCTGCTGATATTATGATCTTTTAGAGATGCCACAGGAATCTCTTGTTGCCACATTATAAACAAATCTCAATTCTTTGGTGTCACGGAAATCTCTTGTGGTTGGTTTTGAATATCTGGTTTATATACTCTGTTCCAAAGGGCAAAATAGAGTATACTAAGTTTTCGTAAATGTATGTAACAGGCGGAAGAAGGCGTGACAGACCCCATAAAGTTTATATGCATATATTTTTCATCAGCATCGAACATTGAGTCGATATAGAAATGTCCATCTCTCCGTCCGGTTAAGTCTTGATCTTGGAGACCGTAAGAGATAGAGCCTTCAAATTTGCATATTTAGATTCTCTTATACATTCTCCAGAACACCCTTACCGGATTCTTAAGGGTTGCTTACCATATACACCTACTCCTCATTATGAGTTGTTGTGTGAACAAATTTAGCTAGAAATACTTAAACTTAAGTAAATCCTTATCATATATTCCATTTAGGTCCAGATCGGACCGCACTAAAAGGGATAGCTCCATACGAATTTGTACAACTTTTCTGATTTTTTGTATAATTATTTTTTTCTTTGTGTATCTTGCATACTTGCTAAGAAAATATTCCAAATAGGCCAAGATCAGACCACTAGTTGCGGTAGCCCTCAAAGAAATCTCGTAGTAGAGCCCACTCGACTGTAGAATTATTTCTTGTTAAATTCTGGGTACAGGATATAAAAAGTAGATAGGGAGTATCTATTATCTTTGTGCAAACGTATGTAACAGCCAGATGAAGTTGAGGCAGACCCCATAAAATATAAACATATTATTCTTGATCAGCATTAGAAGCCAAGTCCATCTACCCTTCTGTCTGGTAGTCCGTATGAACAATAAGAATTTAAAGACTATGAGTGATAGACCCTGCAAGGTTGTTCATTTAGCCGCTCAAATTCCTTCTTTAGATAATTTTTTTTCAGTGTACGTGCTAGCCCTTCTCACTAAGGAAGCTTTAGTACAAACATACAAACTTTCCTTTCCGTTTTTGTTGTTTGAAAAAAGTTTTATAGTTGTTGTTAATTTAGCAAGAGATTTGGTTAATCTCACGTAAACTCTTCTAAAAATTAAATTTCATTAGGTTCAAATCGGTTCAGTTTTTGCTAATATCTGCGATGTAGATATGTCCGTAGATTGACGGTTCGAATAAGCCTGGAAGTTTGAATATCAAGACTCACTCATTCCTTTTTTAGATAAATCGTATTCAAAGAACGTGCCAACCGCTATTTAAGGGTTATGACTCATAAAAATCTGCACATCTTTTCAGAGTCTGTTTTTTTTTTGTTTTTTTTTTTGTTAATTTAGCTAAGACTACTAAGTTGGGTTTACACATATGGATCAGACTACTAGAAGGGAATCAAATCTGTCCTCATTGGAAAAAACTTGTTTTTGTTGTTGTTTAGTTCATCTTCAAATGACAAGTTAGAAGTCCTAAAAACTACATCTCTAAAAATTTGTGGAACCGTTTTTAAATTCGAGTTCGATTACAAATCCGAAAAATTGCTCTGTGCACAGCTCAAGACCGGTAGTGCGAAGACAACAAATCGATTGAGTATACTCTTGTCAAGCATGTCCTTCTGAAATATAGTCGTAAAATAGGTTCGAATAAAATAGACGACCGACAACATGCAAGATAAGAATCCTATTGAGTATGCACTGCTCAAGCGAGTACGTTTAAAACAGTCGAGCAAAAGGGAATCACGAAGAGAAAACTTTGGAATACGGAATGATCGATCCAGAAGAACAAAACATGCTGATATAAATCTTGAAGCATTCCTTTACTATGGTATTATTGTATTCAGTCTTCATTCAACTTTTGTAATTGAACGAAATCATGAATTATGCGAGTATTGCAGTGCAGGCTATAAATCGATTGAAAAAAGTGGGTGGACATAAGTGAAAAACAATATTTTCACAACTTAACAACTTTTTGTAGTAGATTTTATACAAAGTGGGCGGAAGGCTACTTCTCAAAAATAGGCTTTTATTTTCAAATGGCTACTCCATATATTGCTATTAAAAATGAAATAGTTTTCTAATTTCATGGGCTCATGCAGGATTTACGACCATGGAATATTGATGCTTTTGATATTAGTAATCTACACCAACAACAAAATTTTATAAGTAACTAGCGGAACCGGCTTGCAATAAGGGATCACCGACAATAAAATTTTTCAAGTCTCATTTTAAAATAATTGATTTATCATGGTACGCTACGATGATTTAACATAATTAATCCTCATGTCCCTGTACCTAAAATGGAAAGATATGAAATAATTTGATTTATATAGCGGTTGGGGCATCGCCCCCACCGATTTTGACCAAACTTAACAGGATTAGTTTACATGATCCCATTAACATGTATACCAAAATTTCTCACTGTATCTCAAATAGATGTAAAGACAAGTTGAATTTTGGTTTTCGCTTATAAGGGTGTTGGGGCATCATCCCCTCCGATTTGGTCAAAACTTAAAAGGATTACTTCTCACGATCCCATTAAAAATTGTACCAAATTTCATTTATGAACATCGAATAGATGCAAAGAAATGTTGAATTTAGCTTATCGCTTGTATTGGGGGTGGGGCATCGCCCGCTTTGATTTGGACAAAACTTAACAAGATTACTATTCTCCATTTCAATTACATGTATTCCAAATTTCATCCCAGTACAACATATGACTGCGAAAATATGACGAATTTTGTTTATAGATTATATGGTAGTGGGGCATTACCCCCACGAGGTGATTCGAGGTGGTCAATTTATTTCGAGGTGATCAATTTATTTAAATCGAATTTGAAAATCGAACTTCTATCCAATTCCAGATTTTCCCCAAATAATTATTGATCGCACTTTTCCTCCTTGGGGGAGCATGCATATATTGACCAACTATTTGACTCTTTAGAGGCGACATTTCTCTTAAACTCGGTTTAATGTATTCCCAAAATATACTTTCTAGCATTAGATATTTCGGCTGCGCTGGTGATTGAATGAATGTCGTTTTAATACCACCCCCTCCACTCATTTTCTCCACCTTGTGGAACAAATTTTCTAAATATTATACATAATGCAAACACCGAGTTTGAAGAACATCGGATGGAAAATAATGTTCGCCTTTTATCTTTGATCCCACTATTTCTCTTCTTAGATGGGAATTTCTGTCGCCCCCATCTTATTGCGCATTTTTATCATGAAATATATATGTATCTATATATATAGATATATATATATATATATATATATATATATATATATATATATATATATATATATATATATATATATATACTATTGTCTGGAAATTATGATGAATTTTCCGTTCGGAAATAATTGTTATGAAGCTGAAAAAGCCGCAGACTCCTTAAAATCATGCGTGATAATGATGAACGCAATTTTACTCACTCTTAACTTGAAGATCTTAATGTTCCTTCCAATTCAAACCGAGTTGGCATGGCACGAAGTGGAACATATCTCATGAAGGTTTCAGGATAAATGAGTATACATACGAGATAGTAGAGGATCTAGCTAGCCATATTATACAATAATATTATAAGCTTGAAATTTTAAGGAACTTTTACAATAAGTTGCAGAAGACACTGAGATAGCTTGACTTCTGTGACAGAGGAAAGTTTATACGGCTTTGTAAACTCTCTACACATCAATCGCCATCTAAATCGAGCATCTAAAGATAAAACATATTTTTGGAGAAGAGTCTGACACTATCATGCATATACTTTGGAACTGTTCCATATTATGAAGTGCAGAAAGGAATTATTGGTAGCATGATATCTGAAGAAAGCATTTCCAATATTTGTCTCAAAATTTAATTAGCAAACGTTATAGCGTACTTATTATGTCTATGCAGATCCAGCTGTTTTGTTTACTAGTTTTTTTCTTTAATAAAAAAAAAAAAAAATGATAAGCTTTCCATGAGGGTGTTTGTGTTTATGTGTGCGTTTGCAATGTCTGTCGTATACCGGCTGTGAAAGCGACGTGCGGTGTGCCTCATCTACCCCATGCGGCTTGCTCCATTTTTAAAATTTTTCGTTCAAAGCAACACACATACAAACACACGTGCACACACATACAAATGTGCAGGAAAATCCGACGCACACAACTGCACATGTCAATATACAATTTTAAATAAAATCTTTTTTTTTTTTTTTGATTTTTTACGCGGCATTTCCCCGCTTTTTTCTCGTACTTCCCGTACTGCCCTGTTGCAACGTGGGCCACTGTGGGTGGTTGCCATGCAATTTTGTGCGCTGCTCGCTGCGAGGATATTGCCAGTGGCCTTTGAAATTTTCAGCTCAACGCTTTTGATTCTCAGTTCGTGTTCGGACGTCGCGTCGCGCATTTGAAATGAAAGAAATCAGACGAAAAACCGCAAATATTTTCTCGCGACTATTGTGCCCACTGTGCACGGTTCGCTCCACTTTTTATGCGTTTTGAGTACATTTTGAGTTGGATTTTATTTTATGTTTCATTTCTTTCATTTTTTTTTTGCTTTGCGTTTTCATTTCACTTAGTCGTGTGTGTTGGTTTTTCTGTTTGCAACTCCGCGTGCGCACATTTTCCCGGCAGTTAGAGCATCCCCCCACTATAACACTGCATAACAACCACCTTACCCTACTGTGCCCGCTGCCGCTCTTGCGCAGCGTCTGTTGCTGCGTAGCTGTGTGCGCGCTGTCACTTGCCGCCAATGTTGTCGCATTGCTGCTGTTGCTGCTGCTGATGCTGATGCTGCTGCCGGCCGCATTCATTTCATTTTCGCAGGCTCCATGCTTTATCCTGCATCCTGGCCTTGTGCAGTATCTCGACGGCAGCCGCTGCTGGCAGTACATCAGCAGCGCGACAAATAAATCTTAGTCAGCCACCGCAGTTACCAAAGTCAGTTGCAGATACAGATACAAATATTTTACAGATAGATAGTCTTTGCCAAAGCAAATTCAAGCCAAAGTTAGTAAACAGTTACAATTTCGAAGGCAGTCACCGTCGTCGCGCCAGTTTCAAATGACACTTGTGCAACAACAGCAACAACAGTCGTCCATACAGGCTGACTTGACTGACTTTGCAACTTGAAATTGATTTATGGCTCAAATATTATTTCTGGTCTCGCTTTCTGTTAAAGTCGAGCGTCGAGGCCAAGATTTCTGCAAAGCTTTCTGGCGGCCAGTTTACTTTGGTCTGACGACTGACTCTGCCGGACAGACGGACAATCTGGCTGCCTGTCTGTCCAGCGAAACGTGCGTGTCCATGTATCTACATGTGCCAAAGTGAGCGTGTGCGTATATAACTAATATACATATATGTATAGACTCGTACATATGTGTTTTTGTATGTGTAACGGCGGCGTGTACAGCTGAATCGGTGTTTGTCACTCACTCGAGCGTGTTTCAATTCTTGTTCGAAAGCCTTCAGTGACATTGACTTTTAAATCATGTGCAGCACAGCAAAAGAAACAAACAACAAGTTTTTAATATCAAAATAACATATTATATACGAGTATAAATATCAAACCATAAATAACAAAGTATATATATATATCTGTATATATCTGTATATATATGTACGTACAATACATAAACTCGTTGAAAGCAAATAAAGCATTAAAATAATAAATTTCGCAAAAAAAAAAATAAAGAAAAAAAAAAAACAGTCACACAACAAAAAATTATAATAAACAACTTTCGCTTAAGTCGACGATAAAAATTAAATGCAACAACTAAAACCACTTAACAAGTATTCGCCGTAATAAGTTTTCGAAGGGAAAAATCAAAATTATATACCAACGCCCAAGTAAGTTCAAATTGTTTAAAAATTACAAACCTTGCAGATCAAATACAATAACTAAAGAAGTTAATAGTTTAATAATTTTTTTATTATGTTTTGTATACAAAAATTTGCTTAGTTACTACGTTTATACGAGTGCCGAATTTACGATTTTTTTAAATATTTTTTTATGAAGTCAAGTGAAGTCTTTATATACGTTTGCTTGCTACTTAAATCGCAAAATCAGTTTTATGTGTAAACATAGGTATAAACGCGGTATTTGAGGGGGATAAAAATATGTTAAAATCAAAATGAAATATTTATATGTTCTTCAGTTTTCAATGATTTTCAATTTTTGATGATATTTGATAGAATTTGTAATTTTTACATATATTATGTGGATTAGGCTGCTTTATATAATAGAAATCGCAGATAGGGATTTTTGTATGGTGTATTTTTTATGGAGTTCTAAATGAAATAGCGTTTTATGTTGTGAATATGTTTGTATCTTTTCTTCTTCTTTGCTAAAAATCACAACCAACTGTCTTCACCATAAAAAATTTCACTGGGTAACAATCAAAATGTCTTTGGTTAAATCATATTTTTTTCAGTGTTGCAAGGCTTCAAAATGTTTTCTAAGAAATTTTTAGAATTTTCAAGTTTAGTTTGTTGTTTGTTGGTCAGTTTTCCAAAAACAATTCGTAAGTTCCATCCAAAGTTTAAATTTATTTGTAAAAAAGTGTTTTAGGATAATTCCGATTTCAGAGGTTTATATCAAGTTTGGAAAGAAGAAAAATGTATATTCTATTTTTTAATACTCGTAGAATATTTTTGTGTTGAAGTGAAAATAAGTTGGGTTTGGATGGGAATGGCTGATATTTTAAACCACTTTAAATTCTGATATAAATGGCTTTTAATTGAAACTCTTAAAAATTAAATAAAAATTGAAGATGATACAAAATTATTAAACATTTTCTGAAACATATAAGATGGGACGGTGTTTATAATTTAAATTAAATTTAGAATATCCGAACATTAAACGATTTTTATTTATTTCTGAACAACAACACTGAATAACGAGGCTTCAAAAGCAATTTAATATAAATAAATGTAAGTTTAATTGTAATCGACGACTTCCATCTATTTCTATCGAAAGCTTCTCCAAAGTTTTGGAAGAATTTTTTAAACTTTTTGCAAGAAGCATGAAAAGCAACAAAGCAGAAATATTGCTTCAAAAGTTACTAATGAAGCATTCCATTTCTCCAAGTCGGAAGAGTACTAAAGAATTAAACCATTGAACAACTCGACATAATCTAGTAAGTCCGTATGATAAATAAAAAAAGTGGACTCTGAAGGTATTACAGACCGTAATTAGAGAACTTTCCAGCTATAGTTATTACCATACTCATAAAAATAATCATCGTTTGGCGCAACTGCTGCTACATGCATGTACCTTTTTTGAACCCCTGAAAAATCCACATTCATATAGACCTTTGGGTCTCTTGAATACACAACAAATTTTAGGATAAATTCTGACAGACGAAATGGTTACTTTAATAGAAGACATAATATTTTCCATGTTCAACAATGTGGATTTCAGTCGTAGCATGACACCTCACATAAGAATTTAAAAAAAAAAAAAGTCAACTTAAGTCCCGCTTTGTATAGCCAAGGCATTACTGATAATGAAAATTATTTTTTAGATATTTTATAGATATAGTTTGAGGCAATTGCATGGCGTGCTGTTTGAGTAGCATCATAGGTTTGAAAAGCGCTTACAAACAGTTCGAATAGATCGATTTTGATGAAGTAAACGCTAAATGTTAGACCTAATAAAGCTTCTAATCTTTCAGTTTTTCAATTTAGAATCCAGTGAGTGGCTTTTAACTGATGCGCGCACAAGCAAACAGACATAAATTAGATCTAAGTTTTTATTATACTATGTATAGATTAAGGCAGTTGGAAAATTATGGGATTCAGACGGAGAAGCATCCGTTATCTGCTCTCAATAAAATTGTTAATTTAAAATCTGATATAGATTGGGAAAACCTTGGGTTTTCTCGTAATAATAAACCTTTTTTTAATCACCGTGTAGAATCTATTGCTCTAAAATTAAATTAAATGGTTAAGCACCTATTTTCAATATAATTAGTAATAAATTTTAATCACAGCACTTTCGATTTCATATCAACATATTAAGATATGAGGTTTTGTAAAAACCATATTTTATTAGTTGTAGGTGCTAAACGGTCATATGTTGTTCCTAAGCTCTTACATTTAAGTCAAAAGCTCATTTAAATTTTCCAAAGCCCCAAATAAAATATATATAACTTCGTTATTTTATTTGATTTTGATTAATTAAAATCAATTTAATTAAGATATAAACAGTTAAAAAATATACACATATACATATTAAATATTTCTAGTTCATCTGTTCAAAATCTTACTAAATTTGAGAAGCATTTTTCTTTTTTTCCAAATAAAAATTAATTAATTAATAAAAATTAAAGTTTTTTAGTCGACTAGACCAATAGCAGATTAAGTTTATATACTAAATCAAGCTACCTGAAAAGTGTTTTCCATTTCTATTATTTTATTTTTTACCACTCGGTCATTAAAAGTAGGTTCATGTCTTTAAGTTTAGGAGACCGCATGCAGTTATGTGCCGATAATTTGGATTCCGAAATATATAAGTAATTTTAGATTTGATATGTAGGCTCAAAATATCATTATTTTATTTTATAGTTTTTTAAGACATTTCACGAAATTTTGGTATCAATAAATCTATATATTGATTAATCGGTTTATTGGTCGCTATATCTTTAATCTTTTAGGATTGTACGCTTTATTAATATATTTGTGCTTCTTGAAATTGTTTAAAATGAATAGATAGATAAATAGATAAAAAGCTCTATATTCTATTTTTTATACATTTGATCCCGAAGATTTCAAAATGCTAAAAATTATGAGAGTAGACTGTTCTAGAGAGTCCACACTAAGTCTAGAATCTCTAATATCTAATACTATATTTAAACAAATTAATGAATAAAAATTTGGGTTTAGTAATTATTTAAATAATTTAAAATAAAACTGCAAACAATGTTTTGAAATCATTTTCAAGGCGAATTATGAAGAGATGTGTTTAAAAATAGAAAAACTATTTTTTTGTGACTATTTAATTTTTAGATAGAATATATTCGTAGAGTCTTTTTAGTTCAATACATTTCCATCACAGTGCTTTTAATTTTTTTGCTCACTTTATTCTTGTAGTAATGATCTTCAGATTCCATCAAAATATTTAATCATCGAGTAACTTCTTCGGATTTGATGGTAAAATAAGAAAAAATAAAAAGATGAATAATGGAGCACTTTCATTGTAGTTGTTCATAAAGCAAGATGTGTAAAATTTGGGATATCTTACATTAATCCCTATAGTATTTGCCATAGCGATTCAAATTGGATCACTAGAATGAGTAACTTCCATACAAATTTATTAATCTGTTCTGAGTTTTTCTATGAAAAAATTATTATTCCTGTTAAGAACTAACAAATTTAGTGTTTGTATTATCAATTCTAATAAAGTAATCCGGAAATCTCCAAATAGAACCATTAATATTGAAAGCAACATAAAAAATTCGAGTCAATGGAATACTGTTTGTATATTTAGTCTTCTCTATTTTCTCTTCAGATATTATGTATTCAATGAACTCTCTAAGGTTTAGTAGCGAAAACAATCTACTCCTGCATTTGTTATTAAAAAATTATGTTTTGCTTTTGTTTTTTTTTTTTTTGCTATAATCACTCAATTTGGTTTATCTTACTTAGTTCTAAAATATTCCATAATACCATATCGGAGCAGTAGGTTAACTCCCTTACGAATCTGTCCCACTTTTTTTTATTTATTATATGAAAATCATTTCTTTTAGTTAGATATCTGAAAGTAAAGCTCTCTGCATCGTTGTTTCCATTCAAAGTAATGAAGTAATAAAGTTTGAAGAATTTTGTAATCATGTGCCATGAACTTCATCAACATCTGCAAAATGTCACCCGATATCAAATCAAAGGGTTTATTCAATGCACGAAACCTGCTATTAGAAAATTATTGGCTCAAATTAACCAAATTTTTTACTCTTTCAACAATCGAAGTATTCCGATTGTTATTACCAAGCAATTTGGCGAACTTAGAATTGAGAGTTTGTTTTAGAGTTTTCAAAAAATATAGAAAAAGAACCTCTACGATTTTTCGGTCGAACTGAATGCTAACAATTTATAAAATTGGGAAAACATTTGAATATATGTATGTTCTGTTACACATATAAGCGACTTGTAAAAAAAAAATGTCTCGAAAAAGAATTATTTTTTCATCAATATCTACTCCGGTTGTGTCATATAATTCGCCTTCCTAGCGCTAAGTGGGTTGTTATTTATGTGTCTGGCCATGTAGAAAAATTCCAACAAACTAATAGTACAAAATAATTTTTCACACGAAGGGTATACAACAAATTAAAATCGTTTTGTAATTAAACTTCAGAGTTGCTGAGAAACATTTATTTTTTTAACTGAGCAATTACTTTTAAAAATAAATGCAATCTCTCAAAAGTAGCGAAAAGAAGGTAAAATCATAACCGATTTTGGAGTTTTTGCATTGAAGGAAAGTGTTTTATTATTAAAAACGGGTACATATACCAAAACAGCGTCGAAATATTTATTGTAATAATAACGACTGCTGAGCTTTTAACCATTATTTATATAGAAATGTATATACTCGTCTGCATGATACATAGTAGTATGTGCGACAAGTATTCACCTTCATGGCTAACACATAAAGAGATACATGCATGGAGACAGTATACTGTCGGCAGAGTGGTCTGAAATATTATTACGGTGCATGGCGCATCGATAAATAATTTATTTCGTGCATCAGGTGCTGCTGACCCATTTTAACGATGAAGAAGATTTTATTTATGATTTTGTCAGACAACTGCACGCGAATAACCAGTCGGAAATTTTGGTAGCTGCAACATATTCGAGTGCTTTATTAACAATTGGATTTTTGATTTAGTGAAAATAATTTTGTACTCATTTTTTTTTTAGTTTTTTTTTAAATTTGGCTAATTTTATTAGGCTTTGTCATTGAGATTTTGCATTTCGGTTTCATTAAAAATATAAATGTGTCAGAAATTCAAAGAAAAAAAAAATGTGTTCTTAGTAGTCGATTATTTCAAGCAGAATTTAATTAAATGGAAAATAGTTTTAAATTGTTCATAAGCCCTACATGCCCACAAAGCAACATCAAATCTGTACTCCAACGCACTTGAAATGTCCTCTGTGGCATTTAAGCAAAAAAAAAAAAAATTTTTATTTGTGGTACAAACTCTTTATAGAAGATCAAGAAGATTTTAATGACTGAAGGATGGCAAAACGAATGCCAATATTAAAAAAAAACAAGCCAACTTCGATTAAGTGTGAAGGTTTTGATTACTGTATTCTTCAATTACTTCGTATTTTCAAACAGCAAGTGATGTGTTGAGGTATGGAATCTGCAAACAGATTGTATCACCTCAGATCGAAGTTTCGCCAAATGCATCTCAGTTCATTTCCAAAAGACCGCATCCATGTTGTAGGATCACCAACTATGAAGTGACTTACTGAAGGATTATTTGACAATATGTATACAGATGCAGGTGCTTTCGCACCCAACAAGCAGAAGGAGGAAAGCCAGACCCCAAAAAGTATTTTTGATTAGTGCCATAATAAGAGTGGTTGAAGAGGTGTCCAATTGATAGTGTGTATATATATGAAAAACGAGCACTTGGAAACTATAAAAGATGAAGCCATCAAGTTTGGATATTTCGTAGCAGGTGCTAACACCACCTTGTAAAGAAGTTTTTATTGTCGTTTAAAAATTAACTAGAATCGTGGATCTTAGATTATTCAAAATAAGCCTACAAGGAATCAGATAGTATATAACCCTAATACCTATTAAGGATTCAATGTTATACAGAGTAGTTCCCGGAACACACTCTACTACAGTTTTCTCTCTTATTTCGGATAGACAAGATACAGTGAAATATTTTGGAAATTTTAATACATGTCGTTTAAGAATTTCTCGGTTTTCTGCAAAAGTTTTCGGTCGGTCGAATAGTAACGATTGTTTAGGTGCCCGCGGACTATTTAATTTTATTTAATTTGCTGATATTAAAGGAAATAAAAGAGTGGCTGGAACTACATCAACCACGGAAGTTCCGGAATTTTTTTGAGTACTTCATTTCGGCCAAATCTATTAAAGAAAGTTTCTTCGTGAAATATGCCATCCTAGATGTAGGCAGGTTAAACAGTTAGTGCTATTAATGCAATGAAATTAATATGTGTACCTCAGAAGTTCTAAGGGCTACCTACAAACTTAACTGATTACCAATTTAGATATAATCCTTATAAAGTGGGTCCCACCCAAGAATATACCGTCAAAAGAAGACGAAACTTACTTACTTGAATGGCCGTCAATAGTCTCCTAATCATGGCCGCCAGCCGCCAAAGTCCTGTGCGCACTGGCGCCAGTCGTTTTGAATACCAAGAACGGAGAGATCTCTCCATACCTTATCATTCCAACGCTTGCCCGTTTGTCCTATATTTCGTCGTCTTCCAATCAAGTTTGGGCCCCCCATGTAAACCAAGCGTGCTGAAGCTTTTTCATTCATTCGAATGAGGCGACTAGCCCAGTGCAGCGTTGTTAATCTTATGCGCTGGACTATGTCAACCTCATCGAATAGCTCATACAGCTCGCGGTTCATACGGTAGCTAAACTCGTCGCCTACCCAAAAGCCCTGCGAAGAATCTTCCTCTCAAAGACTTCGCATGTTGTTTCATCTGACTCAATCACAGTCCATGGCTCTGCACCATACAATAGAACCGGAAGTATAAGCGTCTTATAGATCTTGTTTTTTGTCTTCGAGAGAGGGCTTTACTTCTCATTTGCTTGCTCAGCCCAAAAAAGCATCTGTTTGCACACGTGATTCTTCGCCTGATCTCCACGCTGACGTGGTTGTTCCTGGTCATTTCGGATCCAAAATAGACGAAGTTTTCTACAACACTGAAGTTGAAATTCTCCATCGTCACTGATAGTCCAAGACGCATTGACGGAGTGCGAGAAGACACCAAGTACTTCGTTTTGTCCACATTCACCGCTAGACCTATAAGCCGAGACTGTTTTTCAATCTCTGAGAACGGCTTACTGACTCGCCGTTCCTGCATGCTGATGATATCCATGTCATCATCGTACGCAAGCAGCATCATTTCCTTTGGAAGATCGAGCCCGACATACTCTGTATGTACGGTCACTGGCGTAGAATGTATTCCATCAGAAGATTGAAAAAATCGCACGACAGAGCATCGCCCTGCCTGAAACCTCTCTTGGTATCAAAGGCGTCGGAGTTTTTCCCTAAGCTGACATCGATTTGTATGTTAGATAGCATCGTCATGCAAAGACGGACAATCTTTGCCGGGAAACCTAGTGCAAAAAGGGCGTCGAAAAACATCGATCGTATCGGCGTGTCGAACGCAGCTTTTCGGTCTGGAGCAACACTGATATGGTTCTATCAGTGAATCCGAAGAATAATTCCGCGGTAGATGGCACAAACAGTGGGGGTCTCCTCTTTTAAGAAATATAGAACAAAGTCTTTTGGTTGTTTTAATTTAACTAAAAACGAAAAGTTTGATGTATCAAATAAATAGACCTACACTGATCCATATATTATATATCCCCAATACAAATATAAGATTCAATGGGATACTGTGTAGCTCGAAGTAGAGCTCTACTGTAGCATCGGCTAGACAAGCAACAATTAATATATTTACCTTCCGGAAACTCTTCTACAGGTCGGTTAATACTATTTCGATTTTCTCTAAGTTTTTCAACATTAAAGGAAATGAAGGAGTGGACTGGCTGTCAGAGCTGCTGCTACAGCACCAATGGAAGTTTTTTGAGTGTTAGTTTTCCGTCAACATTTCTTCGGAAAGTTTGCCAGCCAGGCTAATTGAAATTAAAATGTGTACCAGCAACTTAGATAGCAAACTAATGAATGAAGAAGGGACCCATCCTAAGAAAAAAAACCGCTTGTGGAAAACGAAACCCTTATTCTGTCACTGTCCTGTTCTGGACAAACTTAATAACACCGTAAAGAACGTTTCGACAAGGAACGCTCTTATAATATCAAAGAAGCAGAGTCTTCTCTGGTTAGCCTAATCATAATCGTCTACATTATAAATTTGAATTTATTAGGTCGCAGTACCCGTTTACTAATAAAGATTGCCTTTCACCTCCAGTCACTTAGTCCAAAAAAGATCGTAACTGCTTATTCGAGCCAGAGTTTTATTGATTCTACTTGTTACTTTGGTTATGGGCTATATTAACCTGAAATAGATTTGGTGTTATTAAGTTAAAATAAAATTCAAGACGTTCCTTAATTCATAGCCTCGAACAAACTACTCTAAGTATTTTCGTGATTCTTTTATTTATCCAAAATTCGTGTAGGACTACCAAAATAGTTTCCTTTCGTTAATCTGTTTGTTCTAAATTAACTTCCAATATAAAATATTTAAATGAAAAAAATGAATACAAATTTTGCCATTGAAAGGTCGTAGCACTTATTGTATCAGAAATTAAGTAAATATCGAATAGCGCTCCTATTAATTGCGATCTTTTAATAGATTGAAATAGCAAACTGTATAATTCGGTTTATATTCAAAATAGTCTCTCACATGCTGTAATGGATCTAAGTTATGACCAAGTTAATAATCGATGCAAATCTTATGCGGTTTGCTAATGCAGAACGCCAAGACAGATGAAATCTCTGGTACAAGTGTGCAGCAATAGAAAATAATTCAAATTGTGATACCACTTCTACTAATTTGAACTTCAAATTTTATTTTAATTCCTTTTATCAATTAAATCGATTTTTAATAAAGCAAAAAGTTAAATAGAAGCAATACAATTCCCTTTTTTTTTCTCTTAAACAAATTCATTTGTTGCGACTAATGACCACTATTGAAAGGACTCACTTCTTTCTTATTTATTTGCATTTTTCTATAAGGCTTGATTTTTGATTAATGCTCGCCTTTTTCATCATTATTCATCAATTCACTTGCGTAAATTTTTCTTAACATTCAAAAGATTTATGCAAATCCAAGATGAACACCGAAGTAAAGAAATAGAAAATTGAATCCTTTTACAGGCGCTAAACAGCCACCTAACGCAAATGGTCTTTAATTAAAATGAATGAAAGCGAGAAAAAAAAGCTGAACTGCGTTGTAAGCATTTCAGCTTCTTCTAACCAAAAAATAAGAAAAAAAAAGAAACCCCCATCGAATATCTTTTGTGGCTTTGCTTAAATTTTGTCATTTATAAATTGGAAAAGTTTGCTTAAGCAAATTATGCCATTTTTATGTAAAAAAGCAGCATTCACTCAGTTTTAAGTATTTCGCTGTCCATTTTCCAAGTGCGTCATTTCGAAATGTCCGAGTGGCAGAACCCTTTCAGTGAAGCAAATCTTAAGCTGTCGCTTTCGGTTGTTTTGATGCCAAAAAATGATGCCAAAAAAAAATCAACAATAATAACATCCCAAATGAATAGCAGCGCAACAAGACGAGGCAAACCGTAATTTTTCTATTTAGTTTTAAGTCTGCATAATTTTTTTTTTCTCTTATTTTCTTGTCTTTTTTCCTGCATATCCTGCACACCTAAAATTAGAAGGGTTGTGTCAGCTTGGCAGAGCGTTTGTAAAGCTTTTAAGTAGATAATGTAGACCTAAATTATTAATATTCTTTGTCAGTTGGTAACAGATTTTAATCGTGCTCATCGTTTAATTTTGGAAATTATGTTGAAGTTCGGTGCTCGAGATCTATGCCCATTTATAAATACACCATCCCTTTTTCCAAAAAAAAAAAAATCTCCAACAATCTGATGATTACTTAACTGTAGCCCACTGCCAAAACATAAGGTGCAGATGGGTCCCACGTTGGGCGCCGATTTGATACAGATTTAATAATTTTTATTATTGTGAAATATCTAAAATAGCTTCAGATCGAAAACCTATGTCATAGAGAAATATCATGTCCAGATTATGCTTTGTCCTGATCTTGACAATTTAGAAATCCCTTTTCATTTAATTATAGAGCATCAATACTTCAGTTTGACCGAGTTCAACTATTTGCTTCTTGTTTTTCTTATATATACATACAAACATCTTGCTCAACTGATTGTGGAAATGTCCTTGTGCGTGTTTTCAAGCAAATAAAAAAGGAAGAGTCATCCTTCGACTGCTGCTGCTGTTGCTGTTGCTGCTTGAGACAAACAAATTAAAAGGGGATTATCATGCTCAGCATCATTGCTGCAACTTTTTCCTGCCTCGTTTTCGTTTTCGATTTTATTCAGATTTTGTTTTTTTATTTAAAAATTTTTTTTTTTGTTTAGCTTCCTCGACGATGATGACGACGACGATGAGTTTTAACCCTTTCGATTTAAGTTTTGCGCTGCTGTGTTTCTTCTTTTCCTGTGGCGTCATCAACATAAATGTTCCCTTGCGTCTTTGCCACCACTTCCTCTAACCCTTTTACGAGTATGTGTCACTCAGCTGACATCATCCACTCTATGCAGAAGTTGATGATGATCTCCTTGCTTCGATCTCACTCGTCTACATGTGCCCTTCCTGCTGCTGCTGCATTCACCACAGAGATTTATACGATTTTTTTTTTCAGTCTGCTGCGAAAATTATTCAGATTCAGATACAGATTGCGCTCATCCATCCATCCATCCGCCGCGCTGTTGAATTCAGCTGTTTCAGCCGCTTTTTGTTAAGGTAGGCAAGGGTTCGGAACTGCAAATGCGACGATTTCAGTTTCATTTTCATTCTCAACGCGAAAAACAACAACAAACGCGATCCTCTGTAGGCAGATCGGCGTAGCTCAAGTTGAAGCCAGTTGCTGCGAGTGCGTTCAACTTTAAGTTTTTGATTTATAGTCTTGATTTGGTTTGGTTTGGTTTTTTTCTGTTCTATACTTGTTATTGTCCTCTCTGTCCCCTGAATGAAAGCGAAACAAACAATGCAAAGGCATACGACCCCTCGATGATACAAGTACTTAAGTAGGTCTATAGGCTATATAGCAGACAATCAGACAGACAGACAGACAGACAGACAGAGCGACGTTTTCGGACGGACATACACTTTCGGTTTTCAACGCAACACTGGCAGACAATCGTAAATTTGGTTTGTGTGTAGGCTGCGTTTTGTATTATCTTCAGTGATTTCTTTACTCCTCGAATTGCTTCCTTGCTCTTTTCTTATGATGTAATAAATATTCCTTTTATTGCCGCGCACTGACTGCCTGTTGACGACCCTTGAGTTGGCCCTTGCCACTTATTATTCCTGTTGTTTTTTGTTGTTGTTGTTTTTTGTTATTATTGTCGTTGGTAGCAATCCTGGCCATTGTTTGCCTTTGCACTGATGTATCTGTAGTTGTTGCTGTTGTTGTTGCTCTTACTGTTGCACTTGCTGCATGTGAAAATTGAACATGTGTTTTTCTTCCTAGCTATTTTCTCTTCTTCTTTATAATTTTTCCATTCTTGTTTTCTTTTTTTCAGCTTAGTTCGGTTTTATATTTTGTAGATTCGCTGTAAATCTTTTGTTCGAAATCTCTTGATTATATTGGTGAGAAAAATCTTAACTATTTAGTGGTTGTGCAGCGTTCTAGCCCCTGATTATATAATAAAGATAAGCAATTGGCCCTTTGGCGTTGAGGGCTGCATTCGTATTGGCGTTAATTGGTCACATTTGATTTATTGACAGAAGTTCTAGAATTCAGCATACGATAATTGGTTGGTTGACTTAGAGAACAGGAAGAAGTTTTTTTATTCGTTGCACCTGTTTGTTATTTAGGATAGACGAGCCGCGATATCTTGTCTTGAAGCTAGTACTTTTAGGCAGTTTACAATTTGGGATCTTTCCTGTTTTTTCTTGTTGTGCCCAAAGATAAAAATTATGGCCATCTGCCAAATACTAAAATTTTCTTAAGTCTAGAACTGCCTAGACACACTTGGATGCCTCTGCAAGATCTGGCTCATGGAGCAGAACGTAGCTCTTTTTGTCTATATGAAACTCGATCTATGCTAAGCTGTAGCATATAAATTTTATCTTTCCATTTATGGGGCTTGGTTGGAATCTATTTTTCGTATAATTTAGAGGTAAAGCAATTCTCTTCATCAAGAGACGGAAATTGTTGAACTGTTGGAATTGAATGAATACTAAGCGTTTTTTTTTTCTTCGAAATTTCCGGATTTATTGTGCTTAAATGGTTACAAATATATTATTCAAAGTAATATCCATTTTGAGGCTATCCAATGATCGATGCATTTCCTGCATTGCTCATACGAAGTGAACAACTGCCATGTGTCATCTACCGGAACAAGTGGTCGTCGGAAATTGTGACATCTGAAGAATACGGTGGGTGGGGTAGTATTTCAGCGTTTCCAAATAGGACTTGACCCGTTTTGCAAATTTAAGTCGTATGACATCCAGTTTTCTTGCTTTTGAAGCAATCCCATGGCGTTTATTAACGGTCGACTCATAAACTCACAATAATTCTGACAACTTGGTCGTTTGCATTGGTCCACCAAGAGCAATAATTCCTATTCTTCTTCTTCTTCAACAATCTTTTCGATGACCCTGGGCTGGTCTTCTTTTAATCTTAAAATAATGAATTTCCATTATTAATGAAATAAATAAGTCGTCTGAATCTCCATTATATCTAGAAATAGGACGGAACTCGTGAAAAGTTGCAGGTGCTACTCATTCAAAATCAAACTATGTTCCAAAACTTTGTTAAACTTTAAACTTTGTTTAATCATAAAAAAAAAAAAAATGTTCGTAGCTCAAAGCACTTGGACTTTCGGATCGAACTTCTAAGTCACTTATTTTTGCTTCCTCTGCGAAGAACTCGCTTTGCATCACCGTCAGGGTTAAGAAACGAAGTTAAAATTATTTTAAATGATTTATTAATGATTTAATTATTTTCTTTTACTTTCAGAACAAACATTCTAATGAAACACAGTAGGTGGAGTTTAAATTTATATTTAAAGGTAAGTGAAAAAAAAAAGAAGAAATTATTTCATAATATTTTAGAGTTGGACTCGGTTCTTTTTCTTTTCCCAAACATCAATGACCAACGACAGACCTATGCAAAGTCTTAAAGTTAAAGGCTAAATAACTGTTTGAATTCTGGCCTGGAGATTTATTTCTATCCTAAACACATTAAGTATCCAAGTAACTCCTAAATTTGGATATTTCGTAAGAAAAAAATTATTTTTTTCAGTTGATAGAAAGTGTTTGAATGAAAACTGTTATACTGTCATACTTTTAGGAATTGCCAACATACAAACCAACATCCTATTTTGGTATTTTGTAAGAAAGACTTCATTTTTACAATGGATGTCAAGTTGAAAATCGATTTAGTGCTTCTTCAGAGTTAATGTATAATATATATATTGGAATGAGTGACAGCCCTCGTACAAACCCAAACCCTAGGTTTTACAAAAAAAAAAAAGAAAAAATATTTGATACAATAAGAACCACTCCTTATTCCGAGTTATTGTATGAACAAATGTTAACTGTTATTGTTTTAGGTGCAGATCAGACCATTAAAACTAGTCCTCCATACAAATCTGCCCCTATTTTCTGGGTTTTATGGAAACATTTTTTATAATTGTTATTAATTCAGCTGGTTTTTGATAGACTTATAAAATTTTTCATATAAGTTCCAAACGAGAAGTCTTCATACAAATAGTTGAGTTGATTTACATAAATATATTCATCTGTCTGCCTATCCTTATAAACATCGAGAACTGGAAGACTATAAATAAAATTTGGAACTTTACTCGTTCCTCTTCTCTACTCGAATTCTATTAGTGTTCAATGAACGTACCAACCCCTCTATATGGGATTGTCGCCATGAAAACCAACACATTCTTTTTCTTTTTTTTCTTTTTATTTCAGCTAAAAATTTGAGAATTAGATTATCTTATTTGAATTATATTAAAATTATGAAACCAAACTGATGGACTGGAATCAGCCTTTCTTTCTCCAGAATTGGAAATATTCGTTTGAATATTTTGGAGAGCTTATATTGAAATGAAAAATATTGCGTATCTTCCATAAACCCAATAAAAGGGCACACTATTGCATTCTATTTTCGTTAAAGCTTGTCTTCGCTGAACAACTATAATCTTCAACAATGATCGATTCTATTTTTCTGGTTGATTTTCTATCCAAGACAAAGCTTTCTGAGTCCCTAAAATACTAAGTTCTAGAAATATACATGATCGTATAAAGTATCTTTTAAATAGGAACAATTCAATGCGAATTTATGAAGTTTCGATTTTGAAAGGGTTTCAATTGCAATAGTTTCTTTTAACAACTTGCGCTAAATTCTAAGTCAGCACTTGACAATATTTTCTTTTACACATTACAGACTAGAAATTATAGAAATTTTCTAAAATGATGTTCTGCCTCCACCATTTTTAGACTTCTGTTGCTATAAAGTACATATGTCGATAATTTAAACTACAAAGAGCTATACTTAACGCGTTCACATGTCAATTCAGAGTTTATAATATAATATTTTCGTCTTCCTTTACAGCAAGGACAATGCTGCTTTCCTGTTTACAACTTACCTAAATAAAATCAGAAAAAAAACGTACGCGCAATTGAATTTTTTCCCACAGGGGAACAGAATATGATTTTAGACTCGTCGTACGCTGTGCAGTTCAACTGCATGCAACAACAGCGCAAAAAGCGGAGCGGAGTAGCAATATCAAAAGAAACTTTTATAAAGTAAATGAAAATATTTCGTGGATTCAGATATGTTTTTTTTTGTCTTGTTGCCTGCGAGATTTTGACTTGTAGGCTGAGTTAAAAAAAAAAAAAAGCAAGACCAAAAGAAAAGAACTGGCTGGGCATGTAGGCCACTTAAAGCTGCCGATTTTATATTTTTGTTGTTGTGGTACTTAGTTGCCGCAAGAAATATCTCAACTTTTGCTGCTTGCCACACTCGTCGCTGCTGCAGCAGATCCTTTCAACTGGAAATTGTATTTTGCGCAGGCGCAACCTGAACTCGAGTCGAGTTGAGTCGGCTCCTCTTGGCTGCTCTGCCCCTTGACTTGCTGTCCTGCTCCTGCACATGTTTTTCTTTAGGCTTTAGCTGAAGTCCAACGAACCGAACTAAGTTAAGCCTGCATTAAAATTTTTGTTGAAGGCAGGCTGTAGGGCAGTTCGCATCTTCTACACGAAAGAGAGCGAACGGGTTCATTAAATTCTTCTGCTTGCTTAACGTTTTTATTCTTTTATTATTTCTTATTTTTTTTAGTGGTATTTCTTTCTGTTTGTTGTTTTTTTTTTTGAGACGGAGCTTTATTTGGTTTCGCTTTTAATTCTGTCTGCCTACTTTTTTCGTACACAATTCTTTTTCCTTTTTCGTTTTTTTTTTTTCGTTTAAGGTTTTCGGTTTAAGTTCCCAGTTGAATTTTTATTTTCGATCTTCTCATTTCAGCACACTAAAAATATTTACGTCCAAGGTTAAACCTGTTCCTGTTGTCATGAATTTTAATGCTGGTCCTCTGCGCGCTTTGTTTTTAGCTTCGCTTCCATGTAGAATTTTTACAAAGTTTTCGAAATATTTTTTTATAAGAGACGCCAAAACGTTGACCACAAAACATTGACTTCAAAGTCTTGTACGAAGACTGGGCGTAAAATTGCGAATGAAGCTAAGCATTTCACATGGGATCACATGACCAAAAAATAGCAAGGCGTTGCAACGAGTTGCAAGAAATGGAGACTGACATCTAGACTGAGACTTGTACTTGTCAGTTAAGTTTGGGCTGCGGTTATTGTTTCGATTAAATTTGTTTTAATTCCGTTGTATTTTTTGGTTTCCATTGCTGCGTAAGCAGCTGAAATCTTCTCAGCAAGCAAATTAATCCATTTGAATCAGCATTCAAGTGAAGTAAATTTGAAAATTTTTTTTTTTATCTGCCCACACATATCGGTTGGAAATTCTCCGCAGCCGTTGTCAAATTTCTGTTTTGCCACACAAAATTCAAACAAATTTGCCCACAAACATTTTACCACATGAAGCTACACACATGCATACACTCGCATGTATCTAGATACTTTGGAAACATGCGTAGTGGAAACATGCCAAAAGTTGTAGACAACAGTTTCAGTTACTGTAATAAACGGTTTCAAATCCAGTCCCATTGCATTGCGCACAAACTTTGCTCCATAACAGTTCTCACAGTTGAGTTCATATACTCGTACATGGGCTGGCTTTACGTGTAAATTGGAAGTTGGAGTGAAGTTGGGCATGAAATTGTCGAGGGAGCTGCGACAGCGTGTGCGTGTCAGGGCTTCCACTTATTACACATACGCAATGTATGACTGACTCTGACGTTAGTGGGTCGCATTCAAAATTGACTTAAATCATGACAGCAAAAGAGGGGTCTGGCCGTTGCCTGTTTGCCTGTTGCAGATGTACGCATTTATTTGTTCAAGCACACCATTAAAAGCACACATTGTGCAGCAGTTATTGTTTCAAATTATATATCTCTTTCGAACATTGTTTGGCATAATTTAACAAAAAAAAAAAAATGCACAGCAGTGTAGAAAATTTTTTTTATTAAGAATTATTAAAATACTCAACAAAAAAATATTCTTTAATACAAGCAAAATATTAAAAGAATTTATACATTACTATTTTTTTTTTTTTTTATTAAATAATTATTACTTCGCTTAAATCAATAATTAATAGCTTTACATAGCTCTAAGCCACCCACGCTTTTTTTTTTATTTTAATCCAACACGCTTATTTATTAAAAGTTTTATGCCATAATTATTTTATTTAATTTTGTTGTTGTCTTAAATTTAATCACAAAAAAAAATGCTTATGCGAGTATTTCTATTGATTGATTAATTGCTGACTTGATTGATTGCAGCACACTTGGCTCTTACATTAATATGGCAAGTGACTTTTATGGCGTATGTAAATTAAACACGTAAACATAATAAAAAATAATCTCGAAAATGCTATTAAATAACATGGGAGTATACGAATCACCACACCTCGGCAAACGTTTTTCACGCCAAGCTTTGATTACAAAGAGAAAAAACAAAATAAAAAATAAATAAAATTGCACAAAGAGATTAGTTGGCAAAATAAATTATAGATGAACTGAAGCGAGGGAAACTGCCTAAGGAAACTATAAATGCAAATTATGAGCAAATACCAGCGCCAACTTCTACTAATAATGTTTCTTGCTTGTATGCCGCAGTTGCTACTACTTTTTGTAAACTGGAGAAAAAAAAAAACAAATAAGGAGAGAATGCGCCAGTCGTGCATTTATGACTTCATAATGCGCTGCACACGTTCATATGTTATAAACTTCCTTTTAAAATTTTTTATTTAAATAAAACACAAAATATTTTAGATATTGATTGAGCTTGATCGAACGATGTTCGATTCTTTCAAGTTAATTTTTCATATCTGTCGGAAAGTTGATGATTTTGCATTCGATATTGTTCCTGAGCTCGTCTAATGTGGTTGGCTACATCAATTACTTAACGTATTCCTCTAAAAAGAATAATGCATACATGGATACATAATTTCTCTAACAATAGATTATAGATTGTTTGAGCAGCTACACCATCTTGTTAGAACCATATATCAAGTGCATTAAATTTTGAGCGATTAAATTTGTTTCAATCACACCTATTTAAGTCATTTTTGTGGATGCAAGGATATTTCTTGAAGCACACGTAGGGTCTTGTTGGCCAATAATGCATAGGTTAGCCACCTAAGCCAAGAAGGACCATAAGGACCATAATCAAAGAAAATGATTTCTCGATTAAGTGTAAGGTTTTCTTCAAACTTTTGTAGAGATTAGAGATTCTTAGTTCCTCTAAAATATTTACATTACTTCCGCCGGTGACGTTTTTACGTTGACAGATCCTGAAAAAGTATAAGGGTGCTTTGGTAATAAAATAAAAATTTAAGTATTTTCCACTATAAATCTTTTAAATTATATTAAAGGGACAAGGTTATATTAAGTTTGTGCGAATGTTTGCAAATAGCAGGATAAGGCCTTACAGATATGCAAAATATTGAATTGAAAATGAAATCAATAGAATAACTTTTCAAAAATAACAACGTCCACATAGCCACTAGAAGCTTCGTTAATGGTGTAGCTCCTTAAGTGAAGTAACGGGGAGCAGCACTGAGAGGTGCAGAGTGCGCTTTGTTAAGAAGAAGTGCGTGGGTATCTTCAAAATCGCCAGTTCAAAGAGATGGCAGCATTTGTCTCTTTGGAGCTATAAACTGTGAGAGCTGTCTAGATAATTGATTTGTCATGCTGACAAAAAAATTTATTGAGATTGAAGCAAATCCGTGGATTTCGATCTATATATAATCATTTAATCAAATACTAATAATAATATAAAGTGAGAAATTTAATAATTAATAACATGTATGAACATATTTCGAATGAAACTTGTTCTTTGAAAACAACAAACAACTTTACTCATTTTCCTGGATTGCAGTAAGAGATGCTGCATGAAAAGCTTCTTTGATGTCTGATTAAGCCTTCCGCTGGTGTTCACTTGGGACCTGTTGTGTCTAGTGACGATAGCAGTCACACTTAGTTTCGATGCACTTTGTATTAGAAGACAATGTCTGATGTTTGATTTTTCGGTACGTGGCAAAATAAAAAAAATGGGATCTATTGCTGTAAAGGTTGACCAACCGTGTCGTATAGTTTATGGATATATTCTTGTTATTAGTGCAGAAAGACATTGATTGGAAAATGCGTGGTCCAAAAATTTAAATTTGAAAGATGAGCAATAATTATTTTTATTGAGATTCGTTTCAAAAATCTTCTTTGATAAGTATTGAGAACATACAATAGCAGTTTGGATATATGAACTAATTCAGACAGAGCCTGTTCATTAAATGGAGATGATCATATGATCGTTGTTCACTATTCTGGATGTTCAAATAAGTGGCTGTTCATATAACCGAGCGGCTACTGTACTTCTTTAAATTAATAAAACTTATTTCAACGACTAATTTACCATTTAAATGACGAGCAAATAATTTATGATGATTTACAAACGATCTATGGAACGTTCTTGGAAAATGTAATATCATTCTGTGGTTCTCAACCCTCAATCTCAATAAGTTTGTATCATTTCTATTAATAAAGTTTTAAAAATATGACATATGTTGAACAAGACATCTCCTAATCTCGTCATGTCTTTCAAAATGCCTAGACAGGCTTGTATACAGTTGGCATACGTAACTGGGTAGATTACGTCGTTGTTGTTGATACAAATGTTTCTTGCTCTGCATTTTTTCTATACAAAAGGCTATGCTCGAATAGTGAGCGTAGAAGCGGAAAATGGCTTAGTTTCAGAAATCTGTTTGTTCATTTGCACAGATCGTCGGACAGACGGGCATGGCTATATTATTTTCTATCAATGTTGATCAATAATATATCACATAATATATTAAATATATCTCCATTTCGTTGCAGAGAATAAAAACCAAATTATTAGTGAAACATTCCAATTTCTTTTTATGAAGTCTGCTAATACAGTCGTTCACAGAGAAGATTCTTTTTGTTTGGAGTTCAATGCAGTATTTTTAACTTTTACTTTTATTATCCAATGAATTCTTCAATTTGACGACCAAAAAATTGATTTGAAGTCAAGAGACAGTGTGGATCAAAAAGTATTGCGTACAAAATCCATGGCAATTTTGCATATCAAAAAATTTCCTTTTTTTGTCTCTAAACCGCAACAATTTATTTGAAGCTTATATTGGCTGTAGTATAGAAGTTTTTTATACATAAAATCATAAATGGGCGTTGAGTTTATATGTGGATTTCCTAAAAGATAAAAATAATACTTCCAGTAGTATATGTAGTACTTCTAAAATAGATGTAACAGTAAGAATCGAGGCTGAAGCTTCAGCTCATATCACTAAAAGGGTTAGCCACCATTCCAACCAGCTATCCATTTCTGAGTTTTGTATGAAAAAAATATTAATTTTATTTTGAATGTACAGTTTGAAACGAAAATTTTGTGGTATCCTGCATGATTCCTTATAAAGTATTTCATATAGCTTCAGTTCGAACAGCTAACACTGCAAATAAATTCTCCCATTTCTGCGTTTTTGCTTCAACCATTTTTAGTTATTGTTGCTGGCTTAGCTAGAAACGTCAAAATTCTTGCATTTAAAATTAAATTTAGTAAAATATTTCACACGGATTTAGTTAGGAATATATCTTCCATACAAAGTTTATGTTCAAGGCGTTATCTCGAAGACAACCCTATACGCCTGCAGCGTACTTTCTTGTTTTGTGAAAAGTTCATCATATCATCGTATCAAATTTTTAATCAATGCTAACTGCAACAAATAAAATATTTCGTTTATAAAGCTACAAGTCGGTGGGTGGTTTGTGTGAAGACTTTCGCATGTGTGAAGACTTTCTTGGTTTACAACTAATAGAAATGCTAACAAGCCAAAAAGGAACTATTTTGCTTTGTCTTAATCTCCAATCCTTTGCTGTTTAGAAACGAACGGACAAATCTAAATAGATTAATCTCGACTTGCTGCTCGTATATATATATATATATATATATACATATATATCTTTTGTGGTCTTATTAAGCTGATATAGATTTAAAGACTTTTTGAGCTCTACGACGCGTGTAAGTGATTTATAAAAGAAAAGAACTCATGCTGTATAAAACTCATAGAAGCAAAATAAAGCCCATTATATTATATATAAAATATATTTATTTATTATAACTGTAAAAGTAAACCCTATTAAAAAAAAGGCATTCAATTAACGAATCACTTAGCCGGCGGCACTGTAAAAGTCGCTAAATTACACGTGATACTTCTCATTTGAGAACTAAGTATCTACAAGTACTCGTACAATATATCATGCGAGTTAAGCGAGCGCGGAAAGTCAAACCACAACGCCTTCGATAAACATTTCAATTTGCAAAATCACTCGAATGCAACCATCAACAATTGCAACCCTTTCGCTGGTGCGGCAGTGAGGGCGGCCAAATGAGTTCGTAAGTATTTCTCCAATTGAAAGTAGGGGAACTTTTGCACATTGCGCAAACTCGCCAAGAGAAACGGAAAGAAAAAATTGCGGAAAATATGCTAAAAAACGCTCAAGAGAAAATGTAGCTGAGTGCACTCAAACAGTTTGAGCACATTTAGCCGCTGAAAGTGTTTTTCTTTTGCAATCTCAGCACTTAGTAGGCGACTCATTTCGCGTAGGTGCGCGAGAACGCTGCGACTTGCACGTAACTTTACGGATCAGGTCGGGTTTACATTGGGTCGGGCCGGGCCGGTCGGTAAGCATTCTATTCTAGCCATGTCACGTTGCTATTAGTCTCGGCGTCGCTGACTAGACAAATCGATGACGTTGCTGATATTGAAATTGATAATGCTAAGCAGTAAGTGAAAAGTATCTTGAGAGATTTTTTTTGTATTTTTTTTTTGTTTGAACTCAGCATCGAGTGTCGCAAGGCACGTAGGCTTTTGCTGCCAATATACACTACAATCGATCGACGCTACAGGAAATGTCATTCAAACGCAGGCTTAGCGCCAAATGCAAAATGGCAGGAAACAGGCTTCGAACTTTACGATTTAGAGTTGATATACATCAATCTATCTAATGCTTAATCCTTTTGCATATGCCACGTGCTGCACAAAGAGTGTGCGCTGAGTGAATGAGCAATGTGGTTGCATTGCAACTGCTCAAACGAAGTATCTGTGAAACGCTGTGGTGAATTTGACCACAGTTTGTGGCAAGTTGAAGTTCTGTGCTACTCAACTTCAGCCAATTTTTGTGGCAACTTGTGGCAAGCAACATGTTTCTCTCACTTTGCGCAGCAGCAGCGGCAGCAGCAACAGCAGCAACAGCAGCAACAGCAAACTGCAGCAGGACAATTGAGACGCGTTCTCTCGCTCTGCTGCGCTTTTATGCAGCTCAAAACTTCAACGGAACTCCATTTTGAGTGCTGCATAAACTTGAGCATTAAACGCGACGGCAGCGCTTGCAAAAACAAAAAAATTGCAAACTTATTTTCCGCTCACTTGCTCCGCTCGTACGCTGTTCGGTCGGTTGGTCGGTCGGTTGATTGTTTTCATGCGCTCCGCTCTCAAATGCCGCCTATAAGACAAAGCTGCCGCCGTCGAGGCGCTTTAGTTGCCAGTTGCCGCATTCGCATTTCGGCTTTCGTGCCGCGCGGCTGTCAAACAAAAACCGAACAAAAAATTAAAAAAAAAAAAACATTGCAAAAAAAGAAAAGTATCTCAAAAATGTAAAAATTTCATTCACAGTACACAGTTCACAGTGCTTGGCGTAACACACGCCGTTCAACGCGACTACTAGACAACAACAGCCACAGTTCGTCCTTGTTGGCGCCAATAGTTTTCGTTATTCTAAATGCTAGCAGTGTGTTATTCAATCAAAATTTTGGTTTGGATTGCATTTATTTTTAGCTCAAATGCAAAACGTGCAAATCGTGCCTAAACAACGACTGCGATTGCACTCAAAACTATTTGCTCCATTGATTTTTTTGTACGAATTTTTTCGATAAACTAAACGCAAGCCGAGTGCAGCGTGTATGGTGCGAAATAAAAACAATAAATAGTAACAAAGTGTTTCGAAATCATATAAGCTAAAAGTAACAAAAGGAAAAATTTTAATTATTAAAAAGAGTTTAAAATTGTATTTAAGTGGTGAGTCTTTTATTGAGTATAAAATAAATTTATATAATTTCTAAGCTGCAAATATGAGTAGCAATAATTTATTGGACAGTGAGTACCTGTTGCCTGAAACTACAAAAAGTTGTGTAAGATTTGTATAAGCGAAATGCTTGTAGATTGAGAAGGAGTTTATTTGGTAGCATATGTAGATACTTCAAATTAAACAAAAAGTTGTATATACTTTGCCCAAGAAATTAGTACTTTTTTTCAAAGAACAATTTATGACAAATTTTGTAACCAGAAAAAAAAAAAAAAAAAAAAATGGTTCTTGTTGTGCAGGTTGAGCCACTTACTGTAATTAAAATCAGTTTAATTTAAAATGATTGTATATCAAATATACAATTTTTTAGGTTTATTTATAGGTTTGGCAGGTCTCAGCTAAACGAAATTGTTCAACATTTTATTAATTTAGTAACATTTTTTTGTTACTTCGACATTTTGGAGTATTTTAAATGAAGTGGTCGTTGGATCCTTGTTTATATTCAATGACGTTTTCGCAGTTTAATTTTACCAGCAAATCCCTTGTGCAAATCTTAAAAAATGAAGATTTCTCTACTTGCATAATTTTTCGATTTAAAAAAAAAAAATATGTATGTTCGAGAATCCGACGGCATGTTAAAAGAGAGCAAACAGTATATGCATCCCTGTTTCTAGGTAGTACTACTCAAAAGATGCTGTTTTATAAAAAACATCAGTTCTCGAAATAATAGGAAAAAAGGTGTGCTTGGAATTAATTACAAGGAATATAATTTAAACGATCTGACTATTTAGAAAAGTTTTCACTATAATTGTTTGCAGGTTGAGACAGCAATTTTTACTAAAGAATTTAATTTTACTGCCATTAGATAGTTTTAAGTGATTTTAGTAAAAATTCCTGACTGTCTCAATCTGCACAAATCTTCCCCAAATACTCAAAAAAAAAATTTAAGTGGTTTTACTTCCAAAAATCTATTTAAGTTTACTGCGGCTATATCGATGTCCAAGCACAGAGGACGTGTCATGCCTATACAACCAAATATTCAACATAGGTCCTTACATTCTAAGGATTCTAAGTATTCGTAGTTTAGCGACTTGGGTATTCTAAATGAATGTGGATTCTAGAGAGTCTAAATACTGATTTTTGGTAATATTAAAGGACAATTGTGTGACCAGATTCCATATTCATATATACACGCAGACGGACAGACGGAAAGTCATGGCTAGATGGACTTGACTTGACTTGTCGATGATCGACCCCTATTTTAAAGTCACTGCAAAATTAATACATCTTTAATAATATGTAAAAGCGGATAAAACCATTCATTTTGACTACCTTTGTTGTGGAAATATTTTTTTAATCAATATAAAACTTATACATACTTGAAATTTCCGATTAAATTAGAAAGGGATTATTAGATATATTTTTCGTTTAAAGCATTAAATTCTTTTTAACTTATTTCTGAGAATTTTTATTTTTATATCAATGCATCTGACCGAATTTTCCTATTTCAAATGAGAGTACTCTACCGGTTCAAGTTAGAAGACCATATATTCAGTACTATATGAGTTATAACATTGTGGTAAAATGAATAATCTTAATATCTTAAAGCCAGCTTTCCAGCTATGTCTATAATATTCTTCGTCTCTTGTTTTATCGCGCAGATTTGCACCACTTGTCCTTCATGTTAGTCTCCGATTTTGTGTAGAGTGTAAAAGCTCATAAAAAATCTTCGCCAACTAGTTTGATACACATGAACCGTCGATTCACATTACTCCTTCTCTAAACTTTAAACTACTCAAGCCAAGATTTATTAGCAGACATGATCTATAAATATGATTATTTGCTTTACTTTATCTCAGGATTTTTTTGCTTATTCCTTTTTGATTATGTACATTGTTTGAACATCGTATCTTCATATTAAAAGTAATATAGAACTGCCAAAAGTTTCCAATAAAAATTAGTTGCGTCACATTTGAATAGAGCTATACCTCCTACAGGCCACATTGTGCTCATTTTGAATAATTGATTTTTATTTTAAGAATTCTCAATACCAATTTGCGAGGTGTTTTAAATATATTTATTTAATTTTTAAATATGAGCTTTTATGATTTTGGGTGAATTTTAAACTTTCAAAATTTTCCACTTAAACTTTTTTATAATCGGATTGGTTACAAGGAATGACAATTTTTTTACAATATATTTATAGCTTTAAAGATTATATATATATTCTTAATCAGCCTCAAAAGTTGATATAGACATGTCCGTCTGTCTGGGTGTCCAACGAGTACTTGGAAACAATGCGAGATAGAGCGTTAAAAAATTTATAATTAGACGTCCGTATTTCTATTCAGATGTGGTAGTTTCCGTATTTTGCAGTCTCTATATCTCTGGAAAGGTTTCGGTTTTCTTGCCTAGTAGGTAGCCATCATCTTGCTATCATCTCAGTTGTTCTCTAGCTTCATCTGAATAGCAACCGAAGTCTTATATAACAAATACTGAATTACCTGCATGTTTGAGTATTAGGTCCTCTTATTCCTTGTAGATCCAGGGTTCCTGGAAAAGCACTATACTCAGATTTAGCCTGGCATCTTATCTAGCGATCATGGGAATGGTTGACCTGAGCTATTAATGTGCTTGTCATCATCTTATTATAACAACGGGATCATTGATCTATATCACCCATCCGGAGAAGATATGACCTGTTCATACGACAAAGACGATGCTATTACTCTTACTCGCATCGATTTTCGACTTCTATACCGATCTGTAATTCAATGCGCAATAATGCATCCACGACCGTACTCGCCGGTTCGGCTACGTCGTTCTTCTGTTTCTTATCCTTCTTCTTGTGAATATGAATCGATTTTGATTTATCTGCTTCGATTGCGATTGCGCTGACCAATTGTGCTTCATTGCTGCAATTAAACCACCTTACCCAGCTCCTTCGGAGAGAATATAACTTCTGGTTAAGGTCTGCGATTTTTATATCTTTTGCTAGATCTGCTTAGCTAGACACTATTTGCATAATCTTAACGCTGTTGAATTGTGAACCGTAATCCTTTTCAGCTTATTCATATTAGAACTGTGTGTTTAAGTGCCCATTCTCTGGCTAACTCAGTGGTACCACTCAGGCTTTTTATGCTCGGTCTGAATTCTTTGTGCTGTAGCGCAGTTTGAACGGTCTTTCGGCTTTGACCGCTGACAAGCTCTTTACTTATTGTGGCAGTTTAAACTGAAGTTCTGTCGTGTTCTAGCTGCACTTGATGAACTTTTAGGCGTTTCGGTGTTATCCACTCCTTTGGATGGATCACTTCCTTCTTTGATACTCCTAAGGCTTCTCCTTTGGCGTTGACTGTCGTAGAAAACGTTTGAAAGTTTTTTCCAACCTGTCAGCGAGTTAAGTAGTTCCACATTAGTTTATTTATTTTATTTAAATTCATTTGTGTTTCCACGAGTGTAGGGGTGATGAGGTCCATCTTGTCATAGCCCCACTAAGGTCTGAATTACCGGCTGCGAGCAAGAGCAGTGAATATGAAGAAATAAAGTGGTAGGAAATAGAAAAGATATTAAGATGAAAACTATTTAGGAAAGACAAGCAGTCAGCCGTTAATTGCCAGAGCCTTTTTATTTGCTACCAATACAAAAGTTCATCAATTTCCAAGCGTCATGGTACAAGCTCGGCATGTTGCAAGTCACATTGTCAATCAAGCACGGCATGGTCTTTCACTATCCGCAACCTGCAACTGCTTCGTGTTCCCAATGCTAATGGAATACGTAGAACTGTTTCACGATTTTAATGAAACTTTCAAATGTATATTCGAGGATCAAAGAAATTGTTAGAGAAAAACATATTTTTAAGTTGCGCACACTCACCTGAGATGTGACATGGGTATTTAAATATGTACTGGATTTAAATGCGCTTTTCATTCACAACATAAACTCCTGGGTATTCATATAGACATGCTCGTTAGACCTGATATGAAGGCCAGATGTGTTGACATATAGCTTTTGGTTTCCTTCTTTGTACATCTGAAAACATCTGAGGCTATTTCTTAAAAGTACACGTTTAGGGCATTTCGAAGCGTTTTTCCTGCGCGCAATTTGAGCTAATAAAAAACTAAATATAAACCAGAGAAAATTATATTTTTATATAATTTTTTTAAGCCCATCTTTCCCAATTACTATACAAAAATTTACTGCGATATTACTTAACTGGCTCGCTGTAGATTTTGTTAGCAACACTTAACACTTTCTTTTGGAATTTAAATAACCAGCAGCCTAGAAGGTTTAAGAAACCACTTTAAATTTGTTATTGTTCTTTGACTTAATATAAAATGAAAGTCACAAGACTTTTTTAGATGTTCTTTTTAAAATATACACAAAACACTGATATAGCTGCACTTTGATGATAGTATTTTTTTAATTTGACAAACTTAACATAATTCCCACCCAGCAAAGAATAATAGGGTATACTTGTAATAAGTTAATCATATATAGATAGATAGATAGATAGATAGATAAACACATTTCGAATAATATACAACAACCTATATACATAAAGACAAACATTTACTCGCATATATACTCGTGTAGATCAGTCAATGTCATGCAATCCAACAAACTCACCGCTTCAATGAAGATAATCGCTGGCATCCGTTTTCCGTTCCTTCGGCAACATTTTAAAAATTTTCTTTATGTTTGCTTCCTGTACTAACAGCAATTTTTTTTTTTGTTCTTTCACAGCCTTGTAAAGATATAAAATGACTTTACTATCAAGAACCCTGATCCGTGTTTATCGAGACTAGGCAAGCGCCAGCGCTACTTAATCATGCTTCGCACATTCTGTTTTAATATATTATTAAACAATTTCTTATACAACTATTCTGGCACTCCAAACGAATTAGACGCTGCTCATATCGCATTTTAAAGAACTTGCCAACGGTTAGAAGATACTCAAGAACAGAACAAATAACAACATTCTCATATAAAGAATAATGTGTGACAGAGTGCAGCGAATGAACAGCACAAAGTATAACAGATGAGAGTAGAAACAAACGAGAGATCGTTTGGGTAACAAAAAACTTTATAATATAAGTTGAAATTTTTATATGGCTGCAACCGAAGCAGTTATACACTTTGAATAGAAAATATTTTTGAAGGATGCAGATTGATGTAAATATTTGAATACACTTATTCGAGTAATGAGCATAGTTTTTCACATCAACTAAGTGCTTAATCAAATAGGTGTGATTTTTTACGCTTTAAGATACTTTCTTTTTCTAAAACACAAATTAAGATACATCAAGGAAATATTTATATAATACAGTGTCCTTACTTACGCCCACGCTTCACACCTTATGTTACATATTTCTAGACAGTCTTATTGTAGCCTTTGCACACTGCTTGTGTAGGGTATAAAGAAACACTTTGTTAATGGAAAAAAAAAGGGATAAGCCGGAAAGCAACACGGAACCCAAATTAATACAATAATTGAAGCCAATTTAGTGTAATTTTCTTCAATTTGGTTTTTGTTGTTTTTGCTGTTGTTATTTGCAGTTCGTTGATGATGTTGTTTTTGTTTTGTTTATTGTTGGTTTAAGTTTTCTTTCTCTGGAACAAACTTTATTGTGGACAAGCATTTCTTGAAGTTACTTCTTTTATACAATAAAGTTTATATAATTTTTTTTTTTTCAACTGCAAGTTTTTTAAGCTCAGTTTAGCCTATTAACGCTAAAAGAAAACTAAATTGGAAAATAATGTTTGCCATGCGCTCTGGATCATTTAGCTTATACATTCGTACTACTTCCTGCACCTTCTTAATTTAATGCTGAATGTAATCCCAAGCGCTTGTGCTAAATTCTATTCCAGACTTGTAGAAATTCAGTCAGCTATTAACTAACATAGTCTGTCAGTTAGCCATGCTGTCCGTCTGCCTGTCTGTCTGTCTGTTTGTTTGTTTGTTTGTTTGTTTGTTTGTATGTCGTACACTCGTGCTCGTGTTCCAACAGAGCTTAGCTGACTTAAGGCTTTTCCTAACAAGTACAATCAAGCCGTTGTGGTTCAATCCAACACTGTATGCACCACACCTTAAGACTTGCGTACTTTTTTTTTTTAGCTCTATTCTATTCCATTTCTAACTAAGCTTTTCATTTTTACTGGCTTTTTATTACTAGTAGCTAATTAAATTAACTATCGACAACAACAACAGCAAAAACAACAGCAAAAACAACAAGCATCAGTTTTCCCCATCACTTTTTATCTTTTTCTCGAGGTCTATGAAATTGTGTAATTTAGTGCAATGTTAATTAGACACAAACTGGAGTTAAAATTTCGCCGTATAAAAACTTTACAACTATGTATTTGAAATTGCTTTGCATCGAAATCCAATTGGAACATATTTATGCATGTAGCATTCCATGCTATCGCGCTATAAAGTCTTGCAATGAAAGCGCTCCCGAACCAATTAAAACTCGATTAAGCCATTGGCTGTCATCGAATCATCTTATACAGCTTAAGAATGTCGTTAAATAGTCTATAAAAATGAAGAAACTTTTCAATTATGGAGACATCTAATGCAGTAAATGCACTTTAGCTTAGTTTTTTTTTATTGGGAAGCGGTAATGGATTTTTTCTTTTTAAGATTTATGGAACTATTAAATTTTTATGATTAGATAAAATGTTGTTGGTTTGAATTTGTTTCATTCAACTGGTTTGATTTATGAAGATTTTTTCTATTCCTTAATTAATGGAAATGAAATTTCGTACTAGAAAAAATTTAGTTTTGCCGTAAACTGTTACGGTTTTCAGTTACGAGTGATATTTTCGAATTGATCGCTCTTAGCGCTGCAAATTGTGAGAATCAAATATCAATTAAATGTCTGCAGTAAAAAGAGTAAATAATGTTGGGATCAATATACTTTCTTGTGGTACTCCAGCAGATATGTGCTGTATCGTCGCCTCATGGAAATATCGTTGGGTTATAAAGGATTGCAGTTGGAAGAAGTGCTTTCACCTTTTGCAATAATCCATCCTGCCATGTACATCCAAGTAAACACCAGAACTGTATCGCTATTCTTCAAAAGCGTTAAGGATATGATGTATGACTCTATGTACTTTTTCTGGCGTGCCATGGTGATGTCAGAAAATCAGACTTATGTTCCCTTCATTTAATAATGGCAAAAGTCTATCAAGCTATAGTCGTTCGAATATCTTTGAGAGTATAGGCGTCGGTCGATAAGATTCAATATGTCGTTCAGGCTTACCAGGCTTAGGTACCATTTGTAATAACGGCACAATTCCACTGAGAAAGAAAGTGAGCTATGGATAATCTTGTATTAAATAATTGTACCAAGAATAAAACTTCTTTAACACGAAGTGCTTTTACAGTCTTATTATCGACGCCATGGTAACCAGAGGCGTTTCAAGGTTTTAGGGCCTTGATTTGATGTCTTACTTCTTCATATGTAACATGTCTAGAACAAGGGATCGAAAGTTGTTTCATAATGTTTTCAACATCTGAAGTTGCTGCCAGGTCAAATGGTTTAAAGCGGTTTTCTAATTCATCTGCAAAAGTTTAAGCTTTCTCCTCATTTGAGCGACACAACCTATTATTCTGCATTAGAATAGAAGTATTACGCATAGGTTGCCGTTTGATCTTGCAACATTTTTCGCATAAATTTTGATAACGCTCGAAGATTTTTAATATTTTTTGTATAATTTTAAAAAGTTTTTCAATAATTTTCAAATAATCCTTGAATAATTTTGTAATAAATTTCAAATAATTTTCAAAATTTTTTAAAAATTCTTCGAATAATATTTTAATAATCTTTCAATAATCTTCGATAATCTTGGAACAATCTTCCAACAGTCTACAAATAATCTTCAAATAATATTCAAACAGTTTTCGAAGATTCTTCAAATAAACTTCATATAATTTTTAAATAATCTTCAAATTATCTTCGAATAATTTTCTAATAATGTCTGATAATGATTATATTAAATAATTTTCGAATAACTTCGAATTATTTATCGAATAATTTCAAACAATTTTCAATTATTTTAAAATTTTTCGAACAATCTTAAAATTATCTTATTATATTCGAATAATCTGAATAATTTTTAAAGTGTTCGAATAATTTTTATACAATCTTTGAATAATCTTCAAATAATCTTCGAAGTTTTTGTACAGTTTTCGAATAGTATTCTATAATAATATTTTTCGATTAGCTTTCCAATAATTTTCTTTCAATTTTTAAATAATTCTTTAATAATTTTTAAATACTTTGAACAATTCCTAATAAGAATACTTGGGATTGAGAAGGTAAAGAAAGAGATAACACCCTTTCAGTTTGGATTCCGTAAGTCCCATGAAACTCCAGCACAACTGAATAGGGTAGTAAATTTCATCCTAGTGGGGTATGAAGACAAAGAGTACGTGGTGGCCTCTTATCTTGATATAAGACAAGCATTTGATAGAGTATGGCGTGATGGCCTCTTATTTAAACTCAAGGGTATACTGCCGCCTCAGCTGTTCTTGCTAGTAGAAAGTTTTTTGACAGATAAGACTTTCTCTGTTGTCCTGGATAGGAAGAAGTCTTCAGTCAGAGATATGCCCACAGACTCATCGATTCCTATAGATGACCCGGATGACCTAATGATCGCTACATTTGCTGACGATACAGCCATTCTGACCAGAGATAAATGTGCTTACATTGCAACCGATGCACTCCAACTATATCTGCGAGAGTTTGGACAATGGGCAAAACGCTGGAAGATCAATATAAAGCTTGACGAGTACGTTAGTGTGACGCATTCACTAAGCAGGGCTGTTGGCACGGGAGTATACCACCAGCTTGGACATGAATATCTAGGGGTCTATCTGGATAGGCGACTCGCTCACAAGACGCATATCAACAGATTAGAGAAATCTCTCAGCGAAAGGATTCGCAAACTGGGTTAGCTCTTGAACAGCAATAATAAACTATCTTCGTTGAACAAAGTAAATGTGTACAAGCCATAAATGCACCTGCCTCGCTGCTAGGTCGCATCTTGAAAAGATCTCAGTCCTTCAAGCAAAGGTCCTCCGAAGAATCTCGGGCGCCCCTTGGTATTTGAGGCATTCTATGGAAGAAATGCCACCTAAAAAAAATTATCCATTTTTTTTTGCAGGGGTCAAAAATTTTTTTCCACAAAATTTTCGAATTCCCATAACTTTTAAAGGAAAGAACGGATTTTAAAATACCAAAAGACTTTTTTGTGCATAGTTTCTTAAAATTTTTTTATTAATATTTCATGGAAAAAATTTGAAGACATACTTCGTAACATTACAAAAATGTGTACAAGCCATAAAATCCAATAATACTGCCTAATATTCAACAACATATTATCGAGTTGACTTTTTGAAGGTAGTTAATGAATATTATTCCATTTGAACCTCAAAAAACGGTTCCCATAAACCATTTGGTCGATGGTAATACTTTTGCCTTTTTTATACAACTCAAACACGCTTCCAACCACTGCTTTGGCTATTTATCCAGTAAATATAAAAGTTCTTTGACTTAACTTAAAACTTTTTTAAGAATGGTTCTTAAGATTGTTGTTGTCAAATAAAATGTTTACTAATTTAATTATTACTCTCCAAGCCAGAGATATTTTAGAATATTAGAAAATTAAGCCAAACCACATATAACAAAGAAAAACTAGAAAACCTTTACTAAAAACCTGCCAACAATGTGGTTCAACCCAGAAGACCACAAATCTATAGGCAGACATAACAAGTGTGAAACACTTTCAACAACTATTTAGAACATTTTCCACACACACACACACACACCCCTCTTGCACACTTGTACAACTTGTGGTCTCAATTTACATGAACTGATCTACAACGCATGCGACTGCTCTCTAAATCCATTATAAGACTTCAATTAAAAAGCAAAGCGCAGCAAATTTCTAAATAAAAAAAAAATAAAAAAAAAACACTCACCTGTCCGACAATGAAAATTCACACAATACAAAAAAAAACAACAACAAAAAGTCAGGAAAATACGTAAAGAAAGGCCAAAGGAATTCCAGCTGTCAATATTGGCGCCAAACGTCAACGAACATTAAAAACTATGAAAAAAAAAAAAATATTCAATTGAATTGAAAAGGTAAAAAAAAAAAAGAATCTAAAAGAACTGAAAAGAATTTTTGTGTAAAGTGTTCATCTGACTGTTGAGCAGTCTGTCTATGTGTCCGTCTGTCTGTCTGTCTGTCCATCCATCCATTCGTTCGATTGACTGGCTAGTATCTTGGCCAAACCCAAATTGAAAGAGCCAAAGACGAAACAGCCGACGACGACGATGCCGAAGAGTAAAAAATTCACTGCCATCCATTAAATTCCTACCGTCAAATCATAATTCATTTTTTCTACTATTAACCGCTGCCACTCCTCGTCGCAGACGATGGCAACAACGATGACGATGATGATGATGATGAGCAGAGTTAGACAAGACACCATTCGAACTAAAATTGTCGGGAACGTGCAGAAGAAGTATGAGAATGATGAGGATTCAGACGAGCTGGCAGCGCTGTTTGGTAGTCAGGTTGGCAGTCATGCAGGCAGGCAGGCAGTTTGGCTGGCAATCGACCCGAGGCAATAAACTATAAAGCGGCAGTCCAACCGAATGAAGAAGCCAAAAACGCAAAGTCAAGTAACACTCAATCTTCTAGGCGAGTGCAGTTGGTTGTTGATTTTTTTTTTGTTTTGTTGTTATTGTTGTTGTTGCATATTTGCACCTTGCGCTGCAAGTCGCTTGAATTGAATAGATACAGCGCAGGCGCACTTATCCGGGTGCAATCTGAATTGTTGGCATATCTAAGTGTAAAAGAGAGAGAGAGAGAGAGTGGAGAACGAGATGAAGAAAAAAGGCAACCGCCTGCCGGCTTTAGGTTCATTGATGCCACTTTGGTTTGTTGCAGTCAACCAGCCCCGTTGGCAGGCAAATGTGCCATGCATGGCAAGTGTTGCACGCTGGCTGGCTGGCTGGCCGCATTGGCATCCTCAACACGCGCATACTCAGTACTCAGCCGTAGTATCAGCAGAGCAACGAAACGACAGTCGGTGCAGTCGCATCCTTGTCGCTGCGGCATTCAGGTGCTCAATCAAATGCAATTAATGAGGAATTTCATAAACACAAAAAGTCAATAGGATTTCAACTCTGCCACTATGTGTGCCCGGCTGTGTCTGTCGGTCTGACTGTTCGTCTGTCTGTCTGTCTAATGTATCTGTCTATCTATCTGCTTGCCTACTAGCTGCAGGGGCATGTGCGCATAGGAAGCGGAAGCGTTCCTCCTGCTGCGGTACTGTGAAACGATAAGTGAGAAGCTGTGCGAATCAGCTTCCTCCTCTCCCTCTGGCAATATGTTGCCAGACACATGTTGCGATCGTTATCAATTTGTAGGAAGCATCGATCAGAAATTGACGCCACGGAAAATCAATTAGATAGATTTTTTTTTTTTTTTTTGCTCCTTTCGTTTGGTTGTTGTACTTAAATAGGAAATTTGTTTTGACTTAGAATGTTATACACCAACTTAGAGATCTGATCTTATGAAAATTTATGATCAGCTACTTTTAGTAAGAGCAAACCTTTTACAAGTAAATGCAAATATTTATAAACTGGTATTTATGTATATTTGGTCTAATTTCAGTACAGATCATTCCGCGCATATACAAATGATTGAGAGTCACGCAAAATATTAGTTAATATTAAAATCAATTTGAAGATGTTCCCTGAAATGGGATATGAGGCGCTGACATTATGAGATATACTAGGCATACTGAATTGGAACACACTTACAGTTCGGCATTGCCGTTTGAGGTTATTTTCCTTTTAGTCAAACATTCGTTAAATATTGGAAAAAATATTATTAAGTAGTATAATAGATTAGCCGAGCGGAGAACTGACTAATGAAACTTTAAAACTATGAAAGATAGATCCTTTAAGTTTGGATATGTAGACCATTCCACTTTCTCTTGACACAACTATTATTCAAAAGGCAGGACCTTTTTAGTTTTGAAAATACACATTTTTCCAATAAAATATTCTGTTTGTATGTCCAGACTAGACCATTGAAAGGTATAACCCCAAGCAGACCTTTCTCCTGTGCTCTGTTTTTAGGCCCTGTACCAAAGGTACAAGAGCCTATTGGTTTTGCGCAAATGTATGTAACAGGTAGAAATAATGGTCGGAGAACAACGGAGAGAGATCTCCATACCTGGTCATTCCATCGAGTGCCCGGTCGTCCTCTATGTCGGCGTCCACCAATCAAGTTTGGGCCCCCCATGTAAACCATGCGTGCTGGAGCTCCTTCGTCCATTCGAATGAGGTGCCCAGCCCAGTGCAGCCGCTGGAATTTTATGCGCTGGACTATGTCAACCTCATTGAATAGCTCGTACAGCTCGCGGTTCATACGGGACCTAAACTCGTCGCCGACTCTAATAGGACCAAAGATCCTGCGAAGAATCTTCCTCTCGAAGACTTCCAACGCTGTCTCATCCGACTCAATCACGGTCCATGCCTCTGCGCCATACAGTAGGACCGGGAGTATCAGCGTCTTATATATCTTTATTTTCGTCCGTCGAGAGAGGGCTTTACTTCTCATTTGCTTGCTCAGCCCAAAAAAACATCTGTTTGCAAGCGTGATTCTTCGCCTGATCTCCATGCTGACGTTGTTGTTGCTGGTGATCTCTGTTCCGAGATAGACGAAGTTTTCTACAACACTGAAGTTGAAATTCTCCATCGTCACTGACCGTCCAAGACGCATTGACGGAGTGCGAGAGGACACCAAGTACTTCGTCTTGTCCTCGTTCACCGCTAGACCCATGAGCCGAGACTGTTTTTCAATCTCCGAGAACGCCTTGCTGACTCGCCGTTCCTGCGTACCGATGATATCGATGTCATCGGCGTAAGCGAGCAGCATCACTTCCTTTTGGAAGATCGAGCCCGACATACTCTGTATGTACGGGCATTGGCGTAGGATGTATTCCATCAGGAGATTGAAAAAATCGCACGATAGAGCATCGCCCTGCCTGAAACCTCTCTTGGTATCAAAGGGGTCGGAGAGGTTTTTCCCCACCCTGACAACGCTTTGTGTGTTAGATAGCGTCGCCATGCAAAGACGGACAATCTTTGCCGGGATACCTAGTGCAGACAGGGCGTCGAAGAACTTCGCTCTTATCGGCGTGTCGAAAGCGGCTTTGTAATCGACAAATAGGTGGTGAGTGTCTTTGTTGAACTCACGGGTCTTTTCCAAGATTTGGCGTAATGTGAATATTTGGTCACTGGTCGACCTTTTTGGTCTGAAGCCACACTGATATCGTCCTATCAGTGAGACGGTATATGGCTTCAGCCTATTACACAATACGCCCGACAAAGTCTTATATCCAATGGAAAGGAGACTTATTCCGCGGTAGTTGGCGCAAACAGCGGGGTCTCCTTTCTTAAAGATAGGACAGAGAACACTGAGATTCCAGTCATTGGGTATGCGTTCATCGGACCATATTTTGCATAAAAGCTGGTGCATACTCCTAACCAACTCTTCGCCGCCGGTCTTAAATAACTCAGCTGGCAGCCCATCAGAGCCTGCCGCTTTGTTATTTTTCAGCTTTTTAATAACTGAATCGACCTCGTAATAGTCCGGTGGCTCTACAATAATGCCATCATTAACTGGTGGTTCCGGTTTCATTTCTCTTTCGGCGGTATTGTGCGCTTCATCGCCGAGTAGGTTGGAGAAATGACTCCTCCATAATCTCAGTGATTCCTGTTCATCCGTTACCAGATTTCCATTCTCATCCTTACAGAAAGTTACTCAGGGCTTAATACCTTCAGTCAGACGCTTGACCTTTTGGTAGAATTTTCGAGCTTCATTTCTGTTACGGAACATCTCAACATCCTCAAACTCCCGCCTTTCTTTCTCCTTTTTCTTGCGTCTGAAAAGGCGTTTCTCCTCTCTCCGCTTCTCTCGATATCGCTCTCTAACAGCTCGCGTTGCTCCCGACTGCAGAGTTCGCTGATAGGAAGCGTTCTTCTCTGCAGTAGCATTGCGACACTCCTCGTCGTACCAAGAATTCTTCACAGGTTTTGTAAAACCAATGACATCCTTGGCAGCCCTATCCATGGAGCGGGTGATGTGTGTCCACTGCTCACATATATCTCGAGAAATCGGAGAGGTCTCCCGGAGCAGTCGGAAGAGTGTGTTTGAGAAGGCTGCGGCGGTCTGCTCTGATTGCAGCTTGCCGACGTCTAGCTTTCGTTGCATGTTGGAACGTGCGGCGTGCACTACGCTGAGCCTAGTGCGTACCTTGGCTGCGACAAGATTGTGGTCCGAGTCAATGTTGGGACCACGTACCGTTCGCACGTCCAACAGGCTTGATACGTGCCTTCCATCAAACAAAACACGATCAACTTGGATGCGTGTTATTTGATCAGGACTCAGCCATGTAGCCTTGTGGATGTTAAGATGTTGAAATCTGGTACTACTAACTACCATGTTCCGACCTGCGGCGAAATCGATTAGCCTCTCTCCATTATTGGAGGTAGTGTCGTGAAGGCTAAATTTTCCGACGGTTGGGCCAAAGATTCCTTCCTTCCCAATCTTGGCGTTGAAATCGCCAAGCACGATTTTGACATCGTGTTTGGGACAGCGCTCGTACAGGCGTTCCAAGCGCTCATAGAATTCATCTTTAGCATCGTCGTCTTTCTCTTCCGTCGGGGCGTGCGCACAAATAAGGCTAATATAAAAATATTTTGCCTTGATGCGTATCGCGGCTAGACGCTCGTCAACAGGTGTGAACCTAGAGGCGAGGCCACGTAGTTTCCTACTCACCACGAAACCACATCCAAATTCGCGCTTACTCGCATGGCAGCTGTAGTAGATGTCACAGGATGCTTTTTTAGAGCAACCCTGCCCTATCCATCGGATTTCTTGGATTGCGGTGATGTCAGCCTTGCATTTTTCGAGGACATCAGCCAGCTGGATACTTGCACCATCCCAATTAAGGGTGCGGACATTCCAGGTGCATATCCTTAAATCATGATCCTTGTATCGTGTTCCGGGGTCGTCATCAAAGGGGTCCATCCGAGGCTTTCTTTTCGTTTTCATTGGGGGTTTTTTTTTTTAAAGTGGCGGGTCCCAAGCCCAGCGTACCAACCCCTTTTTAAAGGGGAGGGGGCCCCTTCGCCTTCTCACGTTAGCTCACCTCTGAACGGATGTTCAGAGGCTACCCAGGAGATACATTGAGAAGAGCAAAATACTTTTCTTCTTTTTCCCAATTTTTTTTTTTTTCATTGGTTTGTCATAAGCTAGGAAAACATTTAATGTGTTTGTTAGGCGACCTGTACTGGTGCAGGGCCTCTTACAGTCTGTTATGCCTGAATAATTTTCTTACTTGTTTTTATATAAATCGGGTTAACTGTATTTGCAATATATCTATATAGGACAATCAGCAAATTTTAAAGGAAACAGTTGACAATGTATGTGCGGAGCTGTTGCGGAGTAGAAAGACTGTTTTGAGATGGACAAGGGGATGGTATCGCGAAAAGGAAGTTTTATTGCCTCCCATGAGGAAAATCGTAACAGTTGACACTTTTTCAACATTCAAGTAGTCGAACTGTTATCAAGCAGTATTAAAAACAAGTATCTGGGCATGGTTTAGAAGAGGAACATGGCGTCCTCATCAGCTCATCAAAAGGACTCAACTCAATGAAAGGCTAAAAAAGTATTTGTGGCTGATCAGTCGAAGGTCAACTCTCATGCTAGGGAGCACACTCTTAGTATACAAAGCGACAATTAATTCTGTTTGGACCTACGGAATTCCGATCTGGAACACTGCCAGCAGGAGCAAATGCTCTTTTATCACCTGTTCCATCAAACAGCATGATCCACGAAGCACAGCAGGAAGATATCAGACTAAGCAAATCCTACATAGTACGGCTCAACAGGCACACCAGCACCCTTGCCATCAACCTAGAGCAGTATGTGAGCGAGATAGAATAAATTCGCTGAATTTTGTTCTCTAAGCTTATTTTTGCTATGGTTTATGTGAGCTTCAAGAGAGATAGAACATTCACAAAACTCGTCTTTTGATTTTCACATTCCGGTAGATTCTAAAAACGAACTATCGAAGAGGGCACTCACCATGGATGGATTACCTTGTTGTTATTCCACCATTTTAAAAGGGCAAAATTCCAAAAGTTTTTCGTTCAACGGAAAGTTGGTAGCTTGTATTAAACTGCAGAAAAAAAACATTTGTGGCAGGATACATTAGAATCGGATAAATGAGGCTTCAAATAAAAAATATACTAGAAATCAGCAGGAAGGGACTATTCTGTTGAGCTATATCATCTATCATATCCGTTTATCGGACCGACAAATATTTGTTCTGAATAGAGAAAACTTAGAGAAACTAAACTCAAGGAATAAGACGCAACCGCAACGCAATTGTTTTATTGTATTTTCTTAGCCTGTGTAGAATAGTTTGTAGTATGTCAAATAAGGGGTAAATCTGCAAAGCAGAGTAGAAAATATTGGATCATTGGCTTGAAACATATTTTTGTTTGGCAAATCATTATTTCAAAGACTTTTGCCAAGTGATTCGATTTTTCGAGCATTTAAACGGTCGCAAGTTGATTCACTTTTACACTACAAAATTGTCTTCTGTGCTGAGGTTCACTTGTGCATCCGTGGATTTGTCAATAAGCAAATTTTGCCGCATTTTGAGTAAGGAAAATCTATGGACTAGAGGGATTATAAGTTCATACTTATTTAAAAAAATAAATAATTCGCCTTCGATATAGCTTCACATTGAACATTTGGAAGGTCTTTTCAACAGAATGGTATCAGATCTCATATTTCTAGGACTATCATCGATCTAAAGCTGGTGGTTTTTGATGACAAGATAATCTTTCGAAGCGAAAGCTTTGTCTGGCCATAAAGTTTGTATAAACTAATGCTGCTGAATTAATTCCTGTGGGGGTATTTGGTACATACGAGCATCCCAGCATCAATTTCAGCCTTGGAAGTCAAAATCGAGAACAATTTGCTTTCCGAATTTCGAAAAGAAAATTTTACCTCTAGATGGCAGTTCTTCACACGAATAAGCTGTACGAAATATGTATGTTTCTTAAACACTTTGTTTACATTTTTCTTTTCAAGGCATGCTTGGCTAAATAATCCAACAATCCACACTTCAGAACACCTCCAACTACTTCATTTTAGCATTAAAATCAACAGCGCATTTTTTCTTGTATAAACTGTCTATTAAAGCTTTCAAAAACCTTTTTCCGAACCATACAACATAACTACTAACTATTCAAATTGTTGTCGAAAAATAAATTCAAAATGCAAATAAAATCGACTACATTTCAACCTGCACAACTGTCACAAAACTGTCCGAACTGTCTGCCTACCGTTGCGACTGCAAAAGATCTGAATCTACACAACTGAAACTGAATCGGGTTTCTCGTAAACTGAAAAAAAAAAAAAAAGAAACATTTTGGCGGCTCATAAAAATTAATTTCTTTCAAAATGCTTTTTGAATAAAATATTCAAAATGACAAAAATGAAATCAAATACCGAGCGAGGTTTCCAGTCGTTTCACTTTTTACAATCAATATGTATCTCATTTTTGTTTTTTTTTTTCGCAACTATACATTACAAGTTTATTGCAATCGAAGCTTGCACATAATTACAAAAAAAAAAAAAGTAGAAAAATAGAAAAACGACAACAAACAGCAGCATTAAATATACCAAAAAAACTAACAAAAAAAATTTGTAATTTGAAAAACATCACCACAAACTGTCAAAATTTTTTGACATTTACAAATTATTTTGCTGTTTGAAGCGATTTTATTTTATTTTTTTATTTCTTTGAATACCTATTCTGTGCTTTGTGCATACCACTTTTCCATTTGTTATTATACCCTACGCGTTTTTGCGAAAGCAAGTTATATTAGTTTGTGAAGAGATTTATAACAGAAGAGTAAGGATCGTTTAGCAGTTAAGTTATTGAAAAATTTTATACTTGACAAATTTCCAAAAAACTTTAAAGTATTCTCTAACACTTAAAATTGACACTGAAATCCTTTTCTTTGGTATTTATTAGTGCGAAACAATGGAATTGAAACACAGTCACTTAAAATTTACAAAAATCACTTGCAAAAACCCATGCGAAGTGTATAAAAGCTTCGATATTACTGCAACTAATATAAATTTTCTTTTTTTTAATTTTTGTGATTTTCAAATTTTTGGCGCATGTGGCATGCAACAGCGGCAGCAAATATCTCTGTCCGTCTGTCTCTCCGCCAATCCGCTGCGCTTTGAACATGCGAAATAGAGTAGTCGCTGTTAATTTGCGTCAACTGGCTAATAAAGTTTCGCGTCGCTTTTGATTTTGCGCTCAAATATACTTTTCAAATACCTCAGAGATACATTTTTTTTTCATTTTATTTAATTTGCAGTTCGTTTGCATGCTAAACAGTTTTTCGAGCGCAAAATAAATACAGTTTTGCTGTTATTTAATATTTCTCAATTTTGCTATTTTTGTGACTTCTGGCAGCTTGCGTTTATATTTTTACCCCTTCGCATAGTTTTCTTCTTTTTTTTTTTCTTTGGCAGTTTCTAAGCGAACAGGCTTGTCAACCAAAATGTCAGTCGTGTGAGAAAAAAAAAAAGATTTGAATATTGCAGAAATATGTGAGAAGTATGCGAACATGAAAATTCATTTTGTGACATTTTAATAAAAAAATGTTTCGGTATTTTGAATCTAAATTGAAAAGGATTGTTGAAGAGAATAATTGAAAACGATTTTCTTTGCTGTTGCCTAAAAAGAATTAAGTGTTTTTTTTCACTTTTAGGTTAGGATATCTCGAAAACCAGACGTATAGGAGCAATTTCACGGATTCGGATTCAGCGCATCAAAATCATTCGGGTATGTCATCTCTATGTCATCTGTGTCTAGACTATGAGGGAGATCTAGTATATGATATCTTTTTAACCATCTATTATCTGCGCTTTAGCATGATAATTCAGTCGGGTTATAAATATTTCTGTACTTTTTTTTTTTATTTTTACAAGAACATAACATCTATTGAGGTCTTTATGTAATTCGGAGTTACTTACATACAAGAGGGCCCTGACAATATTTCTAAAATGATTTTTAGATGTACTTGCTGTACCCCAGAGTTGTAATGTATAAGTCCCAACTGGCTCCAGTATGGATTTGTACAAACGAATTTTATTTTCTAAACTGAGTTGAGATCAAGGTCCAAAATGCCAGTACATTTAACTTGTTTTAGCTTTCAGTTGAGTTTGTTTAACCTTGATATGACTTCCATGTGAATTTCTTCTTCTGCTATTGACAATCCATTCAGTGTAACTGGCGGGCATTTTCCACGTCTCAGTCTAAACGTTATTTGTATAGATTTTTAGTTGTTTACAGCAACTCTCCACTTGTTCAGCCATGTTGTAACGAGTCCAAGCTGCTCCTGCAAGTACTGCGAAGCTTCCACCTGGCCGTCAGCAAATGTCGCAACATAACATTGTTTTTCTTTGGAAAATCTGTTGTGAAAATGGTGTATAGAACGGGCCCGAGCACACTTCCGTGAGGCACTCTAGCATGTATAGGGTATAACTTTGAGCATTCGTCAGCATGTTGAACATACAATTTTCAAATCATATCTTTCCAACATACAATTTTCGGTTGGAAAGATATGATTTGAGCATTTCAAAATAAGAAGCAGAAAGCCAAATTTTTATTTTATAAAAGACCCCTGCGTGCCATACCTTGCCAAATGATTGCTTAACGATCAGAAATATGGCAGCACAATACTGTTTATTTTCGCATGTATCTACAATCCAAACTGAAAATCTCTCGAACATAATTGTCTTCTAAATCTGCAGTGTACAGTCAGAAAACATGAAACTATTCTTAGATCGTTCTTCTTTAGTCCGTTGCGAATTTCTGATCTTTTGTTATTGTAGCATTCACAGTTCTCTCAGAAAAAATTCCGTTCTAAAGGGTGTACATCCTAGCGATTCGAATTTGAACTAACGATAATTTGACATTGGAAACGTCAAACGTCATCGGGAAAGTGGCAGATATTCAGTTTAAAGTCTGACATTTACGAAATGGGTCGCTATTCGCTTGAACAAAGTTGGGAAATATTAAAAACTTATTTCCAAAGTGATGAGTCTCCAACTCAAACTGTGCGAAATTTCAACTACGCACCGAATTTTGCGTAAAGACCTTGCTTTGAAGCCATATAAAGTTCAATTGGAGCAGCAGCTAAAGCCAATTGACCATACAAGCCGTATACGCTTCGCAGATTGGGCGGAAGATCGTTTGGTTGAAGACCCCGAATTTTATCGAAAAATCATCTTTTCGAACGAAGCTCATTTCCACCTCGGTGGTTATGTTAATAAGCAAAACTGTCCCATCTGGGACACGGAAAACCCGCACGTCATTGAGCAGAAGCCGATGCATCCACAACGAGTGACTGTTTGTTGCGGATTTTGGAAACCATTGAAAATGTACTGAAAAATTGGGTTGATCGAATGAGGTACTGCCAAGTCAGCCGTGGTGGACATTTGAAGGAAATTATTTTTCATTAATAAATGTCATGAAATAACCTTTCAAATAAATGTTTACTCATTGAAAGCCGTTCTTTTTTTATAGCATTTTTAAATTCGAAATTTTCGTGGGACACACGTTATATTATCTTTCTTATTTTCTAGGGTTATTGCCCAGCTAAGATTTCCATCTTAAAGGTTAAAATGTTCTTTTACTATAAACAATTTTTTGTAAATCTTTTTATTGATCTACGTTCTTAAGCCACTCGCACCCTTGAGACAGTTACCTTATATTGATCTGGAATCCCTTAAAAGAATCAAAAGTTATATAAAACTTTTAAAAATTCCAATAAAGACTCAGTTCATATCACATCTTATACCTACTACGTGCTATGCCTTAAATGGCACACAGCCCACGCCACCATTAAGCAACGTAGCAGCGCAAAAGCATCTGCATTTCAACTTAACTGAAAAGCGTTCCCATGATGCCATTAAGCCCACTATCCGAAGCGATTCGCCAAAGCTTGGCACAAAGGTGGCAACTCAATCAACAAAATAATATTCACTTTTTATGCATTTTTATGAGACAGTGAGGACAGAGCATGAAATACATAAAAACAAAAACGAAAAAAATAAACCAAAGCAGCTAACAGCAGATGCAAAGTATTTCAAATCGACTAACCAGAGCGGGTAACGCCTCTTTGATGATGCCAATGTTGCAGTTAACGAGAAGACTAGCTGGCTGACAACAACAACAACAAAAAAAAACAAAAACAAAACACAGCAAATAAAAAACAAGACCAACAACTACTACTACTTCTACTACGACTACTATAGGGCAACAATAAAAACACCGCCCACAAAATAAACAATTGTGCATAAATTTCAAAACTCATTAAGCACATCGCCTACTAGTAGATACAAATTTGTACTATAAGGTAGATAGATAGATATTCAGATGCAAAAGTTAGAAATATCAAAATGCATGACATTCAAATGAGTTGCACTAAGCGTTGGACAGACCAACTGACGGACAGTGTACTCTAATCTTAGGTTGAGTTAAGCTAATGACGTTAATAATACAACAACACTAACAACAACTCATGCATAAATGTATCTGCAATGCGAAAGAATTACCACATGCTGCGTGCGTACAAGTTCATAATACTTAAAGTCGTAAAACGTCAAGAATTATGCGACAACAGTTGGCAATAAAACGTTTCGTTTATTTGATAAAAACTTTTCAAGCAAAAGGATCTGTAGTTAATGTTAATAAAGATCCTGCGCAATTCTACTAGATATGTATAACTAAATGCCACATAAACTAGGCAAATTAATTGAATGCAAAGCGAGTGGCATGCACTCGCACGCCTATGCTCATGGCCTACAAGGCATTTATAATCTAATGTCATACATCGAGCAGACATAAACTGCAGAAATTATGACTATTGAGTGCAGCCAATTTCCACTTTGTTGCAGCCGGAGTGGAGTGTTAAACTGCTGGTAGCACATACAACTTAATAGATCGCAGCCTGCGCTCCTTTTTTGTATAAACTAAGAATGTGTGTTGTTGCACCTGTTCCGCGGTATGCGAATTGCCTTTTCATTTAGATTAGAGCGTTAGAAATGTGATGTAAAGGTCCTTGTTTGAGTTGAACTCTCGAACAGGTAGTCATGCGTAATTGAGTCGAGTAGTCGAATGAATCGAACGAACGACCGACCGACCGACCGATTCGATCGAACTGTCGGAAAATGACTGGCAATAAATGTGGCATCAAATAAAAGCCGATAAGAAGTAAATTAAACTGTCATTAGTTTTACCCTTTGGCAATGAAACGAGTTGTCGATCTGTCGCTTCAAATGTATCTTGTATCTTTTGCGTATTTTTGTCGATCTATGACAGAGCATCGAAGATAGCCAGCAGTGACAGTCATTGCCCGTTGCCAATAAGTATAGAGAATGACTAACACACGCACATAGACACACAAACAAATATATTTATTTATTTACAAAAAAATTTAAAAAAAAAAAATAATATTTGACTGTCATTCATACTCGTATAATAATAAAGTTGCGTTTTTACGAGTATCTCTCTTGAGTCGCTTTGTGTATCTGCAGCGTTCAGTTCCACTTTTTTATTCTTCGAAGACAATTAGGCATTTTGTTTGTACTTAGACACTTAACTTCATATGTAATTTTAAGGGCGCATATGAATGTATCTTTGTATCTAAATGTGTATTGTATTGCTGTCGGCTTTTAATGCTTTGATGTATTCAAAAAAAAAAAAAAAAAAAAATTTGACGCGCGTTCTCGCGCCTTTGTAACAGCTTTCATCTTCAGCTAAAATGCTTTTTAACTATTTATTTTTTCTTCTGTTCTTCAATTTGAATATTCGAAAGTGTTTCTGCCGCAAAGTGATTTCCGTGTAACTGTGTTGTATTGTGGGTGTCTTGACTCGCGCTCAAATGCAATACGCGTGACGGCGGCAAAACTTAAAAAAAAAAATATTTTTATCTTCATTTTTTGGTAGACGTAACATAAACTTCTTGAGATTTATAATGTAGGTAGATAGTCTTCGAGATACATTTATAAGAAATATATACAGTGGTCGAAAATAAGAAGAGAAGTGGCATATTTTATTGGATGTTTGAATGTGAAACAAATGTATAAATAAAACATAGCATTTTTAGAATGATTGTAAGTTATGTGCATTAGGGTGATAATTAAAAAGCATCTGGACTTTCTAGCTGCTGCACTGTTATCTATACATTAAATTAATAAAATAGTAGACGAAATTTTTGTCGGTTTGTTTGTGCGCGCATCACTTAACGGCTGCACATTGGATTCAATATCGAATTACTGATAGATAAGAAGCTTTATTATGCGTAACATTTAGCGTTTATTTCATAAAAGTCGACATGCAAAGTCAAAAAACATTAAATTTAAAATATAAATTAAATTTCTAAACTTAGAATCTGTTCGATAGTAACGCTATTCAAACTGTTTGCTTACGCTTTTCAAACCTATGGCATATGTGCTATTCAAACTGTGAGCAATTAAATTGCCTCAAACTATTTCCTCAACTATATCTAGCTATAATATATATAAATAGAATATTGTATTTTGAGCAATACCTCGCCTATACTAAAAGATGACAAAGACGAAGCGTAGCACCACAGGCCGGGTCCGCTAGTTAGGGAATATAATGGCTTAGTACTGATATTTTGATTAACACATTTTCTGCTTATGTATAAATAGATTCTTAATATACGAACTTGAAGGCTCTATCTCTTATAGACGTTATCGCTGTTCATATAGTCAGTTAGACCGGAAGACGGACACATTTAAACAAAGGCAAAGCAGGCAGAAAACTGTAGGCTGTAATACACTGCTATAAAAGTTAAGTCAAATATGCCACCTTTCAAGAGTTGGCTTGCCATTTAACTTCATTTGAAGATCCTCTGTAGAGAAAGAGTTCTTTGAAGTTGATTACATTCACTCAAACATTATAGCCATTTTTAGCACCAAACAACGATGAAACCCAAGCAGATAATTTTTTTCCGATCCACCTGCTAAAGCCGGTAAGTTTCATGCGTAGCTGTTTAAATAATAGGTTGGAACAAAAAGTCATTAGTATTTTCGCCTTTATTCAAATCTTTTTAAAATTGCGTACAATCATCGGACTTAGTTCAATCCAACTTCATTATGCCCCGTTCATTGAAGTTTGCTTCCATATTGGCAAAAAAAGTGAGACAATCTATTTTCGAAAGCCTCTTTTAAGACCAATTTCTAGCAAGCTAAATCGTTCGACATTGCCAGGAAGAGATGGTAATCCGATGGTGACAGGTTCGGACTATAAAGTGGATGCATAAGGATCTCCCATCCGAACTCCCGGAGCTTTTGGTGCGTCACAATCGAAGTGTGTGGTCTGGCGTTGTCCTGATGTAACACAATTCCTCTCCTACTGGCCAAAGATGCCCGCTTTCGGGCGATTGCTGTCTTCAAGCGGTTCAGTTGTTCTCTGTAGGAGACCGATGATTCCCAGCAAACACTCAGCAACTTTTACCAAGTGTCGACCCCGTAAACATCACAAATTTTGGCCGCTTGCGATGTGTTTTTGCCTTTCATGTAGTAAAAATGTAAAATATGGCGAATTTCTTCCTTCGAGACCTCCATTTCGACACGCTGTAGCTAAGAACTGAATTGTCAAAGCGCAACGCAAAAGAGCGTAGTACTAGACACTCACACCTTTCGTAAACCAAAGCCGTAAAGTATACCGTCATACGACCAATACTTAACGAGAAATACCTAAATGAAAAAAAGAGATCGAAAAGACTTTTGTTGTAACCTATTATATGTAGATATATGCAGCCAGGTGGACAAAAGGACTCGGTTTTGAAACCTTTACCTTCTTGTGCCTGTTATATAAATTTTGACAAACTTGATATATCACAGTAAGGCAGAGCAGGCAGGAAGCTGTAGTTACTTAGGTGAAATGAAAGCGAAGCAAATTAAACCCAAACATGCATCCGTTTTAGGCTTGTATAGGCACCATTTTAACGACATTCGAAGATCCATAATTGTTCGAAGTTGATGTCATTGACTCAGCAAGTACAGTCATTCTTAGCACCAAGGAACGATGAAACCCAAGTAGATGGGTTTCTTCCGATTCGCCTACTGAAGATAGATGGTTGACAATCCGCTCTGCTTAAATACAGCACAAACACCATTTCACCTCACTATTCGCAATGCTTGGATATCTACAACCAACAACAAAAATTCACGAGTCATTACACTGCCAAATTTTAAGCAAATAGTCCTGGCTTGTATCATTTCATAAACTCTCATGGAACAGTCTATCGAGTGGATGTGCCTGCTATACCTGCTTTTTATAGACACATTCGACACCATCAACAGAAAATCAGGTTTGAGGGTTTCCCGAAAAACAAATCGTTGATTTCATAAAAGCTCTTTACCAGCTCGCGGATTTCTTCTTGCGATTTAACTGCAAAAACAACGCCAATTTCAAAATAAATTGTATAAATTTTGAAATTGTGGATGAAGTCCTAATATGCAGAAACGCAAAGGTCCCAGCATTTATACAGTGCAGGCAAAACCAGAAGTTGAGCGACTTGGACTATGCTGATGTAGTATGCTTCATGATATGCATATGTTTTACTCTATTCTTCGAATACCCGGTCTTCAAATCAACCCCACCAAATGGAAGTTTAATACGTCTGCAGCGCTACTGATTGCCATTGCAGACGTTGACAAGAACTCCAGATGGAGATGCCGCGATAGACTCAGATGCGAGTTTTTGCACAGCGAGGAATGGTTTTTAAAATGTAGGCAATTTATGGCACTAGGGCTTGCTCATGTTGAGATCGAATATAAAAGACTGTAGCTCCAGCATAAAAGCCAACGTCCATTTGTGACAACAAATTATCTCTGAATTCTTTGGGAAGTAACGATCTCTAATGAAATAATAAAACGCACGTGGAATTGTATAGGTCGCATTGTTCACAGCGACCACGACAACATTACGAAGATGGCCTTTCAGTGTAACCTATAAGACAGTCCACAGAGAGGTCCTCCAAGACACACACTGTCTAATCCAGAAATAAATCCAAAGGAGCAACGTGAAAGAGATAAGAGTTATACCAGCTAAGAGAAGTCATAGGAGGTTATTTGTTGCCGTTTTAAGATCAAATTATCAATAATTCTAAAATTAGTTGGTTATATATAAGATTTGAAAAAAAAATCCACAACGGCTCATGTAGACTAACGCTTTACAGATACTTCTTACTGCTTTCAATTCACGAAAAAATGTTCAACAGTTAGAAGAAACAAAATGAAATACTTAAAGCAGGTTCACACAGTGCTAAATATCTGGCAAGAATGTAATTTGTTGACAATTTTTCTTGAGTTTTCACTTCTAGTTAAAATTATTTTGAATGTAATGGGATAAAAGTGCTAGATATATGTATATGAACGTCTGAACAAGGCTTTATACCCAAATGTGTTATTTTTGTTTTATTTTATTAATCAGCTTAACGCATCATTCACACATAATTATATGTTTCGCTCTTCCCTTTTTTTTCATTTCCATTGTGAATGACAAATTTTTATAACTTTAAACATTAAACACCAAAAAAAAAAATGATAGCCTATTATTGAATATGACTAATATATGCAAGGCTAAATTTATATATTTTAGAAAGTGATGCTCAAAATAAGAATAAAATAAAACAAAAATTCTATAAACTTAAATGTTTGACATAAAATTTGTACTACCAACGCCCAACTGACTTGTCGTGCCACTTTTATTTTAATTTTAGTTCGATTTGCATAGCTTATGCACGACACGTGTCATATTATAAACTGGATCATAAAAATTGTCGACGCTTAAATAAACTAAACAAAAAAAAACAAACAAAAAATTATAATAATAATTCCGAAAAGAACGTCAAAAATTTAACGAGCGTACATAAAATTTATTTTTGATTTGTCAAATCTTTAAAGTTAATACTTTTAATTAACGAAAAAAGTCATAAAAGCTCAACTAATAAAATAAAGCGTCAATTTATGATCGAAGATGTTATTTTTGATGGTGATGGTGATGGTGACAATGTCCAAAGACGTCACACAACGACGACGTCATATGGTTACTTTTATTTGGGGCAAAATTCTTGAAATGCAGTTTTTTTTTTATTATAAAAATATATGAGACAAACAATACCAGAAATGTTCATTATGATGTTAATAATACGTTTGATGTTAATGACGTTTCTTTTGATGACAATAATGACGATCTTGACTATGATGACTTGCCAGAAAACAAAGTAGCAAACAATTTATGGCAACTTGTCCGCCTACAATTTCTACATTTCACTCGCGTATAATTTTATTTCATTTCAATTCGTTTCATTTCGTTGCCATTTGCTTATTGTACGTCCGTCCATCCGTCCGTCCGTCCGGCTGTCTGTCTATCTGTCAGCTTGCCATCTTGCTTTTTATCTTTATCTACTTTCGAAATTTAATTGAAACATTTTTGACCATATTTTCTTAATGAGCAGACATGACATGGCGTCAGTTTATATTTTATTATCAGTAATTTTCACTAATTTAACACAGCAACAAATTAAATATTCACTCTCCAGTTTGTATGTACAACAGCACTATTTAGTACTACTCGAATTTTAATGGATGTCTTTTTTAAGCAAAAGACCGCGAATTTGTCCGGAAAAAATACAGTACAATAGCCATTCACAGACACAGAAATTTAGAGCATTTCATGGCAGATTGTGAAATGATAAAAAAAAATTTTCATATATCATATATTTTAGTAAAGCTTATTAAATATTTTTACGCCCTAAATATGTAACCGATTTTGTTACAAATCTAGTTTGTTTGTGTGGTGACAATCTTCACTACTAACAAAATAAATTCACATTGAGTCAGGAATTGTCTTTCTATATATAGTACAATATATAATATATAAAAAAAATATTCTTCATCTCACGATACACTGAGTGTGGGGGCACTTTGACATTTTGTGAACAGAACAACTTGCTCAGTGCCGTGTCGTGTCTTAGGCGCTAATAATAAAGTTGATTTAAAGACAAGACAAGCAGACAAGAATCACATATGAAAATTTATTCATTGCATACAAAGTCAACTCGAATGTCGCCTGTATCTTTTATTATTTTTACTACTTGCATACTATTGCATATTTCTTCTATACATTTTGGTGTTGTCTTTTATTGCAGTTTAAGCCATTTAAATGCGTGGTGGAATTGTGGACACCGACACCAACAACAACAACAACAACGCCGACACCTTCTGTAGAGCGCACAACCCAAGCAAACCAGATTTTATATAGTATATACTGACTGCCTGATATATATGCAATCGTGTGGTGTGGAGTGAAATCAAGCCAAAAGTCATGGTAAGTTTTAGTTTGATGCTTTGCCTGTTTAATGCTGAAAGATCTTAAAGTGCCTTTGCCATCGTAAAACTGCGTTTAAAATAGTTTTTATGACATCGAAGTCCGCATATAAACGGTTGTTAAATTATTGTAAAGAATTTCATGGCTTTTCGCTTTTTTGCGTCAAGTCACGCACGCCTAATGAAAGCATCAGACAGTCAGTCAGGCGGTTAGTCCATACATACGTATTTCACAGCTCAATGTAGTCCAGAATTGTGCAAATATTCTTAATAGCGGAAGGCAATCGTTTGCAAATGTCTACTGCATTGATTCAAAATGAAAATATTTTATTACGAACTAATTGTAGCGTAGCATTTATGAAAGATATTAAAATTGGTATTTCAAATGCATTTAATTTCCAACTTTAATGGAGAACTGTTAAAAAAAAAAATTTAAAAGAAAGAGCGCTGCTATAGAGTGTACAGGAATTACAGGAATTACAGGTTTGTATAATCTGTAATTTGTTTGAGGGTCATTTTAAAACCATTTATTTGAGGAAAGATGACTGAAAAATCACAAAAATATAACAAATTATATCGATGCACAATGACGATCAAACAGAATTGTCAGCAATGTGTACAGCTTCATTACTCCAGCAGTTCGTCTAATTAATTGATATCTGATCCAGATCCAGAATTATTTACTTAGTAACTCTGGACTAAGTAAACGGATGCAAGCTTATTTTTAAAAATTATTCCTGATACAATTGGTAAAAACTGCAATAAAAAAAAATTTCAAGAAAAATTTTACATCATTTCTTCTCCCAGAAAAAAGTTTCTATATGTTTGCTGATTGAAACTTGCCTAAACGATAATTCGTCTGTTACATAATGCGAATATTATTGCTATCGAAATTTATTTATCTCTTGTAAACACAACACATAGGATATATTAGCATTATAAGCGCTTTAGGGACTCAAACTGGCATGTTTTCATGCAACAATAACAATCCAAAATTTACTTTGGATATATATCTGCTAACAAGCTTAAATAAAAATGATATACATACTAGGTGGCGATACTTATTATGTTAAAAAATGGTTTCACATAATTTTTACATTTTATTATCGCTCTCTTGCAGGGGTAGACAAGGTCCAACTATTAACATTTTGTTGACAAGCAATCAGGTAATAAATTAGCTGAGTTCTGGCCACTTGCCTACATTAAATTCTCTTAATGGTAGCATCACCTATATGAACTTTCCTAAAATCGGCAACAGAAATGCTAATTGAACTCATTATTGAAAATATATCACTGCAACTATACCCTTAGTTGAATTAAGCGTAGTTCAGAACACAGAACAGATCGACACAATGCTATCGAACCTAAATCCTTGCAGATAGTAATACTGCAAGGGACTTAAGTAATCCAAAGAAAAGATTAAAGTCTTCGCGGAAACCTCTTACAATAAAATCCTAGGCGAAATTTGTGTCTATTTGTTTGTGCGCATATCACATAGAGCCCGCTGAATGGATTCAAAATCAAATTACTGAAAAATAAGAAGCTTTATTGTGTGTAAGATTTAGTGTTTATTTCATAGAAATCGATTCATAATCGATAATAATGTTCAATTTCAAATTAAATTTCTTAAAAATTTCTAAACAAATTCCATAAAGGAGCAGCAACAATAAATGCATGTCTCCGCTATTGTTACTTTCCAGTTGTATGAATAAAAGTCAAAATAAATGATAAAAAAAAAAAAACAAATAAATCACCGGCTAAATCCCCACTCATACTAGTCATTTAGGCTGAACATTTCACTGTTCACTCGCTAGCAGAATATGGAAGCTCATCCAGCAAATCTTTAATCCAGCAAATCTTCGATATAAAGACTGCCTTTCACTCAATATGCAACGATGATATCTTATATTAAATAAGTTACTTTAATATCCCAATGGAACTTTTAAAAGTCTCGATCATTTTCTGTCAAAATAGGCAACTATTCACTATATACTAGTATTAAGACTGCTTGTCTCCACAATTGTACAACATGTTTACTGATGATTCTAACTGCCTTCAGATATAATTTCAAGTAGTACACCACATTTTGAAATTACTTGCCAAATCTAAAATTTTTGTAAGCCGGCATATGAAAGCTTCTCCAAACTTTCCCAAACAATGCTGATGCATCTTGGAATATAAAAAAAATATACTTTGAAGTCGACATAGATACCAAAATCTCATTCTAAGAACACGTTTCACACAGGCCTAGTAAAATTAGTGTAAAATTTAGACCCAAAGATGCGCATTTTCAAGGCAATTTTTTCTACGGAGCACTTGTCCAACGTCGCAAACTATCAGAATAAAAAAATCTGCAAGTGAATCAAAACGAAATATTAAAAATGATATATTTTCTATACACTTGAGTATTCCAGCTCATGTGTCTTTGGTTTTTGAACTTGACAGCTCATTAGTAAATAGTTTGGAGCCGTCAGATCAGGCAAGAGCGATTCGGAAATACTCTCCAATAAATTTTTGGTTGCATGAGTGTCGTAGATCGTAGATCACCACGTTGCTGAAACCATATTTTCCGATTGATATTATTCGCTAGTACGTGTAGACCTGTGGTATTTATCAGTAGCGATCTCCATTGATCGTAATCCATTCACCTGCAGAAATGAAATATTGTTGTTGCGAAATCTTCCACGAAGTGAGTGTAATAAAAATATATGAAGTTTTGATTATTCACAAAAATCAGAAAAAATAAATAAATAAATACTCACAGCGATATTAAGAACAACCGGGAGAGAGTTGTTGGACCAACTAAAATTTTTTTTAGATGAAGATCTATTTTTCTCACGAATAGTGTCACGCTATAGGTAGGTACAAATTGTGCGTCATGGTGTTAATTATTCGAGGTTTTCTACCGATTTTTCAGAGCATTGTCTGCTCGTGAATCTCACATTGCATTGTGACAGCATTTTCGACATTTTATTAAAATTTATTGCTACTTTCTAAAAATATTAAGACTATTTTTGTTGGCTCGGCAATGGTTTATCTTCTGAATTCCTTGATATTTTAAGTCTTATGCTATAAAGTAACTTTTAGTATTCTCTAGTTGGAGCATGGGTGGTATTTTAAGTATTACAAGAAACAAAACATGAACCACGAACAAATTATAAGTTTTTTAAATCGGAAACACTCTTCTTGCACACCCTCTTCATATTAAAATTCTATAGATATATATATAAGAATCTAAACTATTTTATATTCGTTCAGTTGGGTAGGTGAAAATGTTTTTTTTTTCGGATATATCTAAAAAGTATGTATTAGAATTTTTGTAAATAAATTTTTTGTGCAAATGTATGTAACAGATAGAAATAAGTTACCCCCAATATGGTCAGGAGCGATAGAGGAGTCGATATAGACATGTCCGTCTGTCCGTATGGCCGTCCGTATGAACGAAAGGATCTCGGAAACGGTAATAGATAGAGACTTCGTGTTTTTTGCATTCGACTAGGACTGCTCCGGAATTTTACAAGTATATTTTAAAAACTTGCACCTACCCCCCCCCCCCCCCCTTCCCATAAAATCACCCCCAAGGCTAAAAATTTCTTCGGCACAAAAAAAGTAAGTATGCCAGTATAGAGATATCATTCTTCTTAGCCAAAATCCGAAAAGTTCATCAAAATCGGATAATAAATGACGATTTTATAAGCAATTGAATTTGAGCGACCCCCCTTTTCGTTTCATACATAAAAAAATGTTTTAAAAGGCACTTAGTCGTGCAGTGAGAAGTGGTCATGTGTTTGGTCATAAGCTAGGGGAACATTTAATGTGTTTGTTACGCCCGACTGTGATTTTCTTACTTGTTTTTTATGGTATTACTAATCTGGACAGCTACTCCACGATGTATCAACAGTTTTCCGCAGCTTATTGCAGTAACCCACTATTAGGCATGTCGTAGTCTATTTTATCAATCCCAGTTTTGTGTTATTTTAAGTTAGGGTTCCTACCATCTTAAATGCAGCTTTAATTCTTATCAAAAAAAGAAAAAAAATGTCCTTCATGTATCTAACATTGTATTAGACATGATCCATCAAAGGTTGACTGTTGAGTGTTGCTTGAAATCATTAAAAATGTACAAGGGTTCGTTGCTACAAAGTTGTAGCCAGAGATAGTGGATTGATAGCAACTCTATTTGATAGACGCTACAGTAGTAAGGAGTTCTGTCCTCCTTGTAGTGAAAAAGATTATCACATGGTGATCTGGTTCGCATTACGATTGCAATATTTCCTGTCAAAAGTTGTAGCAGGCATACACAAATTTTTACTAGAGTTCGCCCAACCATTTCAACCACATAGCACACTTACATTTTTTAAAATTTTTCATATAGAACCACGGAGAGAGCTGATGTATGAAAGACAATTCGAAAGAGATTAGACTCTTGTGATTCATCGATAGTTTATAAGATTTTGGATTACCAAGGACTTTGATTTAAGTTATTTTTTATGCATTATTTTAAAAAAATATAAGCATTCTGCACTCCTTCTCTAGTTAAACTATAAGTGTGCCACATTTCATACTCCTCCGGCCCCGCACTTTTCGTAAAAAGGGGTACAAAGTTTTTGCTTCATGTATTAATATATAGATAAGATGTGAATGACTCTATTTTAATGGAGTATCTTTGAGTGCATGTATGGTACCAAAGAAAGAAAGCTTTTTCATTACTAATACCGAGTTCTTCACTTCTCTATACCCTTCGAATTTGTTCTCTCTCTAATACAAACCATCCCTAATATGCTCCTTAATTAAATCTCTTTTTCTTTAATTTTAATAACTTATAAAGCAAGCAAGTGGTATCAATCAAAATTGGCAATGGTTGCATTAGTTGCTGATACCCAATTCAATGAAAAAGTTTACAAAATGCGGATTGTTATAAGAACCTATTTATCTGCCTCGCTCCTTACTGTACGAATCAAAAGTAGTCTCTCGATTTTTAAGATATCGATCTAAAACTGGTTATGGAGTTTGTTATAAATTAAAATGAGAGCGTTGTGGCCATTAGAAAGTACCGCTCACATACAAAACTAATTAAAGCAATTTAAAAATAAAAGCATTCAATTTCTTTTTAATAGTCTGAAAATTGCATATATAATCCTTTCTGTATACATATGCAGGGTATTAACAGAAGTTCACTAAAAACAAATAACATTTTTAACAGTTCTACGAACAAACGTCAACAGCTCGACCGGTTGTCGCTGATAAAATGTTAATAATAAAACAATTTAAATGTAATTTTAAATTGTATTCTTTATCGCATAAGTCGTATCAGCAAAAGCGCGTTGCCTATTAGAATATTTATATTAAATAAAAAATAATTCTACGAACATAAACCAGACTCCTTGAGTGCATTTAAGACGTTATACTATAAACTTTTTAGTTGGCTTGAAATATGTAACAACAATGAAATTAATATCTTTTATCGCTTGCTCAATCGCTTGAACTTGTACTTCATGTAAGCTGTAAATTAAGTTGACAACTGTGTACTACTGACAGAGTGCAAACCTCACACAACAACTTCGGCTAGCGATTAAAAAAAAAAAAATAAATAAATAAATAAAATCAAACTCAACTAAGAACCTGAAATAAATATAAGAGACTGTACTGGCGACCCCTTCACTTGTTAGTGCTAAGCATTAGATACATTTGAAACTTGATTCGAACTAAATGCATATTATATACAAGAGCAATATTTTGCAGCACTTGATTAAGTTAATATTTAAATTTACAATTAATTTAACTATTTTAAGTCATTTAAATGATGTGCGAAATTGTGCTTAGAAGTGGACACACTTTATAGCTTGTATCTTTCTTATCAACTTCATTAGTATGTGATACAATTAGGCAAGCACTTTTGTATAATTTGTTGGCCATATTTTATATTTAATAAAAGTATCTACAGACAAGCGGGCGGCCTGATGTCATAAACTTAGTTACTTTATTTTCTTTAAGACATAACAGTTACACTATCTAAATTACTTTACTATTACACTATAAAGTAGGGTATAAATAAATAGCTTTAAGTTAGAAAGCTATATAGTAGCTGCAAATAAATGGCAATTAAGACAACAAAGTTTGCTTAGTACAAGTCGTATACGAGTACATTGACTATGTAAACTGGTAGCCAAATAGTTAAACATGTCAAGTGCTCGAGTACTCACTCACCTCAATCTTGCGCACCTAACTCTTCAGAAAGCTGACGGGAAAAGAGTTTGCTTCGATTATTGTATGGGTACTTTACATAGCAAATAGGTATATATGTAGACGCTTTTGTTTGTATAGTATAACATGGCATGGATGGATAGCCAGTATCTGTTTGTCCGTCTGTCTGTCCGTCTGTCTGACTGTCCAGCTAACTTTACTTTTTGTCGCTTGTCTTGTCTATTATTTAGCAAATATTAGGAATTTAGAAAACCAAACTTTGGAAAAACCAAACTTCATATATGATGATGATGATGATGATGACGATGATGATGACGACACGTTCACTGCGACTCATTTACTTACATATTTAGATACTTGGCTACCGCTTTGCGCTTTGGCAAACAAATCATAGATGGTTGGTTGAATAGTCAGTCACACTAAGTGTGTGTATGAGTAAGTAGATGACTTGGCTAGGTTCCGTATACAACGCGTCAAATCACCCTCAAGCGCGTATGAAACTTTGTCAAATATTTAAATGCGCTTTTGTTTAATTTGTGTTGTTGTTGTTGCTGTTGTTGTGCATAATGGACGCTTTGTCAAAAAAAAATAAATAATAAATAAACTTTCTATAAATAAGTCATAAACACACCTTTGAACAAAGACTCGTATAGACAATTCCAGCAGGCGTACTTAAGCACTTGGCCAGCGTTCGATAACTAATAACTTGGCTACCAATTTGATAAAAAAAATATAACTTGTTCGCCAGTGTGTACTTACTAGTAGCACTTATTGTTATTGTAGTTTAACCTTTGGCAATAAAAGTTCATTTGCAAGCGCTTTCTCGCTTGCAGACTACTATCTCCAACACTCGCAAATGCATAGATACAAATGTATCTACAAGTCATAGTATATTCAATATAGTATGTATAGTTAGTCTATCTGCATATTTGCTATGTTAACAAGCTTGTTAATAAATTACCAACAAAATAGCCATAAAATGTGCCATGCATAAATCATTCCCTGTTCGTGAACCGAGCGAGAGTTAGATACTCACATAGAAACAGCGTAGAAAAAAAAAAGTTTTCAAAACGCATAAAAAAATTCATAAATAAGTAAAAACAGCTACAAAGCATTAGCAACAATTTAAAGCAAAAAAAAAAAAAGAAAAAAAATGTTTGAAAATATATTTTGCACAAAGCAAAAAACTAAAAGAAAAAAAGATATGTTAATAAATTCATATTAATCATTCTAAAAACTGAAAATTCGTTAAAAAGCGCGACACACATAAATCAAATCAATTAGTTGTGCAGTTTCTTTTTTTCGTTTTTTTTTTCTGCGCTTTTGTTGCCGATTAATTTACAATTCAGATACTCATTGGTAATAAGATACAAAACATGGATTTACGCGCTAGTTCAAATAAATCCTTTTAAATAGCTGAACTAGGCATACATTTTCCACACTCACAACACACAACTCAAACTCAGCTCATTGTCAGCTTATTAACAAATCGTGAAGAAACACGCAAACTCAGCCAACTTTTCAACAGTTGTAGCAAATTAATCTGAATAAAAATTTACGATGCCAAGGCGGCGGCACAACTTAAACATGGAACATATAATCTATTAAGAAACACCTACGCCAAAAACTCAGCCGCACGACCGGTCAACTAATCAAATACAATGTGAAGAATGATTGCCGTAGATTAGCATAAATTAAAAGCCAGCAAAATGATCTTTCGATTAAATGCCACTTTGCTAAACAGACAAAAACTAAAAACTTCCTAACACTCAAATAAAAAAAAAAATATAATAAAAATAAAAATAAAAATAAAAAGCTGTTTAGCTGAAAAGTTGCTTTGCCATATTTGAAAACTAATATAAAAGATTTATAATTGTTTTAATTTATTTTTTTTTTTTTTCTTAAATAAAACGCGTTTCAAATTATATTAAATGCTGTGCAAAATGTTGCAACAAACATTCGTGCAGAAATTTTTAAATTAATTTAATAAATATTAAAAAAAAAAAATTGTAACTCAATTCCGCGCGTTGCATTACACAGTCAACACAGTCAACACAGTCATTAAGGTCACATTAAACGCCAATGGCCAGCGCCATTTAAACACAAAACTTCTCATGTTCAGAAACAATTTTATGCGATTTCGCTGAAATCGAAAGAACGAAATGAAAAGAAATAAAAAGGAAACATTGGCAAGCAGCGCGCAGTCAACTTTCATCGACGCATGTAGTCCCGAAAAATATGCGAGAAAATGTTGCCAAAAACACGCGTTCGGGCAACCTGGTAAAATGTACGAGTACATTCGTTCAACAGTAGCCCTTGGGCAGCAAATGAAACATTGATGTTGCACAGATAAGAAGGCCAATAAGAACATTCGTTGCTGCACAGTGGTTTGATAGCAGCAGTTTGTAGTCCTTATTATTTATATTTTTTTATTAATTCAAAACTAAAATTTTTCATATATGAAGATATAAGAAAAAAAATTGTAGAAAGCGTATTGGAGCTTGATAAATAGAAAAATACTTAGTCGAAACTCTGCTATTTCACCTGATCTTCTAACTGAGGTAGTTGTTGCTGATTATTTCTATACACAGATAGACAAAGGTTTAGCTTCAGCGTTACAGACCGTGTAAGGTGTGACGATGTTGTGTAAGTAGATGACAAATACTTTAACTGGTCCTTCTTTGGCCAATAAGCCCATGAGTCGTGAAAGAACTTCGTGTCGATGTCATTAGCATACACAAGCAGCAAAACTTCATTTTACAAGAACGAACCTGACACTTTCAGTATTGATGTACATTGACTTAGCAGATACTCAATCAACATATTGAAAAAATGGCACGATAACACATCATCTCTTGGTGTTAAGAGTTCCGAGATGTTCTTATGAATTGTTTTTGCTGCGATACATTGTGCAGATAGGACTTAGAAAAAATTCCTTTAAATCGGCGTATCGAAAGGGGATTTTTCAATCGACAGATAGATGGCGTATGTATGTCGATCTCAAAGCCATTTACACATTTTGCATGGCAGAATTTAAACCCGATTGAAAGAAAACTCATTCCAACGGAGTCCTTCTATAAATATAGAACACAAAACACAAAGATCTGAAATGTTGGACATGCTTCGATCGTATCAGCTTTTTATTACTTATAATCCCGTGGTTCTACAAGAGAGTCAACATCATGTAGGATAAATGACTTCTCCATATTGTAATTTTCAGTGCATATGCAACCAGAGTGTTCCCAAATCGTTTTTTCAGAAAGTAGCTCTGGACTTAAAACATGGGGTCAGAGGCTTGACTATGGCTCAATACAAAAAATAACAAGTAAGAAAATCACAGTCAGGCGTAACCGACTGTAAGAGGCCCTGTACCAGTGCAGGTCGCCTAACAAACACATTAAATGTTCCCCTAGCTTATGACCAAACACATGACCACTTCTCACTGCACGACTAAGTGCCTTTTAAAACAATTTTTTTATGTATGAATCGAAAAGGGGGGTCGCTCAAATTCAATTGCTTATAAAATCGTCATTTATTTATTATTCGATTTTGATGAACTTTTTGGATTTTGGCTAAAAAGGATGATTTCTCTAAACTGGCATACTTACTTTTTTTGTGCCGAAGAAATTTTTAGCCTTGGGGGTGATATTATGGGGAAAGGGGGAGAGGGGCAAGTTTTTAAAATAAACTTGTAAAATTCCGGAGCAGTCCTAGTCGAATGCAAAAAACACGAAGTCTCTATCTATTACCGTTTCCGAGATCCTTTCGTTCATACGGACGGCCAGACGGACAGACGGACATGTCTATATCGACTCCTCTATCGCCCCTGACCATAATGGGGGTAACTTTGGGGGGTCTCCGATTATTATTTCTACCTGTTACATACATTTGCACAAAACCAATAGGCTCTTGTACCTTCGGTACAGGGCCTCAAAATACAGAACAAGTTGCAACTATTTTGAGAGCGCATGCGTTAAGTGGCGTCACTACGTGTTATTACACAATGCGCTTGACTTTCGCATATTCTCTCACCATCATAAAGCTCATACCTTACTGCCCTTTTTTTACTTCTAAAAAGCCTATTTTCTTCTCTGTTTCTCTTGATATCATTTTTTAATAGCATGAATTGTTCTAGACTGCATGAAACACTCCTTGCTAAGCGATGATGCTTATATCCACTTTTCTAATAACTTTTAACATGGAGCTGGTGATATGTCTCTACTGTTTATAAATGTCTTTAGAAAACGGAGAGATTACAGAGACCTGTTGGAAGAATGTGGATAAGATTTCTACGGTCTATTGTGATTGCAGCTTGCCGATGTTTAGCTTTCGTTAAGTGTTGAGTTATGCTGAGTCTAGTCCGCACCATGGCTACCATAAGATCCGAGTCGATACAGGATCCTCTTAAAGATCCAACGTTCAAACTAAAATGTTGAAATGTGGTACTGCGAAATCAATAGACATAGATATAACGTCTCTCTAAGCCCAAAACTTCATCAAAACCGGATAATAAATGACGATTTTATAGGCAATTGAATTTGAACGATATGATACTTCCGTCCTCCCTTTTCTTTGCATACATGAAAAATGTTAAATAAGGCACTTATTCGTGGATTGAGAAGTGGAAGGAGCAAAATACTTTTCGTTAGTACTGAATTGTTTGTTAGGCGACCTGTACTGGTACAGGGCCTCTTGCAGTCGGTTATGCCCGTCTGTAATTTTCTTATTTGTTTTTTAATTGAAATAATCAAGTACAATCCTGAATAGGACAACGCTCATGTAGAAGTCTTCGGCAATCGTAATACTCATATTTGGTCGTCCTTCCAATTAATCGCATTCATTTATCGAGGACAAGTGGATAACTGCATCTGTTTTGTTAAGGGTTCATATCCGTAAATAATGTTACTTAAATCGTTTATTTTCGTTATCATAAGTCCACAAGACCAGCACACCATTGCTTAATAAAGGGGACTGGCCATCTTTCTAATATTAGCTCATCGCTGAACGGATTTTGATTATAATGCCCGGAGAACATGTCTAAAGAATGTTTGTGAGCAGCTTGAGTTGATTCAAAAATTATCTGTTCTAGCTGTTCCCAAGTGAATGGCAACCAATAAATGTTCACCCTAATGTAAATTTCTGCAAACGATCTCATTTCCCATTCATTGTATCTTTGTTGTATGCTTTTTGAGTCCTTTAAGTCGGATGAATGAGAAGAATATTCAACGTCGTCATATGCTGCATTTGTTCTATGAAGCCTTTCACTTCTCGAAATATTGGAACATTAGGATGGTCCGTTTTCACTTCCATAAGAAAATAACAAATCTTTTATTATTAAATGCTTGCGGATGCTTTTTGTAAGCTGTAAGCCATAATTTTTTATTTTGAATATGTTTAAAGCTAGTAGATTCAGCTATCGTTCGTATAACTGACATCTCCTAAAAGTGCTTTCACCGATAATGCTAATGCCTCGCATTTTTTCTTGGTCCCATATGATGAGCGAAAATGTTATTGGACAATATTCAATTCATTTAAGGTGGAAAAAATCGATTTCTAATCCGGCGCAGAATTGAAGTTAAAGCTTTATGCTTTCTATTCCTTCGCTGTTGTTCGCACAACATCTACAGAAATGATGCCGATAGCCTCCAGTCATCTGCGGGCTTTCGTTAAGATTGTACATAGGCCACTCCAGCTTTGATGTGTTGCATGTGGCTATTCTAAGCGTCCGATTGTTATCATTGACTATGTACTTGTTTTTATTGTGGCAGAGGCATACTACTCGAGTCTTAATCGTGCAGATTGTAGGTCATTGTGCAAGTTTATCTTCTTAACAGTCGTCTTCTATATCGTCTCTTATATATTATAATACTCAGCCATCTTGCGGCAATTAGTTATATTTTTATATGAAATTCATCTTTATTTATTTTGTTCACTAACCAAATTGTAGTACTGAGATGACATTTAGTTTACTAAACATGAACTTCAGTTCAATTGACTACTTCAAACCAATGTGCGGCGGCGGTGTGTATTGAATCTCTTCAGTACCTCGTCCTGCTTATTTCGTTTATTTCGTTTTATTTTTTCGTATCTAGAGCCAAAATGTGTTTTTGCGTTGAGCGCGTAAATTAAATGCAAATTTCGGTTGCCTGTCGGGTGCCTGCCTGTCCACTACTCCACTGATCCTGCTCCTTGCAACGTCCATTAACTCATTCGAATCGTTTGCCTTTAATTTTTTCTCTCCGTTTTTTTTTTATCACAAATTTATCAGTGAAATTTGCAAATGTTTAGCGGTCGATCAGGACGAGCGCGTGAACCTGTAATCAAAATGAAGCAACAGCACAAAAAAGTGGCCATAAAAGCAGCTCCGGCATAAGTGAGTGAAAAATGTTGAGCGACGTAGCAGATAATGGTAGAGGCCTGAATCGTGTTCGACGAATTAAGAAATAAACGCATGCAAATGAAGGCGTTGAAATGCGCAGTGGCGTCGCTGGCAGGAGTTAGTAGGTGCATAAACTGTGCAATATATCTTCCACCGAATTTCGCGGCTTTAATTGAGCGCTAAAGGGCGCAAAGTGTTTAATTCCTAACGCGCTTTTGCCAGAAATGGCGTTGAAATTTAGTTTGGGCAGGTGTGAGCTGCAACTACTACATGGTTTGGCTTTTTTAGATTTTTAGGCATCGAATGTTTTGATGGACATTCAGTCGCAATCAAACTATACAAAAAAAAAAACTAATTAATTATAGTACGTTGTTTGTCTTTGTACGTGTATGTAGCGCACTTAGGAAGTATATCTGTGTGTGTTTGTTGTTGTATGTTTTTATTTACTTAATTTACTTAATGACACAGTCCGAGTATAAGCGAGTACAAATGGTGGAATAGTTCGACTAAACGACTTAAAGACATACATATGAGGGGCTAACAAACGTTTGCATAGTTGAATTAGAAATGAAATTAAATTAATTAAATAGAAAACCTGTTGGTCGGCACATTCAACTTCAATTTGGGAGTTGATATATAAATTCTTTGCTTCTGATAGGCCTGTAGTACAACAATCTTTCAATCATGTATTCTAGTTTTTTTTTTGTCTTACTGAAATTTTAAATAAAATACTTTCGAACAAAATTTATGAATATCAGAAATATTAAATATAAACAAATTTTGCGAATTTTTATTAACCTATTTTTATAGTCAAACAAAAGCCAAACCGACGACGTCATCGTCAACGCAATCGTGCCAAGCTGTCGAGTAATCTCCCATAGCTGAGCTGAGCGTGTTCTAAGATCTAAAAGGGACAGCTAGACAGACAGACAGACAACCACGTGTGACTTCTGGCGTTTTGGGTGAGGTCATCGCAATTTCAGTACGCCGAGTGTTCTTGTCTGTCCGTCCACTGTCTGTCTGTCCCTCAAACTATACAACTGACTATATCTACATACAATTACACACTTAACAACTAATGCTACTGCTGCTGCTGTTGTTGTTGTTGTGTATAATAAATAACATTATTAATTACCACTGCAATTAAGTAAGAGCACACAAAAATACAAAACACATAACATAGATACAAACACACACACACACACACACACAAACATGGACGAGCGCCTAGTGCAAGATAAATTGCATAAAACCTCGTTCACTCCCATTAAAGAATTTCGAGGCTTATATGTACTATCCATGTGCGTGTCTGTAGAAATATTTCGAGACACTCTAAGTTCGCGCGCTATGCTTTCAAGATACATAGTACAAAATGTCTATATGACCCAATTATTATTACTTTTTTTTTTTTTTAATTTCTGTATAATTTTTTAATATTTTTCTCGACATTTTTTCTCGATTTTTATTACCCATTTTGCTTTATTGAGTGACATATGAGCGCATTAATCTTTTTCGTATTGAATTTTTATGCCGCGCTCTCTTATCTCTGTCCTTCTGGGTTTTAATATACTTTGTATGCAAAGTAGCGCAAAGTTCAGTCGACATGTGGCTTTATATTAATTGATATTAAAATATTAATGCTTCGAATGACAGACAGTGTGCAGCAGTTATTAAGTAAGAATGAAATAAATATATTTAATGTAATTTTTTTACAATGAAGAATGTTTTAAAAAAAGCTTTTGAAATATTTCTATGCACGTAAAATGAATAAATGTATTTTTATCATGCAACACCTGTCATAACAAAAATAAAGAAAACTATTTCTGTCTTACATGTACCCATGTATGAAATTCGAAAACAAAATCTTAAAATAATTTTTAAAGAAATTCAGAAAAAACAATATTAATTTTTGCATAGTTTTAAGAAGTCATGTTAGTATAGACATTATTTTATAGTAAGCCGACACGCACAAAAGCCAAATTAATGGCCAAATAAATTGTCAGAATGGGATTTAAATTAATCTTCATTTTTTATTTAAACTGAGTCACTAAATTGATTGCGGAATATTGCTACATAAGAATATTAAATATATATAGATATTTTTTAATTTATATAATTTAAAAAATTCTGATAAACTTTTAGAGATAAGAAATATAATATTTTAATTTTTTTAAAATTATTTATTTTAAATGACCTCCAAACTTGCTGATGCTTATGCGATATAAGCGATTCATTACAGCCTAAAACATTACAGCAAGAATTGCTGAAACTACACATCTACAAGGGGATAAATATTTGATCAAAAAACAGTTCAGTTTCTCAGTTACATATTCTTCAACACAAAACAAGAGCCAATTGGTTAGGTGCAAATGTATGTAACAGGTAGAAATAATGGTCGGGAGTGATATAGGCGTCGATATAGCCATGTCCGTATCTCCGTACGTATGAACGAAAGGATCTCAGAAACGGTAATAGATTTAACGAGTTTATTTTAAAATTTTGCTCCTCCCCCTTCCCCATAAAATCACCACAAGGCTAAATATTTCTTCGGCACAAAAAAATTAGGTAATTAGGCCAGTATAGAGATAATGTCCGACTGTAATTTTCTTGTTTTTTAATGGATGCTGCACATCTCTCAACTCGGTTGGATTCGTTTTTTAGACTTTCACACAAAATAAAAAAAAAAAAAAATAAAAAACAAGGTCAATTAAATCAAAAAACCGAATATAAAGTTTCTGGCAATCAACTTATTTTCTATGGATTTTTTTTCGAAATAGTTCTGGGCAGTAAAAATTCTTTTATAATTTAAAATTCACGGTTTGCATTGACCGTGTTACAATGCGACCGCTTTCATCAGAAAATGCAGCTTGACGAAAATGCCTATCATACTATGACTCGTGCTGAACGTAACTCTGTCGATTGGAATATACCCGGGTTAAGGTTGCTCCAAATTAAAAAAAAAATTCTCCATTTCATTGATGTTCAAATAAAAATGACTTATACATATAATAAAAAGTATAACAAGTTATAACGTTGTAGTCGAATGTGTCCGAATTCGCAATGCGCCTGTACACTTGTACCTGGAAAGAGCCAAGTAAGTAGTAAGTCCAAAGGAAACTCTGGAAAACTAAGCTTGTTAAATGCCTTACTAAAGTCAGTGTAAATAACATCCGTTTGTATACTAAAAGCAAAGGCTACATTGATTAGGGAAATGATTTCTAATAAGTTTGTCGAGATCGATCTACTTTTAAGAAAACCCTGCTGCGCCGTAGACAGCATTGACTTATAACAAAATTGTTAAAAAAAAAGTGTTCGTATTGCACAAAGCTTAGCAAATAGCTTTATAATTTTTTATAATTATCAAAGCAAAGGAATTTCGATAGAGTGTTTTCAATTCGAAGAATCTCTTGATTCCTTCAGAGACAATTAAAATATATACAGCAAAGGAACACACATCGAATATTTAAGTATACCAGATGGGATATCATTTGAAACAGAAGCGAGAAGCAACTTTGTAAAAATTTTAGAACAGAATCATCATAGTATTTTATAAGAATATTATAAAAAATATCACAAGCTGTGTCAATGCTGTCACAAGTATATTCATCAGACCAATCTGTTCTGAAACTTATCAAAGTCAGTTTAAGCAAAACAGTAACGTTTGCGGCCCTCAAAACTGGAAACTGTCAATACTATTTGAAGTGTTAGATGGTATTAATTTAGAATACTTGTTTTTTAAAGAGGGAATAGCAGAGAAAAAATATATTTAAATACTTAAAGGCTTTATCTGTTAAGAGCTGATGGCTGACATATATATACTTTTACGGTCTGTCTCACTTGCTCCTAACTTGAATGGGTATTTGCAAAAGCTTTATACATATTTCAGTATTCCCTATAGCTAAGATATATAAAAAAATTTCAATTATGTTCTAACACAACACAGCTCAAATATTTCTGCAGAATTCTGTGCAGTTATTGTCTGTTTATTTCCATTTTGAGTTGATTAATTTCAATTCGAAACGCTAGTATGCTGTGGTCTCACTTAAAGATTGACTTATATAAATTCATTCTAAGCATTATGTTGGGTTGTATAACAGCGACTCTTTAAAGTGATCATGGTATATTGAGCTAGGTATCCAGTACGAATGCCGAACATTTAGAGTCTATAGAACAATTTCTAATAGGAATTACTGAAAACTTTTGCACTAAATTCCGAATTTCCACAAAGACAGACGGACATTGCTAGATCAACATGGCTAGATCGACTAGTCTGATTACACCAACAAAAAAAAAATTTGTATGTTTTCTTTTGGTAGCACGTTCTACGAGTCACCCCATAGCACTATTTATATCTTGCCTTACCAACATATCATTGCAAAAATTTTTATACATGCACAAGTAGAATTAATTATATAAAAGAAAATCTTTTTCCCCATATAAATTGTTTAAACGAACTAAGGCAGAAGTAGCGTGTGTTTTGAGTTAACTGTTATTCAAGTATGTGGCTTTGTGTGACCTTCAAAGTTTCTTGCTATCCAATGGGATTTTATATATTGGTTCACTTCATATGAGCTTCATTCCTTTGGTGGAAATGATATTTAAGTCTGTATTAGCTAATCCTTGGGATTTTCATTGATATAATGCTGCTGATGATATTCCGTGACTAGTTCCAAAACAGATCTTTATATAAAGAATATTTCGATGTTTTGAAGAAACAAACAACCAATGGATTCTTATTACTTCACGACCTTACAACACAGTTTTTATATAAACTTTAAATCTAGATGTATTAAAATGTTTCAGAATAACAAATTAATTTTAATACATAGTTTGTAACACCCAATAAAAGGTGTCCGAGACTATGTCATGGTCTCTAATCAATTTAACAAGATTCTATTTAATGACCAAAATACTTAATTTTCATACACTTTGAAAAATATCATACGGCAGTCATACAAAAATATTAATTGAATTAGCAGTAATAAGGTATGTTTTACTCTGATTAAAAAATGCCTACTATGTATGCAAGGGCATTGGCCCCCCTAATTTTTGAAAAGTTCGATAAAAAATGTATTTTCAAACTTTTGCCTACTAAAAAAAATTTCGAAGTTAGCAAAAACAACAAATTGATTTAGAGCATTTGTGCTCCATTAAAGCATATATTTAACTGCATCCTGGAAGTCTAGTTTTGCAACTTTTCCAGATCTCACAAATACTGAGCACGACATTGGCTTCTAAATATGAAGTCGATGCAAACTCTTTCACATAAGGCAACGATTTGAAATAGTTACACAGAAAATAGATTGGACCTGTCTGCGTTGGTAGCCAAGCAACCAATCTTTTTCTGGAGATAATGCTTCATCCAACAGTAGCTGTAGAAGTATGGCATGTAGCAATCTCCAGTTTAAACCAAAAAACCTTCCAGTTCATATTCAAACGGTTTGTGAAACAAAAAGTAATGCAAGATAGATTGATTTTGAGCGGCGTTAAAGAAGACATTTGAGTTTTCTTAGTTTTGGAAGTAGTTTGGTCGGATGATGCTATTAGCCCATTAGCCACATAAAACAGTGTTATTTTCAAGCTGCTTGGATAGTTAATGAAAAAATGATTGGATTTCCCACTTCTGAATGTAAAAATTTCATATATTAAGGGAGTCCTGTTATGGAAAAAAATGATTATGGTAAAGAAGTGTATCAACTTCCGACCGTTCAAGCGTCCAATTATTTTTATATATGATAATATGGTACAAACTATTTTGTTATCCATAAACCTCCTAAAAAAAAATAATTTATAATACTCCATATATGTTGTGTACGTAGAACAACCTAACCACAATCATTTGAATCTTCAGTGGATCATATCTTGAATATAGTCGAAATTAGAGAATATTTTTCCGAGCAGCCATTAGCCATGAACCAATGACTAAAATAAGCTAAAATCTTTCTTATGAGTTACAGGCCGGATAGGACAAAATATGTAGGAATCAATTAAAGCAAGTCACTATTGACTAAAGAAATAGTTTTCTGTTTCAACTCCCCTAAATTCAATAATTTATACATCATAGCACTACATACACAAAAGGGTCACCATTAAGAATGGTTTAGTTTTAAATGAAATAAAGCAATAAGTATTGAAGACAGATTCTAACAAGTCACCATATTTTTGATACTTTATTAAAATCATTTAATTTTGAAGAACAGTTCGTGAATTATATAGGGAATGAGAATATTAATTATAACTCATCCAAATCATTTATATCTCATTCAACTCATACAACCTTTGTTTCTTTTTCTGCGCCAGAAACATCTTCAATAATTCAAAAAATTTCTACATCTCTGTCAAAGTGTTGCAACTACTTTTTTATTGATTTGAATCTATAATTAGCAGATATTTCCCACATTTCAATGAACCCAAAAAACAGGAAAAAAAATTTTACATACATTTCCAAAAACATTTTTCATAATTTTCTCACAAAAAGTCGAAAAAGATGTGAAATATAAACTTATGAAAAATATCAAGCAGCTGTCTTCAACTTAATACAAAAAAAAAAATAAAATGCAAGAAAATAAAACCCAGAAAAAGACCCACTTCCACTCCTTTCTTCAAGCATTAAATAAAGCGTTGAAAAAATTTGCATATGAGTGATTTTGAATGGCAGCCTGTCAGAAAAATAAGCATCAATAAAAAAATTCGAAATCGAGACAGCAACACAAACAAGCTTGAAAAAGGAATATCCTTTACCGCAAAACAGGATTTTGATCGGTGAATAATTTTCCAAACAATCGACAAGCTGCGCCTATTACTTCTGCTTTTGGTAATGTAAATGCGTTCCTTTCGCTGTTTAAGCAAACAACCAAATAAAGAAAATAAAGAAAAAAAATCGAATTTTAAAATCAATTTCACTGCGCAGTCGATTAAGAACGATAAGATTGAAATAAAAGAACTGAATTGAAATGAAAGGTAAACGAAAGGTAAATAAAATTCAAGAAATTCAAAGAAAAAAAAACGAAAAGAAAAAGAAAAAGAAATCGAACACGCGGCTTTCACTGGCAGCGTAGTATCGAAGCAGGATCGAAGCATTCAGTTGCTATTTAACATTCAAATTAAATCCTTTCAGCCTTCAGCTGAGGACAAATGGACAGACAGCTGCGATTGAATTGAATGAATGCCACTCGATTGAAATTCCGCGCGAGTAGGCAATGCAAGAAATGCCAACACAAGAAGCGACAACTATCTGACAAATCGTGAGCCAAATGCTATTGACTTTACAAATGCGCGGACAGACGGACGGACGGACGGACGTACAATAAGATACACCAATGCAATGCGACGTACTAACGGATGCGTCTTTCTGTGAGTGGCGTCAGTAGTGGCATTTTAAGCTGCGTGCTGCTGCTGCTGACTGGCATAAAGAACCCTTTCAGACAGGACACACAGCAGAGATGCCAAGGATGCCAGCGCATACGTATTTGAATTCTAAATACATAATACATTGCGTGAGAAATTTGACAAAGAAAAGCAAAGGATCGTGCATTTTTTTTGTCAATGCAGTGTTCAGGCAGCGTTACATCAGCATATTGATTTGACTATCAGTTACGCGCATAATTTGATAGAATAATTTGATGGAAGCATACAATGCAGACAAAGCAGTTAACTGCTTTTCTTTTTAGTAGCATCGGATGCAGCTGCTAAGATTTCTGCCTCGAACTGTGTTAATATTCAGCATTTAACTACAATTATTTACACTCATGAGCTTGCGAAACTCAAAATTCAAACTCATTGGCAGCAAAGAAGCCGTACTCAAATACTTTCACCACATGCAAATGCATTTTTAATAGCATAAGTAAATATTTGCAGAAAGTATCTACAATAAGTATCTATCTACCAAGTATCTACAATATGTATCTGCTGCAAGCTGCAGCATTTGCGCTTTGTTTGTGGCATATTCCAAGTGCAATGCCAATAATTCAAACGTTTATTGATGCGACCGGCTTTTGGCATAATTAACATAACTACGGCGCGCTTATCTCGACGCTGTCGATGGTGTATCTGACTGGCTGCCGCTGAACTGAACTGAATGCCTGCTGGACGCCAGCCTGCCTTGTTGCTCCCTGTACACTGCATGTATCTATCTACGCTGAGTGTCTCTCGACTCATGTCTACATGGCTGCACCTCTGACACTTTGTTATCTAATCCAGCTGCCGCCGTTCGCTGCTGCTGTTAGTCGTGGAGTGAAACATCCCTTTTTGGCTTGGCTTCTAATTTGAAATAAAGGATGGCAGCGTATTTTCTTGCTTAATTTACATGTTTTGTGCGTTGTTGTCTGGCTTTGAAGGCAAATTCAGGTCGCAGTTTGGTCTGTGCATGGCAGCTGACCTTTGTCCCGTCCCTGTTAACGCACACACAAACACACACACACACCGCATACTACGCCGGGGTCACTGCTGATTAACCCAAAATACTACTATAATTAGCGGCATTTCGTTGAGTAAAGGGCGCGAAGAAAATAATGCTATAGGTTATCGTTTTTATAGGCACAGGATCAAATGGATTTCTATTTTGAAATTTGTTTTTTTTTTTTTTTCTTCTTGGTTCGCCGGTTGCGGGTCATTGTTTAATTTAGAAAATGTCGTTTGAAGGGCATTTGATCGGTCGAATAATGTTTGAAAAATGACAAACGAGCAACCCAAAATGTAAAAATTTAAATTTAGAGGCGGCAAAGGCAATCCGCTGGAAATTTTCGCATGAATGCTGCGTGTAATTTTGTTCAATTTGAAATTTAAAATTAAATGAAAAAAAAAAATTAAGGTGTTCAGGAAAAAAAATATCACTGCAGCCGTACACCTTTCAAAGCACACACAATTTCTATAATATATATCTACTTCAGATATTTGCTAAATAAAATACACAAACATTTGTTGTTTGTTTGAAAAATGTCGGCATGTTTTCGCATTGCAATGCATTAATTTATGTCAACATAGATAAATGTTGCACCGAGTACGAACACACGCAGACGCGCCTAGCTCATCCCAATCCAATCCAATCCAATCCAAACAAACTTCGCCCTCTGCGCCATGCAACAAACTAAGTAGGTAATTGCTGCCCCTTCACTGCATCTAATGCCTAGTATTCATTTTATTGGCAAGTGTGTGGCGCGCACAATTTTGCGAGGCAACAAAGTATCTGCTGCTGCTGCTGCCTCTTTTTCGTGGCGCAAACGTTCTATAAACATCACCGACCACTTTTTACAGTATTTGGCTTCTTCAGCAATTAATAAAGATTAAATGGTGTGACATACAAAATGTTTATGTGCGGAAAAAATCGATGACTAATACAAACTAAGGGACCACTCGACAAGGCACATGAAAAATGTGTTTTGCAAAAATCAACAACAACATCGTCGTCGAAGAAAAGAGGGCAATTTTTGCGAAAAGAAAATTTGAAGGAATAAAACATTTTAGCTTTTATAATTATGTAGTATATATAAATTTGCAGTCGAATTGTAGTTGTATGGTTTTGTCTTTGAATACTTTTTTAATATTATTTTGTTCCATAAGCTGGATTATACTTGGATGAGTGGTATGGTCTTTGGATTTTAAGTGAAAAACTTTAAATAACTAGGGAATTTGTACGGCAAAAATCTGTATAAAAACATTCAAATGTCATCAAGTCTATACTTTTTTATTTTATTTATTTATTTAAAAGTAAAGGCAGCTTCAGACGGTGGCAGATATCTGACAGATTTATCATATTGCATTAGAAAAAGTATCAAATATCTACGAATTTCGATGGAAAGTGAAAGCAAACTCAAAGAAAATTATAAAAAAAAAATCGATTCTTGGCAGATATCTGAACTTGCCTAAGTGAATAATTAATGTTGTAGTCGAGTGTGCACGACTTCGAGATATGCTGTACCCACATTGAACCTTAAATATGTTTAGGGAATAAGTTCCTATCTAGATCCGTGTAAGATATTTTATTGGAATAAAAAAAAAAAAATAATCCAATTTTATCGTTTCAAGCTAAACTCAACCACAACAAAATAATGTTCAGACAAAACCTCAGGAGGGGAGACTGCTTTTTGCAAAGGCTACCCTCATTCTAGTGGTCCGATAGGAACCTATATGAAGTATTTCATTTCAATTAAAGTAACATACAACAAATTTGACATTTTTAGCTAAAATGAAAAACAAATAAATCACTGGAAAACTATGAAAAGAGGGGCATATTTTTATAGGTACTACCCCTTAGAGAGGTATTAACCTAACTGAAGAGAGAATATGGAATCTTTAATAGAGATTCTAACTTCATTATACACCGCTCATAGAAGCATGCTTCCCTATTGGCAAAAAAGTGAGACAGTCGATTTTCGCAAGTCTCTTTTGAGGCCAATTTCTCGCCAGCTAAATCGTTCGACATGACAGAAAGAGTTAGTAATCCGATAGTGCCAGGCCTGGACTATAAAGTGGATGTATAAGAACGTCCCATTTCAACTTATGGAGCTTCTGGCGTGTCACAATCGTAGTGTGTGGACTGGCGTTGTCCTGATGGAACACAATGCCTTTCCTATTGATCAAAGATGGCAGCTTCTGGGCGATTGCTGCCTTCCAGCGGTCCAGTTTTTCACAGTAGAGGACCGATTTGAGCGTTTGGCCATAAGGGAGCAGCTTATAGTAGATGAACCACTGTCAATCCCACCAGACACACAGCAAAACCTTCTTGACCGTCAATACTTCAGAAACGGGTAGATTTTGATGCAATTCAGCAGAGATTCTCAGATGGAAATTCAGCCCATGAGGTTTTTTGGTGTCAATTCGTATGGCATATAACATATATCAAGTTTTTTTGTGTAGCCAAGCTGAGCATTGACACTTTTCAAACTTTCCTTATCTTTTATAGCCTCCGAATTCTCATTTTTCACAGCCACACAGACGGTCAAGTCTAAATTAACTTAATTTTTAGCATGGGACCGTCTATTTTAGTGGTCCGATTTAAACCCTAATGAAATATTTTTTTAACAACAACAACAACCAAATTTTATTTATGCAAAAACTCTGAAAAGTGGGACAGATTTGTATGTAGGCCATCCCTTCATGTACATAAATTGAAAATTTTATAAGAATAAACGTAATGTGGACCAATTTTGACATTTTGAGAAAATTTACCAATAACAATAAAACTTTTTCATACAAAAATTTTTATTATGAGGAGTAGATTTGCATGGTAAGTCCCAAACTCCCTTAGAAAAAGCACATTCATTGAATACAAGTAATCAGAAGAATGAAAAGTCGAATCTAAATATTCAAATTGGAAGACTCTTTGTATCATAGTCTCATAATTCTCGTACATACGGACCGGCAGTCAGACAAACAGGCATGTCTATATCGATACTTTCGATGCTTCGTCTTTTGATGCTTTTCCCCTATGAGAACAGGGTATAATTACAGACTAGCTTAAAAGATCCAGTTTTTATTTATTTGAATTGAATTTTTAAAAAAACTTTTAATATCCAGTGTGTGTGTTGGGCGTCAAGATAAAAGGTTGTTGTGTAGTTGATTTGGCGGTGAAGTCTGCAAGTTCATTCCCTTTAATATTGAAATATCTGGAATCCATATAACTTTCAATTTTGGTTTATGTTTGGTTGACTAATTGCTTGATAAACAAGTGTAGCATTATGGAGCTTTAAGGGTTTTGTATTAGCAATAATTTTGGAACAGAATACATATATATAGAATGGAAGAAGAATAATTTTTTAGTTTATAAAAGTCTGAAATTAATGATATTTATAAGGGCTTCTCTGAATGGTGTTTGGGCTCTGTTTGTTCGTTGCGGTCAGTCAGGGGATGTCATGGTATGTACAAATGTTTATTATTTGATCTATTGCAGATTGTAATTTATTTTTTCCAGGAAGTTTTGTAGTTTAAAATAATGTTTCGTATGTGATTTGTGTGAATGAAATACTGTTTAAACTAGTTGGGATGATAATAGCGCTTTTTTGTTCGTGTAAATCTGAAGGACACCAAGTGTAAGGCAATTTATAGTGAAACAAAGAGATAAATGGTAGATGGTGGGCATGGAGCGAACAGACTTATTTGCATGAAATAGTAACCCAGTTATATTTGGAACATTATGAAAATTTGTATCTTACTATTAAGTACTACATTTAAACGTGTATCTTGAGAGTTCCAGCTCTAGTTTTAATTGAAGAGATGTATCAATGATTTGAATGAAGTCAACTCTTACAAAGATGAAGTTGCCTCCGGAGGGAAAGAGTAGCGGTTACATACAATAGGAATAATTTTTCTTCTTATTGCGAAGTTCATCACATAGTTGATGATTTGTTGGTTTTGGGTAACCACAGCCTTTTGGCGATGATTCTATCCAAAATTTTTGACAGACAGAGATGATGCACATCGGGCTGTATGACTTAAGGTCATTTTTAGAAGATGAGGGTCTGAGATGCAGACTACGATGTTAGTTTATACTGTCTAGATAAACTAAACACTTGAGAGATACTTGTATCAAAGTAGTATCGAAGGTGACAACCTCTGTAGACTCTGTTCTTAAGATGATGACAGTCTGAAATATATTTTAGGAGATTTCTGAACATTTTAAATAAGTTTTGGAAAATTTATATTGTGTTTCAGCTTAGGTTAGATATTTATTTTAGCCAAGTAAACTTAGAGGCCTTACATTTGTTTAAGTTGTTCCATCTGTTGAAGTTATGTTACGCGGATCGTATTAAGTAATTGCTCTGGGTTACAAGTTAGTCTAAGAAACCGTGTAGCATTCTTCATTGCTAAGACTTCTGCTTGGTAGATACTAAAGTATTCGGGAGTCAGACAAATTATATGAAATTCATATTCGGGATTTAAAAACCGCTTTGAACTCGCTTTGAGCCATTCGTTTTCATATTAATGACAATCTCTAATTTGATGCGATAAAATGAACCATTGTGACATATTATTATAAATGAATGTTGGGATGCATTAGTCCGTATTTGAAGGGAGTAATGATCTTTGATGAGATGTGATATCTTTCAGCCTTCGAACTGTGTTTGTAATTCTTCTCTCTCTCTCTCCCTTTCACACCAGCAATGAGATCAAAAGTGAATATGTAAAAAAGGACGTTTAGTGCTTTCGTCGAAGTGATATGGGCAGAAAGCCTGTCTACTGTCGGCTACAACACATTCGTAACTTAGAATAGACCATTGCTGTATATTGTCAGATAAAATGTTATTTTCTTGTATATGCGAAATGAAAACAGCTCCAAAATGAAACAGAAATACTTCAAATTTCAGAGATAAAGCCTATAATTTGACAAATACAAATGCTTAAATAATTAAATAAATAACAAAAATTTTCTAAACAAATAACTCAACAAATTGACACAATAATTCATTCGACTAAAACTCATTCAATTGTATCAAATGCAGATTTACAAAAGTCAAACAAATTGTCGAAAAGTGAAAAATTAAATCAAAAACGAAAATATTTCGTTGCATTATTGCAACTGACAACATCAAAATCGCATTTGATTTGCATAATTTGCACATATTGAAAGACGACACCCTGAAACAAAGCAAGCATTTGATAGCTACTTCATATGCATAGATAGTATAGATACATTCGCATCACAGTACACCGCACCTTTTTGCGAGACATTTTTCGGCAACAACAACAACAACAACAAGAACAATAACAAGGAAATTGCAAATACGAAATGCACAAAAAGACCCTCGGAGGTGCAAAAATTGAAGGCAGTCAAAGTCAAAAGGATAACAGACAGACAGACGGACAGACATACGGAGAGACATGACTCAAACGAGGCACGAAAAGGACGACTAAGCGTTCGAATGGCACAAGGACAATGGGTGCTTGTGCTCGTGTGTGTGTGTGTGTGTGTGCTTGTGTTATTTTTTGCAATTCATCGATAATTGGCAATTTAAGAGTGGCAAACAAAAGCAACAATAAAATAATAACAGCATATTGATTGCCTTTGTGTCCTACGTCCTGCCTCTTATGTGTGTGTGTGTGTGTATAAGTGATATTGACTTTAACACTTTGTGTTGATAAACATTTGAAATAGGATTTGCAACAAATGGGACAGGACATGCGAACCGTTTGGCGTATGTCATTCTGAGCCCTTTTGCTATTTTGTGTGTGTGTGTGTGAGTGTGTGTTTTTTTATTTCATGTTTAGGGGTTTGCCAATTCAATAAAATTTCAAATTCTGCAGTGTCATTCAATTTGATTCGATTCGATTCGATTCATTTTGAAAATTAGGGAGCGTTCACTCCTGTCATCATTTTCATTTCGCTTCGTTTGCAATTTTCGATTTTGATGGCTGCATAATACCAACAAGTATCACTAATTGGGATTGTAATGCGATAATGATGCTTTAATTGCATTATTGATTTCATTTTGTTGCCAAAACATGTTAATTCATTTCATTTTGATGATTTGCCTTCAAGTCAAAACTAATCAATGCCACAACGAGGAAGAGCACTAAATGGAGAAACAATAGATTCGCTGTTACCAGTCTGATAACTTGTTGACTTCAACTCGAAACAGCAGCCGAAGCAGTAGCAAATATAGCCGTTGGCTATGAAAAACGTTCGTGTTAATATTGTCTGTCCGTCTGTCTGTCCGTCTATCTGCACGGTGGCAGCAATTAGTGTCAGCGATTAATTGGCAAAAAAAATAAACAGAAAAATAATGTACCAAAAAAATATTTCATAAAAAACTGCATATAAAATAAATAGTTTTCGCAACAATAAAAATAGTTAATAGTATTCAAACGATAGCCGACGATTCGTAACAAATTGAACGAGCTGGCGTTATAACAGCCGTGAAAACAAGCTGTCTGGCGATTTAATCGAAGATTTTTATTTTGATACGCTTTAATCTTAGTGCAAAGTTTTGTATTTGTTGTAGTCTATTGGAAAGTTTTGAATGAAGATTTGGAAATTGTGATTTATGGAATTTGTGGAATTCTTGATAGACTGCGAAATAACATTTATTTAATAGGGTTCTGCCTGTGAATTCAGTTGCCTCAATTCAGTTCATGCAAGATTTTTATCATGTTTCCCAAAATAATTTATAAATATATATAATTTTTATCGTGAATTTGTTGGCAACTGCGTTCTTTTGGGAGGTTGTAGACAATATAATTTTTATATAGTAAAGTACATTTTAATATTTTTAGCTTAGAACCAACCAAAATTATGAATTATAAGTATGGAGTACAATTTGGAACTTAGCGGTCTACTCTGAAATGTTGACGCTCATCATATTTGCTCTATGAAAGTGAAATTCCTTCCTATTTTTTCAAGTAGTTTATGTTGTTGACAACATAAACTACTTGGGTATGATATACCAAAGGATGTTCACTTAGCTTCTCCAAATTTTGTCATAGCAATGCAAAGGAAGGTTCTTCCGTCTAAGATTGAGAAATAAGTTGTTATTCTCCTAGACCACAACCAAACCATTTGGGCAGACGTACGTACAGGTCTAGCGCACAGCTAGGACATATGTGGAGATCTTGCAAACGGTTCAAAATAAGATGCTTCGCACTGTCTCCAATGAGCACTCATAACCAACGAAGCCAATTACGAAGAGCTCAATGTTCCCTTTATTACTAATGAGTTTAACCGCATAAGAGATGCACACCTTAGTAGTCTTTCGGATCATCAACATTCATCTCATGTTTCCTCCACCAGAAGACTCAATAGTCTATGCCAACAAGACGTAGCATTTAGAAGTGTGAACTAGAATTCAGACCCTTTGAAAATTTTTAATATAACTGAAAATATAATCAGATTAAACTAAACGACTTTCTCTACATATGAATATACTCCCACTAAATATAATGATTGTCCCTTAGTGACAGATTTTAAATAAAGAAAAAAAAAAAAACAAGTTCTGTGGCAACCAGGTAGGCTTCACAAACAAGCGCAATATGTGTTAGTTTTTGTGTTTGCCGACTCTGGTTTAGGAGTTGATATGTAAATTAAAGCTAATGGAGATAGACTGGCCGTAAAATCTATTGAATGCCTTGAATAAGTGTATATCAAGATTTTAATATCTTGGGAAGTATCAAATGATTTTTCAGTCCAAGAGCCTTATTGGTTTCTTTAGGGAGACCAGGCTGATAAAGGTAAGGGTAAAATAAACCTTGATTGTTCGCAGTGCATATTGTCTTATAATAATAACAGATTCAATTGGATTTTGTTAAAAGTTTTTGGAAATAGTCCATTCTTATATTAACTGTAAGTATGGATGTTTTCCGAATGTTAAATCTTTAACGACTCTTTCGTGCATTACGACCAAATTCCGTCCAATAACTCGAGAAATTTTGTCTTGCAATGGTCTAGACGACAAGTACTCCATTCCAAAGAGTGATGTTCACTGCCCTTCAACACGATTTCTTCATAAGCCTTTTGATTTACGCGTTGCAGTACAAGTTGCGCTGTATTGTTGAAACCATATATTACCGACATCATGGGTTTCTATTTAAGGTAAAAAAATCCAAACGTTTAAAAATTAGCATATAAATTCTACCAGTACATCAACTCCACCAAACATTGCATCTTTGGATTACTCATCAACTAATATGCATAATTTTGTCTCTGAAAAAAATCATAGCCCATTCACCAACAAAAGGAAAAACTTTGTTCGGTTGCATGATGAAATACAATTCAATAATGACATAAACAAGTGTTAATACTTAGAAGATATTGAGAGTGAGCTAACAAAAAATTTATGCTGCAGAATTTAACTCCAGTTGAAGCACCCGGTACATGCGTGAATGGCATTTAATAAACGAAAAAGTATAATTAACCATAAGAATTACACCAAATCAAATCCAAAAATAACAGAACTAATTTAGTATAAAAAAATGAGCCATAGGTAACCATTTAACTCAATACAACGTTTTGAACCATCAACCAATTTATTCGTAGACTTTTTAAAATCGCTTTTTGGGAACATCTTTAGTACCTGTGTCAAGGCTGCTTGTATGGCTGGAATATCATCGTAAAAAAGTTCCTTCTATTATTGTTTTTGGGGAACAAAAAATAATCGCACGGGGATAGATCGGGTGAATAGGAAGGATGGAAAATGTGACAAATCTAATTTTCATCAAAAATTCATTGACCTTTTTGGTCTTATGTGATCATGCATGAAAAATAGCTGCTTTTTTGGAATATTCAGGCCTAACACGTAGAACTATCGACCACAAACGATAAAAAACTTGTAAATCATTATTCACAGTTTAATCCTCTGGAACAAATTCGTTGTGAACAATACCTTTGGAATCATAGAAAGTGATCAACATTGTCTTGTCAATGTTTTGGATCGTCTTTTGACTTTCATTCTGCAGATTGTTGCTTAGTTTTAATATTATATTTAAGACGCAATGTTTTATCACCAGCTTTGAGCGAATCAAGAACATCTGCATCGTTTTCAGCTGTTGAATTGATGTCTTTGCAATGTTCTACACGAGTGATTTGTTTATCATCATTCAACTGATGTGGAACAAAACGTGCAGACACCTTTCCTTACTAAAATCTTTAGATAATGATTTGTGCAATAAGATGAATTTAATTCTTCTCACAGTGAATTACTTTTTCCACTAACTAAGTACGATTAGATGCTTCGTGTCGTCCAAGTTTTGGATCATCATTCAAATCATCACAGCCCTTTTTCAAATTATGTAAGCCATGACTCAAACAACCATCACCATAAACTTTTCTCGACTTTCTAAAGTAGGGCTATGTTATTCAATCCCAGGAATATATAATTTTTTCCATCTAAACAGCTTCAAAGATTATTACAAGATATGAAGTATGATGAGACTCACCTTTCTATAAATATTTTATACCTTTTGATTGACAAATCTGAGTGGAAAATATTGTATAATAAAATTGAATGAAAAAATGGGAATGCACCCGGGCAACAAAACAGAAGTGAAACATCTTGAAGGATCCTCGTGTATTGCAAAATATACATCTTTGAATATCTCTCCATTCTGATTCCATAGTTAATTTATGGGTGAGGAATATTATACGTATAAGCATGTATGAGATAACACAAATTGCTTAAAAAGGTAAGAGTCTCTTATGATACTATTTGCTTATGCTAACTAAAATATGAAATGTATGAATATACGCGAATCCAATTTCTCCAGATACCTGGAGAACACAGCATTAATAGTTGCGACATAACTAGTTGTCGGTTATTATCGTGCATTTTTAATAGTGAGCTGAAATTTATTACGTAGAATTTAAGCCAGGGGCAGTGCTTCATTAAATCCAAAGTTGACATTGAAGTCGCTAGATAGAATATATGGTAACATATAATAGTTTTCATCAAATTCTTCTGAGACTGTGTATTGCCTTTATTATATTATTAACAGTTAAGATATAAATTTTATTATCGGTATTATTCGGAGATATTTAAACAACAACGATTACGACTTACTGTCTGTTTTCCATAAGACATTGACCAGCACAAATGACTCCTATATCTGAGTGTCCTTAGTCTATGCTAAAGACCAGCGTATTAAAGTTTTCATACATGATTATATTGCATACGTCATGAGTATTTTAAAAGTGGGAACTACAGCATTACAATCAAAATTTAGCATCTCATTCTATCCATCCAAGTCCCTAAAAATTGCAAAATATTACCCTGATTGATTATGGAGTTTTAGGTATTCGTGACATGTTTCCCAAAACTCTAACAGAAGAAAGTGATGATTGTCAGTCCCTTCCTTATGTTAACAAATGTTTCTTCTTTTGATTTCAGCAATAAAGCTTATACCATAACAAAGGATTGTAAATTCCAAAACTAAAAGTTAAACACCTCATATAAGCGAGTATCTTAAAAAAGAGGAATTGCTGCAATTCTATATAAATGTAGTCAAATTAATATTTCGAAGATCCCACCGCAAAGATATATTCTTCTTCACTTTCATGGAAAACGTAAAAAAAATCGGATTTCCATATTTACTTCTATCCAACTGTGTATACAGATGGCATAAATAGTTATTTGTAGATTAAAACTGATCTTTTAAATGAAAATTAATTAATTTGAACCAAAAAAGCATTTATATTTCGAGAAATTACTAATTAAGCCTATTTTGATTTTAACAAAGGTTTTCTTTTTCCTATTAAGATCCAATATAATTTTTTCTGCTGGTTTTGGCAGCGACAACTTTGAAATCAATACTCTACAACGGTCATAAATTTATTTCTAACTAAACATATTTCTAGTCGCATCTGAACATGCAAAATAGACAAAAAACTGAAACGTTTCTTTTTCAAAATAAAATATCATATGAAAGATATATTGTATGGGTATAAGAACTATCGAAACTCTAATCGCATGTTTATCACAGATTCAAGTTTAACACTCGACTTCGGTTTCGGCTCACACTTCAAATGAAACGAGTTAATAGCCCACGTCTGTTTGGCAAATGAATTCAATTTGTCTACCATTTGATATTTTTTAATTTTTTCATACCCTGCATATTTATGTGGCATTAGGGTATATTAATTTTATTAAGTTTTATTTAGTGCAATAATCAAAGTTTATATATACGATTTTTTATTTAAATTCAGCTTCAGAAAATAGTTTACTGTTAGAAATTATCGACTGGAATCAAAATTTAATCGAAAGATTGTACTGCAGGGCATTATATTGTTGTGCAGGCTGATTAATAAATCTGCTGCCTCTTCGAATTACTTAAACGACCAATTGATGGATCACAAAATTTTGTACACATTAGAAACATGAAAGAGTTTCGCTTGGTAAAGATTTATCAAGCGCATCTGTACGAGTGCTTGTTAAACCAAAATAAGGTGGTAGAAGAGTGCCTACTTGAGACACAGTACTTCAAATGAAACATGAAGATTATGTGAAACTTGATGCCAAAATTAAAAATTAAAATAAATTCAATTTAAAAGATAAACCCAAGCAATAAATTATTTTAAATTGCACTTAAACAAGATGATCAGATCATCATTCTTTTATATATAAAAAATTTAAATCAAATAAGTTTCGAAATGAAAATTAAATACAGCAAAAAAAACGTTTTAAGTTACAAATTTTCTAATCAAAATCTGTTTTCTATTTTTCTTTTCAGTAATGCAAAACTACAACAGAAAATCTAAAATTAAATAACAAACAAACTGTTCTAACCTTCTTTTTTCGGTAAGTTCCAAAACAACTTCACATTCACCCATCAAATTATTATTATTATTACTGGGTACCTACGAAATTGCATATGGAGGCCAGAGCTGTTGCCAATCCAACAAATTATGTTTGGATGAAAACAAAACAAAAAAAAAAACAAAACAAAAAAATGAAACTTTTTGACTTTGTATTCCGTTTGAAAGCGAGTCGCGAGTGCAAAACTCGGCAAAACTCTTTCAAGTATTTCTGACAGCAGCTGTCAAATGTTGAAAGGCAGCTCTATGAAAAGCCAAACCAAAGGCGACGTAACAAGAAGCGGGCAAGATCTAAATAGTCGAGTAGAGTCCAAATGGAATGAACCGAAACAGCAAAAATCTATATAAATAGGCAGCAATATACAAAACAATATACAATCGCAAACATCTCCAGTCTATGGTCTAAAAATTTAGGCAGACTTCTAAGACACTAAGTAACTTTTGCTTTTATTCTTGTTTTTTTTGGTATGTTTCTGTGCTGTAGAAAACAATGAAAACAGTTTTATAGTTTTCATGCACGAAGTCCACGAAATGAAAAATTCTACAATTTAAACTGACATTTAAATTGATAGTTCAAGAGATGCACACGACAGATAGGAAACGTCAGAAATGAAACAACGAAGCGAACATAAGCTTGCTGCTGCTGCTGCTGATGATGATGAACTGAACTGAACTGCGCTGAATTGAACCGAGTACAGCAACAGCAGCAGCAGCATATATGACAATGATCTGATGGCAGTCAACATCAACATCAACTGCAACTGCAGAAAAAAATAAAAATAAAACAACAAAAATAATGGTTTCAGACCAGACGTTTGAAATTAAGTCAAGTCGAGATGTGTTGAGTTCCAAGAGGACGATGTGTTCTCATAATAAAAAACATCAACGCAGAATAATTTACAGCATAAAGTTTAAATGAATGAGTTCATAAGTGGGAAATATGCCGCCTTAAAAATGCAATAAAGCACAACTGTAAAAAAATGGAGTTTAAGCAGAAGAAGAAGTTTTTGGTTTGGGTTGCTCTAATGAAAAATTTTTGAGTCATAGAAGCTTAAATAAAAATTAATTGACGGATTTTAATTTAAGTCACTAAAAAAGGAATCAAAAAATTTGATAAGCATTTTGTGACAAATTATTGTTTTTTTTTTTAGGATTAATTGTTATATAATGTTGAGCATTTATCATAGTTTATGAAAGAAATATTCAACTAAACATGCGAGAAAATGCAAATAAAAAATCACAAGTGTTGTAGGTTTATTTGAGCAGTTATTAGAAAAGAGTTTATACTTAAACGGAGTCGGCGATTTATCTCCAGCGGTTGTAGAATCAGTACAGGTCAGCCATATAGAACAGAGCATGAGTTGAACCAATTGGAAGTGTTGTAAGAAGACAGAAAATCGTGGGAATGCACTCAATCTGTACTTCACCTATTTCGGCGGCACAATATGATGATCAACATGCTTGATAAGCTTGTGCAACAATGGATGCCTTAAGAGTTGTCCAGCACCTTAGGTATCATAGTAAAGATTCGTAGTATGAAGCTGGCTCAGAATCTCTCCTAGATATCATTTGAAATCTTGTGCTTCCTTTATGGACTCGAACGAAGCGACTTAGCATCTTCTGCTTGCGTCATTCCCAGGTGATTACCGTGTTTGCCAGTACAAATGCGTAACGAACAAAAAATCTACGTTCATCCACACTTACACCCCAGTCGACATCGTCATAGTCAACTAAATCTTCCCAATTCGAATATATACTACTTACTTAAATGGCCGTCAATACTTACCTGGCGTAGAGGTTACCATGATCACTAACCAGTCGTTTTGAATGCCAAGGACGGAGAGATCTCTCCATACCTGGTAATTCCAACGCGTCCCGGTCTTTCTCTATTTCGGCGTCCTCCAATCAAGTTTGGGCCCCCCATGTAAACCATCCATGCTGGAGCTCTTTTATCAATTCGAATGAGGTGCCCAGCGCAGCCGCTGGAATTTTATGCGCTGGACTATGTCAACCTCATCGAATAGCTCGTACAGCTCGCGGTTCCTATGGGACCTAAACTCGTAGCACTCGATTTGATGGCTCCAGAAGCTGCTTACCATAACCTGCATCATACTGAATTAGTATGCTAACTACATGCGCCTTCTCTGGTCTTATTGTAAGCACATCAAGGCTTTAATCAAATTTTGGAACAGAATTTATTTGAGTTTTTCGATTTCCGTTTCAGTATTCAGACATACATCATTAAATAGCTTCCAGCTACTATCTATGGGAGTCCTTACTGTTTTGAAGTTTTCAATTTTGTTACGTTTCAACAAATCTCTCATGAACTGTGATATCGAGAAGTCATTTATTTGTTTAACTTGAACTCGATGTCAAGACAAATTCTAATTCTGATTCAAGCTTACCCAAATTTGTCATTGCAAAGGCTTTAAACAGTTCGGAGTTTATGTGGTGCAACATCATTTTATTGTTTAATGCGACTATCAGATCATCGACGAACAATGACACAATTGTAGTTTTCTCACCATCTTTTCGGAAGAACACACAAGGAACAGCCACAAATGGTTAAATTTTAAATTACTTAAAAGAACTGTCAAACTTCTGTCGACCACTCTGCTGGCACACATACTTCTTTGAGTATACACACACTATTTTGACAGAAATCTATGGAATTCTAGTTCAACTTTTAGGTAGATCTTACATCGATGGTTGGGTTTCAGTATGCACTTGTGAAGTTTAATTGGTGTACATATTTAAAGAAAAGAGGTTGCATTATAATTAATACCTTCTTGTTATTTATAACACTTAGCTACTAGTCTAGCATTTCGAAGCTTCAACTCACCAAGCGGTTTGTTCGAAGAACTCACTTCGTTTTGATGACTTAATTTTTTAGTACATTGACGACTTTTTGATTTTTGATTTTTGATTTATTAAAAAACGAATATATCTTGGATGTCATCGAATGTCCTTCCATACCATAGCGAATTTAGAATTCTTAAGATCTCAGCAGGCAAACACCGCCAGCCTTCATAATTTCATTCTCCGCCTTTTTGGAGACATATTTAGCTTTAACAATGATGGGTTGCGAGGGCAGATGGCCGCGACTTAACAGCTTGTAGTAACCAAATTGCACCAGATCGATGACAAGCGCTTTGGTGCTCTTCTCCTTTTGTAATTCAGCTAGCTTAGCAGAGACCACAGCTTATATAAATTGATGCATGGCTTGAACTTATGATGGCGACGCAAGTGGAAGTTCCTCATACCTACCTTGCCGAAGTAGCCGTGATGATATTTGTCGAAATTGATGCGGTGATGGTGCATGCATCCTCCGGGATGCCTATGATGCTTGCCGATACGACCATAACCATGACTAATGTGGCCACGAAGCTTTCTAGTCTACTTTCTCTTTATGTTCGACATCTTAAATTCTGGTTCCTCTTCCCAAGTACCATGTTTCTGCAGCGCTTTATACTCGTTAATCCTCGCGTCCTTACACTTTAAGGCGTAACTGTCCGTAAGCGTTTTAATTGCTTGCGTGTATTACCTTCCTTTGCGTAAAAAAAAAACCTTCACTAAACTCTTCGGTTTCTAATACAGATTCGCCTTCAGTATCAATCGATTCCGTTTCTGTTGCGCTTGCTACTCATCCTGAAATGCATCTTCGTAGTTTCAATTGATCCACCTGGGCCACGTTTTGTAGCAAGTCCAGCATCATTTCAATCTTCGAATGATTTATTTTCGTTCTGCTGTCGATTCTCAGGTGACTATTGTACCTGTACTTTGAGGCCAATTTCTCGACCTAGACAGGAAGAGATGGTTATTAGATAGTGCCAGGTGCGGACTATAAGGTGGATGCATAACGACCTTCCATACGAAATCCCGGAGCTACTGGCGAGTCGAAATCAAAGTGTGTGGTCTGGCGTTGTCCTGATGGAACACAATCCCTCTCCTATTGGCCAAAGGTGGCCGCTTCTGGGCGATTGCTGCCTTCAAGCGGTCCAGTTGTTCATAGTAGAGGACCGAATTAAGAGCTTGGCCATAGGGGAGCAGCTCTTAGTAGATGATTCCCTGCCAATACCACCAAACAGACAGCAAAACCTTACTGACCGTCAATCCGGGCTTGGCAACCGTTTAAGCCACTTCGCCACCCTTCACCCACGACCGTTTGCGCTTCACGTTGTCGTTGGTGACCCACTTTTCATCGCCAGTCTCCATTCGCTTCAGAAACGGGTCGATTTTGTTGTGATTCAGCAGCGATTCGCAGATGGATATTCGGTCCGTGAGGTTTTTTTGGTGTCAATTCGTGTGGCACCCAAATATGTAGCCAAGCTTCTTCAAAAGCCTTTGAACGGGCATATGACTAATATTTAGCACCCGGGCGATGGTACGGCTGCTACTATGGCAGTCTATCTCACTCACTTCCTTAATTTTATCGACTTCACCATATAGGTTTGGAGATGGGCATATGTTTTGGGCAAATTACTTAGTGCTAGAATAGCTTGTATCACCATAGAGTGGGCCATTTTTCCCAATAACGATTCTTTTTCTCAGCAAAACACCATTTTGCTGGGTCAACGATGCTCACACACATACGTCGTTGTGCTCTAGCTCTAATACTTTGTTCGACCTCGAACTTAATAAAGATATTTTGGAATATTTTCTATTGACATTTGTGCTCACTCCATGTACCTAATATTTCTATGAGTGCTTTCAAATCTTTTACGCTCCTTGATGCCGCTGATATCACTTATAAGTGCGTGGCAGCTTTCCTTTTTAGGCCCTGTACCGAAGGTACAAGAGCCTATTGGTTTTGTGCAAATGTATGTAACAGGTAGAAATAATGGTCGGAGACCCCCAAAGTTACCCCCATTATGGTCAGGAGTGATAGAGGAGTCGATATAGCCATGTCCGTCTGTCCGTCCGTCCCAACCGTGGGTGCCCAACGTGTAGCTCTCGCCTTTCCTGGACCCAATTATCTTTTATCTCGACTGTGATCGCACTTTTTTGGTCTGGAACCTGGACAGCTGCAAGTTGTAGAACAATAACCATGTCATAAAAGCTATCTTAACACCGTAACCATTCCTCTTGGTGGTTCGTTGTGCACATTCAGTGGCAGGGATTCTGAGGCTTTGCTCTGGCACCTTAATGATAGTAAAAACTTCTAGAATTAAAATCTTGAGCATAAAGATATCATCAATGCTTTTCACTTCTCTCCAAACCACTACTGGGTTTGCATTGCTTATGGCCCAACTATCCAGATCTGGGACTTGAAATGCAAAATTTAACCTGCAAAGGTTCGTTATAAAAAGTGCTTAGAAGCAAATTCAGAGAATATAGACTCTTCAGTCGTCGCAAGGCTTTTGAGATATCGAAAAGATTGACAGCAAGTCTTTTTGGATAGTGACTTAGTCTCACGATGTAGCTTGAGCTTTGTTTTCTTAATTCCCCTAATATCGTGTGTTTTTTTTTTTTTTTTTTGTAGATAACTATGGATAATATTGTTCCTCTAGTAAAAAGGAACGGATTTTTTTTTTTTTTTTTTTGCTTAGAGTAATATTTTTATACAAATGAAGCCGCCCTTCCTCACAGCCACATGGCTTGTGTCATCATTGGTTTAAGTACCACTTTTGAAGTCTCAGTGAAGTTGTTTGAGGTTTCCAAAGTTTAAGAAGTATTATCCTGGTAACAGGAAGAGAAATAAATTTATTCTTTTTTACTAATATGCAAACATTTAAGTTGAACAGAGAATTAATTAAGTCTTACGCAAGAAACAGAAAAATAAACAAAAAATATTATTTTGAATATCTCAAGATATGTTGTTGATGCACCCAAAATTTTGACCAAAATGCTTCTAAAAAGTCCATTTTTGAAGTAGTTCATTTTTTGGTGTTAACTATTGTAATGGAATTTTTGTAGACTTATAAGTCATATAAATGTGACAATTATGAATCGCGTTAAATTTATTGGAGCCCCTCCTTTTATTTTTAAATTTGCGCAAAAATCACGTAGATTTCTACATGCATTTAAGCTGGAAAATTTTTACTCATATTCGTTGTTTATTATAAATAGAAATGTTTTCAGAAAAATTGAATGTTTACTCTTTTAAGGAAACTTTACATACTACATATAGTAAAACTTCAGAATATTAGGTTTATTAAACGTTTCATTCATGGCTGATGCAACCTAATAAGTTTCATTTCATACTAAACTTTGATTTACACCTCACAATATGTTCCAAATTATATAAATTTAATACAAATAATACAAATAATACATAGATATATACTAATCTATTGTACAAGCCTCTATAAATTCAAAATTAAAATAACTCAAATGATAAATAGCAGGTATAGATTCAAGATAGGCGATTTACTTGATTTTGTTTTTGTTGATGTTTCTGCTGACACACATACCAACTAGTACAACAACAATAGCAACCAACAACAGTGTAGTATGTAAGAGTATGTGCGGGCATATATTATCATCATCAACATCCATTGTCAACATAAGAGTATGTTCAAACATACTACATAATTATGGGAAAAACATGAAAACTTTTCACATCTTCCATGCCACAATAGCAGCAGCAACAGCAACAGCGGCAGCCACAACAACTCCCCGAAATTTCTCACATGCAACAAATGCAACAGCGACATGACACATGATAAATGATATATTTGATTGTCAGTTTGTGGTTTTGTAATCAGCAACACATTTTTTATTATTTTTTATTTTTTGCTTTATTTTTTTTTTTAAATTTTTTCTCTTATTGCTGCAATTTGTTGCTATTGTTTTTATTTCTTTTATTTTTTTTTTTTTTTGTTAAATTTTTTACATTTTTTTATTATACACATTTTTTATATATTTTTCGCATTTCATTTAATATGTAGCACATTTTATGCGCTTGCCTTAATACATACAAAAAAAAAATATAAATTCTGTAGTTTGGGGTAAACAAAAGTTTAAATAGTTGGTTTGCAAAAGAAACTTGCCACAAAATTAATAATATAGTTGCCACTAATTCCAACATTTTTTTTTCTATAAAAATACTTTCAAATCTTCTTTGGAGTTTCTCCATTTTAAGATCTATTGTAACTATTCAGGCATGAGATGAGTTTCTTTTGATTTTTTTGGTATTCTAAATTGCAATTTCTATAGTGGAGATCGATGGAGATCGGTTCGAAATTTTAAATTTTTCTGTGAGTTGTGATTGAATTGGTTAATAATAGTTTCTTATGCACTAATAGTTCGCTTAAGTTCATCTCTGGCAAACCTTTGGGTCCTCCTATGTTAATAATAATTTTTTTTAGAAGCTCAATTTGTAATAAATTTGAATGAGGCAAATTAAGAGCAAACTACTGACTTGTATTGGAACTTGTTTCTTTCGTTTGAATTCAGCGGAGGCATCATATTTAATCAGTCATGTTGTTCTATGTTTCTATCTGTATTTCTGTATAAATCGTACCTAGACCCTCAGTATTTAGGATATCGATTTGGAATTGGGAATTTTGGAATAAAGCTTTAACTGAAGTCGTTTGAAATTACACATTACTTACATTTTTGAAGAAAGATTGATCTTCTTGAACAAATTTGTAAAAACTTTTCTACACATTTGTTCGCTAGTTCATAGCTTTACGAATATTGGTTTTTAAGTGATCTAAAATTCAAAGTTTGTTCACATAAACACGATTTTTTGAGTAGACCTAATAAATTAAGAGCATTCCCTCTGTAGCAATAAAGCTAAAATCGTTCGCATTTTAATGAAATCTTATTGAAACGTTATATGTATCTTCGAAATCCAAATCTTCAGTTGTGGTTTAAAGTCGAGTCAGCTTCACTTCAACCATAGATTTGTATGGAGGCTATATTATAATCTGGATCTGTGGAAAAAAATATTTTATTCTAAAGCAACGATCTAGAACTATATCAGGGCCTATAAACCATAATTTATTAGGATTTCCGTAAGATACACAACATTTCAGCGTTCCTAGTAAATTTAACAACAAATGTATAAGAGATAAAGTTGAGATTCCTGACTATTTATCCGACTAATGTCTTAATTTAATAAGCCTATGTATTTATGTATGTGTGGGTCAATCGATGTGTTTCAATCTTGGAATCATCACTAAACGTATGACGGTAATCAAAATTCAATACGGCGTCTTAGTGTTATACTTCTTATTTAGTTCTTGCTTACACCAGTAGTTGGTTACAAAGTATGAAATATGAAGACTCCATTGCAGCAGTCTAATGTATGAGACTTGGTCTTTGAAAAAGGGTCTTACGTGCGAAAAGAAGTTTTAGAGAAAACAGCTATTAAGGTTAAACAACTCGTTACAGAATGTGAGGACTTAGACTCATTTCATCTTTTATTAATAAATTTTTTATTAATAAACAAATAAAAAAAATTATGACTTTTTGGTTTTCACCAGATGAAAGAGCATTTCGAACTCTATTCGAATCGGCAAAAAAGTGTAAAATGCCTGATAAGCCCCATTGTCATAGAATAGGTCACATATAGAAGGTCTTATTCCTTAAGTAAAGTTTCTCTAAATTTTCTTAATTCGGGGAAACTATTACCCAGACAGACAAATAAACAAATGGACGGACATAGCTATATCGAGTAACTAACTTGAACGTACCCGTACCACTATAAGTGGTGGCCTCCAAACAAATTGCCCTTCTTTAAACGCTTAACATTAGGATTGACCGAGATTGAAGTTTAAAGGGACACAATTCTACATATGTCCTTACAGGAGAACTACAAGAGTTAGCCTCACATAAATCTGAATTTCTCTTTCGTTTATACCCTGCCAAAAATTAAGTGTAGCAGAGTATATTATGTTTGTTGAAATTTCAAAATATATGTAATGTAGCTAAGAAAGCATCGGAGACTCCATAGATTATAAACCACCATGAGCAGCACGAATTTTGTATGTATGAAAAGAAAAAGGGAGGACGGAAGTATCATACGTCGTTCAAATTCAATTGATCCCCCTTTATGGGGAAGGGGGGGAGGGGGAAGGGAAAAATTTTAAAATAAACTTGTAAAATTCCGGAGCAGTCCTAGTCGAATGCAAAAAACACGAAGTCTTTATCTATTACCGTTTCCGAGATCCTTTCGTTCATACAGACGGACGGACGGACAGACGGACATGGCTATATCGACTCCTCTATCACTCCTGACCATAATGTGGGTAACTTTGTGGGGTCTCCGACCATTATTTCTACCTGTTACATACATTTGTACAAAACCAATAGGCTCTTGTACCTTCGGTACAGGGCCTAATGACGTTTGAAATGTCAGTCATTGCAAAATTCCAACTTAATTTGTCCATAATTTCATTTTCTTGATCAGCCCATTTGCTAGTAAAGACAAATTTAGTCTATCAGACTTTAATAATTAAAAAATATTTTATAAGTGTCAAATCGAACCACTAGAAGGAGTAAAAACCATACAATTCTGTTCCATCTTTCGCAAATGTTGTATGATAAAAATGTTGTTGTTCCCATACCTCAGCTTTTATCTCCAAATATGTTGTACTGTGCATCAATCCTAACAAAATATATTATTTTATGGTCCAAATCGAACCACAAAAAAGTTGGTAGAGTCAAGTCTTTATGGACAAGTCAGTCAGTCTATTGGAGATTTTAAAAGCTTGAATACTTAATGCCTCATAATTTCTCTTCAGACAGATTGTATTCAATGAACGTGTCAGCCCCAACTCTTAGAGGTAAGCACGAAATCGAATGAGCAAGGAAAAAGGAAAAGGTTCTTCCAAAAAATATTAGAGTGCGAAAAAAACCAGGCAAAAACCTGCTAATAATGAATTTAAAGTCAAAGTGTCCGAAATGATGGATTTTTTTTTTAAATTATTGCATCGAACGGGGTCTTAAACTTGCTTATTACAAATTTTATATAAATATTTCAGAAAACCAATGAAATGAAAATAAAATGAATTTGACAGGATCTGCATTGGCAGAAGAGGGCCTTTCATATGTTAATATTACAGTCAAGTCTATGCCATAGCAACAAACCGCAATTTCTAACATTAAAACACAGATATTGACGAAATTTGAAAAACCAGTGCCTCTCGGCTGTTTTCTGGAGTAAATAATGAGCTGAGCTGAGCTGTTTTTTGAGTGATATATTATTATCAATTAGTCTTAATTTTTTAAAATATTAAAAAAGGCATTGGATCGACCTCAAAAACGGGTCGATCTAACCATGTCCATCTTTATTTACAACTGTTAGTTTTTGCTCACTTTTAGAAAATTTATTTTTTCTTGCTTTTTCTTTTAATTCTTCTTTTTCCTTCATATTTCCTTCTTTTATTTATGCAAAGTCACACATTTATTATTCTACGAACACACAAACCAATGTATAATTCCTATTAGATACTCATGCACCACAACTTACACGCATTCGAATTCGCTTACAGCCTGTGCCCTTCGCTCATTGTTTCATATTAAACGTTTCAGTTGTTCAAACTCAAATCTCACTAAACAAGAAACACTTTAAAATACAAATCCCATATCGCTTGGCAGCTTGCATGAGTTTTCTTATTTTATGTAATTTTTTTACCGACTTTTGTACTCTTTCAATTGCTAAATTACTACCAACTAAAAAAGCAACAACATAAAAAAAAACTTTTAATAGCGCACTCGCAAATGTTGTATCAAATTTTATCAGTGGCATAATGGAAAGTGACTGCGACGCCGTTGCAGACATAAAACTGAGGCATTGCCTTGGGTTTGTGAATGATGAGGGCGTAGAGTAGAGGCTAGCGGCATGGCACGTTGCATATTCCAATGCATATTGCTCAACTATTTCAATAAATTTTATGTGCATGAAAATTTGTTGCAACAATTTTTTACGTTTTTCTATATTTTACAATCGTGTAATTGCGCCAACAACAACAGCCGAGCCAACAAATGACGAAATATAAAAATAAAGCGTATACGACACGTTTACTACAGCGCAAAGCCTTGCTGCACTGGCAATGGGCGGGGGAGGGCTGTGTCCAAGATGCACGGACCGGTGAAGGAAAAAAATACGCTGGCACGTTTCATTTCTACACATTTTCATCAACTCAAAAAAAAAAAAAAAAAAATTGAAAAGTAGAAAAAAATTTTCCTTTCACGAATCGAGAGTGTCGATGAGTAATTGCCTCATAAAAATTATGTGAAAATTAATTTTCAACGTTTTGGTTTTCTTTTCTTTTATTTTTTTTTTTTTTGTTTTTCGTGCCGCTTCTGCTTCATTTTCTATGCAGCTATTTTTGGCAGCGCTGCAGAGTAATGAATGAGTGCGCGCGCGTGAAAGAGCGAAAGGGGTGTTGGAAAAAAAGAAAAGAAGAAAATAATAATGAAAATTTATAAAAATAATTTTCTTTTGCTCGCCTGACGCAATGCATAAACATAAATGTATCGCCTGCTGCCAAAGTTGCCGCTGCTACTGCTGCTCGCTCGTGTTCCTTGTTGCAACGCAACTACAAAGGCACTCACACGCACACACACGCAGATGTGCACATGTGTCATACACACAGTTACACACACTTGTCGTCAGAGGCTGTGGCATGCGATCCACCTGCCAAAAAGTCACAAATATCCATACAACAAGTTCGCTCGACACTTCTTGCCGCACAGCCCAACACACCCATTTGTACTCCGCCCTCCAACACTCGTCGTCGTTCCATTCTCACACACACACACACACACACAGCGACGAAAAACGATCATTGACGCGCTGCAGTTTCTTCCTCAACGCCACTAAAAATAGTATCTAAGCCTTCGAGTTACGTATTAAAATTAGTATAGCATATTTTGCCTCACACTTGTATTCAACACATTTCATCTTATTTTTTGTTGTTGTTATTTTTGAAGCTTTTTAATAATTTTTATGTTTCTTTCGAACATTTTTGTACCCTATATTAGCTATAACTCACATATTTCAACTGTGTAGCGTATACATAATTCGTTTCAAACCAAAAATGTTGCTTTCTTCTATTTAATTTTTTTTTTTTTTTTTCATTAATATTTCTGAAAATAAACCATAAATAATCGGAGCAAGGCGCACACGTTCTTTCATTCTATAATCGATCGAATACAACGAAATATGAAATCTCAAAGTTTATCTGATCTTTTATAGTTCTTGATTCAAAGATTCAATTCGGTCGTCGTCGTTGTCATCATCATCATGTTTCGAGTTGTTTTCATAACAGATTAAAAATTATTATTAATAAAAGTCGGAATATATGTTGTACGAGTATTACGTATAAAAATTATATCTGTTCATAAATAAGTATTTGCTTAATTTCACGACTGTCAGGTTGCAGTCGTTTGCATGTGAATTAATTTCCTTCTGCTAAAAATAAAACAAATCTTGAGATATTTATTTATAAACAAAATATCGTCGCATATTAAATGTGTTTTTTTTTTTTTTTTTTTTTGAGATTGACGCCGGGCCAACAATTGCAGCTGACATTTGTTTAGTATTTTGTGATCGATTTAATTTGATTGTTCGTGATCAGTGAATATGAATGGTTTTTTTTAAATACAAAAAACTTAAAAATTTATATTTGTTTGAATTAAAATATATTAAAATAAATAATCGCTTCATAAATGAAATAATATGATAATATTGAACTTTAAATGGGATATTGTTAGCACGTGCGAAATTATTATTTTAATAATTTGTTGTTGTACCTGTTTGACATATAAATATTTAACATATATTTTTTTTTAAATTTTGGGGTACTTTGCATAAATTTAATAATACGCGAAATAAAAGCAAAAATTTATTCATTATTTTGCAAAATGAATTGAAAAATGTATAAGATTTTGTTAGATTTAGCATAATTGAAAATAATGGGTAACTAATTATAGAAAGTCACGAATGATTGGAGTTCGAATTGGAATTTTATTAGCTAACAGTCTAGACAAATAATAAATAATAATATTTAATTTTTATTAGTATATCGTAACATATATATAAGTATATAAATCGTCAATAATATCAATTAACATCAAATTTTACCAGGTTTAGCTGCAAACTATTATTAATAAGGGAGGCTATCACGTACTGTTACCATGATGTATTAAAACTGCATCATTGTCAACAGTTCTGGAAAAGAATGAAAAATAAAAGAAGCAGATGTACACTCTTCCCCACCTATATAAGACACCTCTTAAGTTTGTTTTCTACTGCACATTGCTTTCCAACCAAGCTTACCAGAGACTTTTAGAGTTTATACTGGAGTTCATTTAATTAATGTAGTTTGAATATAAGGAAGATTTAATGCTAAAGTCTTAAGTACGAAAAGTTTTAAACAAAAACCGGGCAAATGCGTCACTTATATAAAACATTTTAATAAAAACAAAAAAATTAGAGAATTCTGTTCATTTTGATACAAACATTAATTAAATTTAAATTAATTAAGATTTGAAAAAAAAATTTCTGTGTTGAACCACCTTTTTGCTCCAAAACTTCACACATCTAATTTGCATCCTTTATGCATACAAAATGCCCAAATTATTTAGCAAAAATTTAATTTGATGGCTTGAGTTAGTTCGGATATACTGGAATATTGTGGCACTGAACCATATATGTACATACTTGACATCCCAAAACAATTTCGATGATTTTCAAATTCAGTGAATAGGGCAGCCAGCTTATTAGCTTCCCATTTTTGACTCTCTATATATATTTTAACAACATATTATTATTTTGCTAAGTCCACGGCAGAGGTTTATAACGGCTATGAAAACTTGGAAAGCCCTCTTTCAAAATACCATTGTCATACAACGCATTCGTTGTGGTTTATAAAAATTATAACTTGCAGGTGCTGTAATACGAAATGATCTGCCACATCATAACACCTCCAATTCTACCCCAATGTACCCAAATGATGAGTTTCTTTGTGGAGGCCATGAAAATAGTAGCTATAACCATAGGGGCATTCAAAATAAAATCTTGTTATATTAATTGTTTATTTGAGAAAAACATGCGATGCCACTCCGAGGTCCAGGTCACATGTGCAACTAAGCCGTTGCGTTTTCACACGAAATAAGATGACGCATAGTTCTGAGACTTGCTCTGATACCACATTTTCCATTATTTTTGCCATAGAGTCGTGAAAATTTGTGGCTTATTTTAATAAAAGTCGCTTTTACCCCCAATAGGAATCACATTGTGTGTACACATTGAGCAAGATGCATCATTAAGTTTGTGTATGACAGCCATTTAAAGCAGACAACGTCGTTAGTTGTAACGAAAATGGAGTAAAGTAAATTTCTTGAATGTGACGAAGAAAAAATTGCATCAAGACAATGCACGGGTATACACGTCAGTAGTCACCATAACAAAGATCTATAAATTTGGAAACGAACTGTTACCCAATCCTGGATATTCTCTAGATTTAGTCCCCTATTACTATTATCTGTTTCAAAACCTAAAGAAATGCAAAAGATTTGAAAGAAATGTAAAAGATTTGGAAGGTTTTGAAGAGGTCATCCAGTGATACAAACGCCTATTTTTAAAAAACTTGAGAAATCGAACTATTCCAGTTAATTATTTGGAGAAAATAAAAAAAGGAAAAATCCTGAATAATATGTATTGAGCCAACGCTTAATTGCTTATCAAATCACCCATGATATTTAGATTCATTGATTTGTAGGGCTCAACAGAACAATCTTATTTGCAGATGGCACCTTATTAAAGGAAGGTTTTCGGACCTCGAAAACCAGCTTTCAAGCAGATATTTGTACATACCCAAAGACATAAAGCAAAATATATCAATATTCTCCGAAGGTTAGACGCCTATTAGAGCACTAAAATGAAATTTATTGAGGGTGGAAAAAATTTAATGGAAAAATTTTAAAAGGTATAAAAAATTAAAAAAAAAAATGCCACAATTTCTCAGAAACAGTTTAGATAAAAAGTTCAACAAAGGAAATGGGGACACCAATTATTTAAGAGGGATTTACAGTACATGAGGAATTAATACCCTTTATCTATTCATATCTACTGAATACTTAAATTTGCCAACAGAATCAGCTACCGAGTCCTAATTGTGTTTATTGAAATTTGACATTGAGTAATGAAATGAAGAATTCATTTGTGAACTCCACTCCAGCCTTATTATTTCTCTTGAAAATTGTTTTGTTCCGGAACTGTTAGATCCTTCATTGAGACATAGACTTCACAATATCAGTTTGGAAGTATCAATAGCGCTAGCCATAAACAATATTATTTAATATATTGTCTTTCTGGCGTAAGAACGTCTGGTAATTTTAAATAATTTGTTGCGTGCTTCTGAAATATTTTCACCTAGGCATCCCAAAGGAACTAAGAACAAATTTATCATTTCCGAGCCATGGACTTAAGTCCATGAATACCATAGACATATGTATTTCCAAAAAAAAAGATTTACCACAAAAAGTTCGAATCATTTCTGGGTTCGCATATTAATGTAATTTTTTTAAAGATCTGTAAAACCGTTCCCTATTTATCTATACAACTCGTTGAATTGTATACACATTTTTAAAGCTTTCCAATATTAACAAAAAGCGACTGATCTAAGGAATCAGTGCCATCTGGTTTAAATTTCTGCTTGTAAACAATTTGTGCTGTTGTGGAAAAATCCTTCTCTGAGGCAAGTTCTACAAATTTTTTATTTTTTCCTCTATTTAGCTTACATTGGGCGCCCAACTATATAAAGTGATGAGCTCTGCAGTATTTTAATAGCCACTCTGAAGACGAACTTTTAAATCTCGCCAAAATTTTAAGCCATTTTGGTTAGTATCGTATTATATGGTAGATACACTTAAAACGCTAACCAGAGCTGGTTTTTTTTTTTTAATTTCATGCTTTTTAATCTGGGAATGGAACAAAAAATCTATCAAAGACAATATGAAAATCTGACAAGAACACTAAAGCAATCTGAAAATCTAAAGATTACCTTTACTACAGAATAAAATTAAAATAAGTAAAACATTCCAGGGAATATATTTTTATAAAGCTTATGCATATACATTCATAATGTTCAGCTGAATATCTTACAAACAGATTATCTTGCCTCTTTGACTTGTATCTTTTTTTGCTACATTAAAATGTCATGACACAATTTCTACAATTAAAATCAACAAATTCTACTGAAATATAAGAACTGCTCCAGAAAAGTTGTGTTCAAAATTCAGTCTTCTGACTTTGAAGCTAAAATTAAAAGACAAAAAAGGCAGCAAGAAATAAATAGACAGAAATGCAATAATTCAATTAGTACTCTTCATAAAAGTATTAGTTTATTTCTTAATTAATGTGCACTTATCATGCAATCCGATTTAAGCCCACTCAAACGAACAGAGGCGGCACATTGAACGGGAGCAAAGCGGTGTTGGTGATGTGGCAGGAGATTCGAAACCAACAGCAATTGTTGCTATTAGTTGCCCCGCAAATTGCACTTTTTCCATCGATGTTAGTTTATGTTCTATATTATAGACGATATTTTGTTTTTATTTTCGCTGTTATCTGCCAAGAATGCTAATTATAAGCTGTTTTCTGTCGCTGCCGCTGCCGCTGCTGCTGTTAAATTATCTATGTATCTTTGCATCTTTGCAGTTTACGAGCGCTTGGCTAGAAGTATATCTATCTATCTGTCCGTCTGTCTGTCTGTTCGTACTAAGTATCTGGAATCGAGTAGTAGTTTATATTTCATGTCCGCACGCTGCGCGGCACATTTTAATTATAATGCATAGTGCTGTGTGTATATATATTGTATTAATATATAGTATCGGATCGGTCGGCTTTGCTGTATTTTTACGAGTGTGACTAACTCACATTAAGCGTGCGCGTTCGAGTTGCGTTTGTTCGTTCAACTGCTTACTATGCGCTACTGTGAATTTTTAATTTTCAAAATGAAATACTTTTTTTTTTATTTAATTTAATTTATTAGCGTGAAATAATAACAAATTCTTTGTGTTTTAGTTGCAGTTTTAGTCGCATTTTAATTATAAGCTTTCAAATTCCAAGAATAGAGCAATCATTTTTAACATTTGTACATTTTCCAACACTGCTTTTGTTTAATCTTGATACATATATAGCTTAAAGAAAAAATGTTTGTAGCGTGTTGCAAATAAATCATAAATCATTCTTTTATTTCATTTTAGGAAACTTGGCTGTGTACAGTGCTTGGAGTCAATGCTTGGAATCAGTGCAGCAAGGTAAGACTAAATTTGGAGTTAAAGAAATTAAATACAAAAGAATATTTTTTTAAATAATTTTTAAAGCTAATTCAAAAAATTTTCAAAATCAAATCGAAGAGTAGAACGGTAGGAAAATTTATTGTAGCTGAGCTCGTCAAAAAGTTATTGGATCATAGTTATTTGTATCAACGAAAAACTTTATTAAATAAAAAAAAAGGATGAATTTTCTGGAGCCGTTTCGACATAATGACTCCCCTCTTTCTGCGTCGCTTTAAAGGCGCCTAGCTAACCGTGGGTGGTTTCTCAGGCGCTCCATGTAGTCCAAGATCTGACGATTAATTACATCCACTATTTTGGGAACTTTTATGTCTTTTACTTAATTTGAGGCTCGCATGAACCATGGGGCATTTCGAATCCTACAGAGGAACTCTGCCTGGAGCACTCTTATTTTGTTAAGATGAGTTTTCGCTGCGATACCAAATACTTGTAACCCATATCGCCAGGTTGGCGCGATTATAGCCTTGTGAATATTCACCTTGAGGATAATTTGATTTGACTATGGAGGAGCCAGCTTAATTTGACAATCTGAGAGAGCTTCCCAGGGTGCCTGAGTGCTTGCTAAACCTGAGTCTTCTGTTGAGGTAAACGCCAAGGTATTTGTGCCCGGGACAATGGTTCAGCAGTTGATCTTGGAGGAAAACGCCCAGATATACATCCAATCGCAGGATGATTTTGTCCACTGTCCGAAATCATGCAAATACAAATGCAGTGCATCAGAGGTATTATAGATACATATTTCTCTAGACAGGACAGCTGTGTCGATGGCAAATGTGGCTAATATTAAATCTTGTGTATCATTCATAGGTATTAAAGAGCCAGTCGGCGTGTGTGTGTGTCGTATGTGAAGAGCGAGTACAGTGTGGAACCCAGCACACTTCCTTGATGTACTCCAGCTCGAATGATTTTAACCTTCGACTCTACTCTATTCATGACAACAGTAAAGATTTTATCCCACAGATAGCCCCGCAATACTAAGTACAATTGGGACGGCAACATACTTTTACGTTTAAACAGGAGACCATCGTGCCAAACTCTGTCGATACTCCTTGGCCTCGAAAACTTCCAGAATAAAATTGACCATTTTATTCAGTTGCTCTGGAGTTTCATGGGCTTTCCGGAATCAAAACTGGAAAGGTGGTATCCGTTCTTTGACAATTTCAAGCGCCAGCATTCTTGTCAACAGACACTTTTCGAATAGCTTGGCTATCGCAGGTAGTAAGCTAATGGCCCTGTATGAATCCACAGACGACGGGCTCTTTGCTGATTTATGGATCTTACAGATTTGAGCTTTTTTCCACTGCCGTGCTATATGACCTAACCTTTTGGCTGGCATGACTTTGATGTCCGTCTTCGCCTGGGGTCTTCCTAATCTGGAGACATTTTATATGCGTCTGAATTTCCTCGACTGTAATGGAAGCAACTGGGAGGTCAAGCTGCACTGGGCTGTCTAGCGTCAACTTTACTTCCACTTTTGTTTCTGCAGAAGTCGTGTCGAAGGGCTGGAATCGTGCTTTCAAATTTGTAACAAAAGTTTCAGCACTTTCTGGCGAAGATGTGGCCCAGCTACCGTCAGGCTTCCTGATTGGATGTTTTTTGACTGCTTGTCTTGTATAGCGCTTTGCCAGCGACCAGTGAGAATAGTTTGTGCTCGCATCAGCTGTGACTTTTTGCAGAAAATGGTCAGTTTCCTAGTGTTTATGTTTCACCAACAGTTTTTAGAGCCTATAAGATACATCACGATATACTCTGTCCACTATAGCGTCACGAGTTCGTATACTATATGTATATTGACACGTTAACCTCCTCTTTATCAACAATAGCGTATCTATAGCCACTGGAAGGCATTGATTAGTGTAGGAGGCAGCAGCACTGAGAACTGCAGAGTGTAGTTTGTTAAGAAAAAGTGTGTGGGCATCTTCAATATCCTCAGCCTGCAGAATCTCCATATTCAAATCCAACGCTTCAATCCTATTCTCAGTGAAATACTGTTGAAGTTGCTCGGGGCGGTTGCAGTCGTCTCTTTGAAGCCTTGAACTGTGGAATGATGTTTAGGGGAGGTGTTCACAGGATAATTGATACTTCACACTGATATTTAGTTCGTCAGATCTTAGTTCATTAGAGATAAAAAAAATTTATTGCGCTCGTACTATACCCAGTGGCCAAAATTTGCACTGAAGTGTTTAAAAGAGCTTCTTGTAGTTTTCTGCCTCTCACATTCTCTCAGTAGTTTCCCCAAAAACGATGTTTTGCATTAAAATCCCCGCCAATCAAGAACCTGCGCCCAAGCCTATTAAAAATATTCTCAAAGTCGACTGCAAACCAATAAAGTATGAAGTATCTGTTAATCTACAAAATAAGATAACCTGATATTTCAAAGATAGTACTTTGCTAATCAATATTTAATACACTTTTTCTTTAAACTAGATTGATACAAAAATAATGTTGTTTCTTAAAAAACTTGCTCTGAGCATTTTTATAAGATTAATTAGTAGCACTTATTTAGTTGGTTCGCTCATTCGTTATATTATTTGCGATTGTCACGAGTGTGCATTGAGGCAAATAAAACAAACTTCAACAAAAGCAACATTTCTTTTTTTATTCCGTTTTTTTTTTTTCTTACCGTACTTGTAGATACTTTGGCAGAGTACGCAACTATGGACATGCAATACATGTATCGTAGCCGTTTTTGGTTATGTGACGCCGTTCAGTTGGGTTTGGTTTGGTTGTCCTCAGACATTTTCATCCATATGAACAATATTTCGCTTGAAAAATAATATTGGCCATGAAAAGAACAAATGACAACAACAATAAAAAGAAAAAAAAAACAACAATAAATATAGACATCGAAAAAAAAAAAATAAAAGAAGTAAGAAGAATATAAGCAAGCATGACTAAGCCTGCAAAAAGTTAAAAAAAAAAGAATAGTATAGTGTATACCCTGCACGCATATTAGAAATTGGTTATTTTCATATTTTAAGTAAGTTCGACTTTGATGTTTTTTGGGCATGTTTACACCTATTGGTTAAAAATGAGCAAAAGTAATCAAAGATGGTTAAACTTGTGGCTTTGTTTTAGCTAAATTCATACATTTTGAGTATCTGACTTAGTTCCAATTCCATTGTTTCAACCTAATAAATACCAAACTGAACCACAGTGTTAATTTGGTTAGTTTTTTCGTTTTGGAAATAATTTTGAAAGATAAAAAATTATATTTCATCCATCGTTTCATACTAATAAATATCTAAAGTGCTCAACTGGTCAATTTATGTTAAATTTTTTTTAGTTCTGTAAAATATTTTTGAAAAAAAAAATTATTTTGAGTGTCTATTTTTAGTAACGACTCCATTTTAACGCACTAATAAATACCAAACTGAACTAATGTGTTCACATGTCGTCATTAATTCATTTTCTTAGTTTTTGAAGTCATTTTTTATGAGATTTTTTATTTTAGATTTTCTTGTTCGTATGCTTAGGGTACAAAAATTTCGGTTTGATTTATTTTTACGAGAAATTTGTTTTATTGTTTTTCATTTTTAGACCCAGCTCAAATTACTTGCTTCAATTGAAAACGGAGTAGTCTAAATTGTTGCGCTGTATATAATACTACATAGTCGAATTTTTTAGTAAATTTGAAATTATCTCTCCATGTCTGTCTGTCGGTCGGTCGGTCGGTCTGTCTGTGTATGCTACTCTGGGGATTTTCTTACAGTAGCCTTTGTGTGTGGTTGTTTGTTTATATAAACTTATACGTTTTTCGGGTTGTTCTGTTCTTGGAATTTTGTCAGAAACCAGCTTAAACAGGCTAGCACTGGATAACTGTCTGCTGATTATTGCAAGTAGTGCCAAAGAACCGCAAATGTAACAGTTTTAGGTCTTCTTTCGTCTGAAGATGAGTTCTCAATTTAAATTCTTGCAAAATTTGCGGCATTTTAAAACAAATATTTAAAGCTAAGCTAAGTCTGCTGTTGGAACGATTAAGCGTTTCTATTGCGCTGCACAACACTGACAGTTGTCACAAAATTCCCAGAAATCTATTATCCAGCGGTGACACAAAAAAAGAAAAGAACTGCCAACTTGGGGGAGAAAAGTTAAAACTTCATTTGGCTTCTTTCAATTAGACTAGCATGCAAGACATGAAACATGTTGGATTGTCTTTTTTTTTTTTTTGTTGATTTAAATGTCATTTGTGACATTTGTGTGTTTGCATGTTTTAAGTTGCATTTATTGTAAACATTCTTTTTTTTTTATTTTTGTTGCTTTTGCATGTGAAAATTTGCTCAAACAATGAGCGATGATACAAATAATAATAAAATAATCAACAAGACAAACAACGAATCAAATTACAAAAGCTGCTCGACTCAAACAAACAAATAATGCACTGCAACACACTATGAGTAAGCGAGAGCTACTGTGTTAGGTTTAGTTGGAGTGAGTGAGTGAGGAATATACATATTGTAGATAGGCAATGAAGTTGCAAAACCAAAAACAGACGGACTGTGAATAATTTTATATATAGTATGTTGCACAGAAATATAATAAACAGACAAACAAACAAATAAATAAAAAGATATAGTCTAATAGACCAAGTGTGCAAGTGAGAGAGTGAGTGTGAGACAGACAGACAGCTAGACAGACTGTCTGATAGATAGACAGACTTATGTACAATACAAACTTGCAAGCAGACAGACGGACAATCAAGCAAACAAATAATAAAATAATAATTGTTTGTCAACATTCGTTTAGCATGTGGTTTTTCTTTTTTGCAGTTCATACATACTACATAGATACTATGTAGATACATATGTATAGCAGTAGAAGTGTGCGTGTTGTATCTAGATTCTAGTATGGCCTATGTGCGTTTCTGTGCCTGTGACGTTTGCATGACGGCAGGTTGACGAACCAAGCAGTTTAAACTGAAACGAATTGAAAGTCGTTTAGCGTTATTTATAAAAATGAATAAAAATAAAAATGTATAAAAAATGTATAAAGGGTGTTTGTGCCTGAGAACAACAATTGACTTGCCATGAAATTGGCAATGTAGCTAATTGATAATGTATCTCGAATTTCACGCACTCACATAACATAAAGTCGACGTAAATGAATGACGAAGCGTAATACACGGAAAAAAACCAAACAGTTTTTTAGTTAGCAAGCAGTAGCTGTTCTAATATTTAAAATATTTTTCACTAAAAATGCTGCTGCTTAATTGAATGTCGAGTAGTTTTAGTTTTTAGATACAATAATATCTTTTAGTTAGATTGATGCAGATTTGAAAGCCATATCGGAAAGCCATATCGGAATTCTTGGCGCATCAGCAGTAAGGCACTGAAATGCGCGCCAAATATGAACAAATAGAAACTAAAGAAAATTATGTCCGAATGATGTCTTTAGAGAGTCTACATACCGATTTAGTGAAAGCTGAGCGTCAAGAACCCTTTATCACAAGCACACAGTCAGCAAGATGGGCATGGCTAGAAGGAAAACTCTTGTTGAGGTGATCAGGAGTTAACATATATATTTTATAGGATCACAGACGCCTTATTTTGGATGTTCGAAACTTCATAGCAAAATTAAATGTGAAAATCAAAAGACTGTGAACATAAGATTGGAAAAATTATGAAGCTCAGCATTAAATAGAACTACAGGGAATTCCAGAGCACACAGTTGGGTATCAACATTTTATATGGGAATCAGCTATTTACTTTGTGTGATTTATCCAGCCTAAAGGTAACTTAAAAAATTCTTTGGTATTTAACAATTGGCTAAGGGGGCAACTTTTACCCCTACTAGAGGCATTATTTATATGAACCCAAATTCAACGAACAGTGCCAAATTGTATCAGTTTCCAGCCTTTAATTTCATAAGTCTGGAAAAGATTCATCTTTCTTGTGGTCTCGAAACATTATCAGGTATCTCCAGCTGGTCTGTCATACTGCACATAGCACCATCAAGCAACTCCATTGCACAATGAACAACATCCGCCTGACCCTTAATGCTTAAGAATGCTACAACTACAGCAGCCTCACGACAGGGTATGTCACCAGGAAGGAAGCATTTTCAGCACCAGTTTGTTTGATGATGTGCTCACATCTGAAAGTGCCTCAAAATGCTGTGAAGGTGCGGGCAGATTCTCATACACTCATTCGATGCATGCAAAGATGCACCGATGCAATGTTCTGTGCTGCACCTTGTACCTCCGCAAGAAATATTGATGACATCATACGCTAATGGCTTCGTCTGTTGTCTTTAATCTTTCATCAACTGTCAATATGGACAAATTGTTGGAGCTCTGAGCTCAAACAATAACTTTATGGAACGCTTTATTTTTGTACGCATTCCCTACCTAGTTCGGGGAAGAACACATTTCTAATATGAGATAAAGTTCAAAAATTCAACGTTTGGAAGTTGTTCACATAATAGACAACCTCATGTGGAAAAATTTTTTTGTTCACTATTCTGGATGTGTTCTGGATAAGTAGGTGTTCATATAACCGAGCGGCTACTGTATAAAACACTCTGAAGGCATAAAGTTTATACGATTTGAGTTCTATAAGAAATACAGCCTGCGGTATAACTAGAATATAAAGAAAATCCAAGAGCTCCCATAGAATACTAAATTTTCATATGAAAACATTATTCAGCTAAAATTTAGCTAGATGTAGAAAATTTACATCAATACTTACAAAATAATCCATATAGGTCTAGTTCGGACCACTACAAGAAGTAATCTCCATACAAATTTTTTTCGATTCTCTGAGTTTTTGTATAACAATTTAGTTCATGTTGTTATGAGTTTAGCTAGAAAAGGCTAATTTGTTATATTTTGCATCAACCCTAATAAAAAAAAAAACCCACACGAGTGCAAATTGGAATATAGCCCTATATAATTCAGCCCTATATAATTCAAAAGGTCGTAGTCAAGCAGTGTTCTTTCTGATTTCACTTAAGGATGCAAAACTTCTTCAGTGACTGGTTTGTAATAGTCTGTATCTGCACGATAAGAAAGTCAAGTCCTACCCAACAGCTGGCGGCTATACAAGGCTATACAAGACAGCTGAGAAAATTTCCCACGCAATAACTTCTGCAGGAGTTAATGAGTAGAATATGTGCATCTATTTCCCTGCTAATACATCATAGCCCTCATTGGAATAAAAATAAAATTCTTAGATAGATTTTTCTTTTTAAGTATTTCTGATTCAACTTAAACTAGTCCAAGACGTAACAGAACTTCATACAAACCTCGGGTTGGTTTACTGACCCTAATAGATAGTGGTGTCACTCTTAAAATATAGGTTTTTTTTTTATCACTCAATTCATCATACTAAAATTACTCAAACTGTGCAACTATTCGCTGCTTATATAGCACGAAGTGCAACTATTTCGAGAGCGCATGCCTAAAGTGGCGTCACTATTTATTATTACACTATGAGAGCTGTCTTAGCTTCAATAGACATACTTACCTAATATTCTTTGTCTAAAAACATAAGACATTTCTCTTTCGATGGGCCTCAAAATGATGTTTATGCTGCCTTCATTTAACACATCTGAATAAAAATAGGAACCACAGAAGTCTTAAGGTTGCGCATAGTAAATATTGCATTTTCTGTGAGTGTTCAGCATTCTTAGGAAACACATTGGGTTTCTGTTAGTCTGCATAATGACTTTGAATGTATTCAACTCTTACTGTCTGATCAGTATGTTGGTCACTTACAGCAAAAAAAGAAGTTCGCCCAGGACTTGATGTCAAGCTTTTCTTCATTTAGTGTTTCCAAGTCTTTTCTATATTTTTTAACTCACTTAGACAGCGCAAATGAACGCAAAGTCTGCTTGTATACCTATTAGTACTCCTATTAGTAACCCAATTAAGCTATCTATCTTCTTTAAATACCATTGAAAACATTGTTAAACTACACCATCTATTGCTCAAATTGTATCTTAAACTGCATCATAGCTTGAAAATTGTTTACAAGCAAAGCTTTAGATTTATAAATAGAAACTTTTTACACTTCTAATTAGCAGATTTCTAAAATGTTGTTTTAAATTTTAATTGGACAATATTTTATATTACAAGCTACAAAGAAAAAACGCTGTTAACATATTTTCTGCAAAATTATTTTAAATTTTTAATACGGCATAGTTTTAAGCGTTACTCTTAAGACCGATACTCGTTTAATCCATCATTTTAGCAACTGTCAACCATGTAAAGCTCATAGCAGCAACTTAGCCAAGCCAACAACAACAACAACAACCAGACTAAGAAGACAGTCTGACAAGTTGGTCATGCTAAGAGTCACACGCCCCCCACTACGCCCCTTTGTCTATGACAACTGTTAGCATAAGTGACTGTCTTCATGTATGTATGTTCGTACTCCTCCCTACCCTGACTGCATTTTTTTTTTTTACACCGCCGTCTGTTCGTGTCTCATGTAAGACAACTGTCAGGCATATGACATTTGATGAGTGCTCTTTTTTTTCTTTCATTTTAGACATTCATTCATTCATTCATTCACTCAATCCAATCACTCAGTCAAACTGCCAAGCACTCGTCCACTCGGTTCAGTTCATGAATTTTTCAAATATTTTTCGGTTATTTAAACACTAACAATGTTTGCGGTTAAAATTTTTATTTAAATATTATAAAAAATGAGATTATAATAGTTGCAAGAAATTCACGCGTGCATGTTGTTGTCTTCAAAATGTTCTCTAATTGATATGAAAATGTGTTATATTGAAATGGAAAAGTGCGCCTTGAGCGTTGTAGCTGGTATGGTAAGAAAAACAATTTTGCATGACATTTGCTGACGATTTTTTTTTCTCTTCATATTTTTTTTTAACATTCCGGGTATCTTTCGGTGTCAACCACGAATGAGTTTGGCTTGCGTGCCTTGGAAGCATGTTTCAAATGTAGACACACGCATTTACATTCATACTGCATTCACTCAGGCAAACAGTGTCGCGATAATTGATGATAAATGTTCTATAATTTGTTAGAAAAAAGAACGAAAACCTGTCGAAAAAAATTCGGTTGAAAAAAACTAGCAATTATCTGAAGAAAACATTTCTTGTAATTGCAGCACATTTCCATAATGAAACTAGTTATTAATAATATGTAAGAGCATAACAAATGGTTGGTCTGGCTTTGAGTCGATATATTATTATCGTTTGAAACTGAAATATGAGTTCTGAAATGTGGTTAATTTAAAAATTTAAATTTTAATGTGTATAAAATTATACAAGAACAGCCAACGATCTATACAATGTAGCTTAAACTGTTTAACTTAACATAAAAATGTTTATTGATTCAATATTTATTCAAAACTGCCAACAGGTGTTTATTTTTGCAATAGTTGAACATTTTATATCACACCTACTTACATAGTATCGTATGCAAAATGCATCTATCTCAGTTTAGATGATTGCAACGCTGCACGAATGTTGCCGGCCAAGCTTAAGAGTGTTGCCGTGATTAAGCTATATAATAATTTTTTTTTTTTTTTTTAAATAAATCTGTGAGTAGAGTACAAGCTGGGTTCGTAGTTGATACACCTTATATATTTTAATGTAGCACGATTAATTTAAATTTTATTTGAAGTGAACTAATTTCTTTTAATAATTTTAGCAAACACAAATTTAAATTTAATGTGGGCAAATATTATACTCGTAAGCTATGACTGGCCAGATCCAATGGATGAAGTCATTTGAGTCTGTGTGGTGAAGGATTAGCTAAACGAATAAACTAAATTTAGTTCAATAGAACTAGCTAAATATTATATGCCTATCAGTCTAAGTTCCGTCAATTGACTGACTAATAAATATATATGAAGAGGAAGGTCAACTCTCGGTGCGACTGCAACACTTAGTCAACAGAATCGAAAAAACAACTTTCTAAGTCAAAGGAAATCGCTCTGAGTGGTTTTGTGGACATTGAAGATACTTTTTAAAACACTGCCTACTGATTCATCACACAAGCATTTGTCCGTATAGCCTAGATGCTCTGAGAAATCAGCGTGAAATAACATCTTTATTAATCCATATTTTCTTAACATCAAAGCCATCAAAAGTTGTACCCAAGGAAGCATGCTTTCTCCACTTTTATGTTCTATTCTTTTCAATGATTGGCTTAGCAAGCTTAGCGGTCTATAGCGTCGTTGGAAATGCTGATGACTTATTAATCATCATATCAGAAATATTTGATCATACCGTCTGAGGTGAAGGTCTCAGCTTATCAAGTGGTGACCGTATGTTGTACCAAAGAAGGCATCAGCTTTAATCTGCAAAAAGTAATAGCCAGACTTAGGTCTAGTTTATATTCATAACTTAAAATAAGTTCATCATTCTTCATCAATGCCTCCTTTGTATGATGGTCCAAACTCCTGCAAACTTGCGCCATCAGGCGTTGTGACAAACTGCTGTTCAACTCCAGCAATGAGAGTGCCCTTGCTGTTTTTTAAGCCCTGTACCGAAGGTACAAGAGCCTATTGGTTTTGTGCAAATGTATGTAACAGGAAGAACTAATTGTCGGAGACCCCCCAAAGTTACCCCCATTATAGTCAGGAGTGATAGAGGAGTCGATATAGCCATGTCCGTCTGTCCGTCCGTCCGTCCGTCTGTATGAACGAAAGGATCTCGGAAACGCTAATAGATAGAGACTTCGTGTTTTTTGCATTCGACTAGGACTGCTCCGGAATTTTACACGTTTATTTTCACTGTATCCTACTAAGCTAAGCAACTTCTGCTAAACAATTTTTTAATTAATAAACATACTTCACAGCAGAGGAGCCCTAAGACTGCTCGTGATCGTTCTTACGGGTCATCATCGACTGGGATGATACTCAATAAAATGGGTCTCTCCCAAAAAACGGAAAGGAGACTTTGGTTAGAAGAGGCTGATACAGGTATTCACTTTGTTATTATCGGCTCTAGTCAGAGCTAAGCAGCTGTAGAGACATATCATATCTTCTGACTCTATCAGCTAGGCTTCGACAAGAGTCGGGCTCATTATTAAAGCCAAAGCAAAGAGTATCCTGTCATTATTCTTCTAATCATGTCGGACTAAAGCACAAACTACATAACAATAGGTCGCATAGCTCGTTTCTTTATCAGGATTGCTGTCCACAGCTAAGATGGCTATTAGAGCCGAGTTTGTTTTCGCGATGTTCAATTGCTTGGCGTGCGATTCAAATTGTTCATTGTTAAAAGTTACCAAATGAAAATTCAACAAACTAAAATCGCTCATACTGACTGCAACTACTCATTGAAAATACAGAATAAAGTGCAACTATTTTGAATGCGCATGCATAAAGTGGCGTCAATATGTATTATAACACTATGGGACTGTCAAACATCAACTAAACGGAATAAATCAGATAAATGCTTGGGAATTTCACTCTGTTTAACTCTGTGCTCAACTAGTTTTTTACTTCTTTCAATTTATAATCTTCATTAAGTGTGCGAATTTGATTGTTATTTAGTCACAACATTTGCAACGCCTTAAAAAGAGCATCAAAGCTCTCATAAATCTAGTGCTTTGATGTGTGCACTATTTCCTCATTCTTTCATTTTATAAATAAAATTATTCCTTTTGAATTCTGACAACTGTAGATACACCAAATTGTAATAATTTTTGCTGGTTTGGTCATGATTTTTTTAACCTAGCATAAGTTCAATATGTGCAACATTACGTCTTACTTGGTTGTGACCCACTTAATAAGAAGCTCTAGCCGCTTCAATTCCAGTCGATATTACAACGAATTTGGCAGATATCTTTCCAGATTTATGTATTCCAGCTCAAACTCTCCTATTCCTCTCATACACCGTTCATCATTTAAATTCGGGTTGCCCATATATATGTGTTGGAACTCTGCTGCACTATATTAACCTCACCATAAAGCTCGTAGTTGACACAGTCCAACCCTAACAAATCCAAAAATTTTACGGATCCTATTTTATCCGATTCTATTAGGCTCCATGTTTGAACGACATACAGCAAGACTGAGTTTGTTGTCGTCATATCGATTTATATTTTCATCATTCGAGAGAGCCTTCTACTGCTATTTTTCCTGCTTAGCTTAAAGAAGCATCTATAAGAAAACGAGATTTTTGCCTGATCTTTAGGCTGAGGTTTTTGTTGCTAGTTATTTCTGTTTCCAGGTGACAAAGTTTTCAACAACACTGAAGTTGAAATTCTCCACAGACTGTACCTACCTGAAAGATGCTTTCAGAAGCAAGTTATTTGTGTTTTCCTTATTCACCACTGGACTCGAAAGATGTAACTATTTCGCAATATCTAAGCACGCCTTGCATCACTTTCTGCTGGAAGATCGAGTCGGACATTTTTTTATGTATATGTGCATTGGCGTTGGAAATTATCCATCAATCGGTTAAAAAACATCACACGATATCGATTGTTTGAAACCTCTATTGGTATCAAAGAGCTATGAGAGTTACTGTCCTGGAAATATTTAGCATGTAAGAAAGCATCTTCGTGTAGACGTACAGGCTTTGCTGGTACACCTAGTGCAGGTAGGACGATGGAAAATTTCGTTCGTATCGGCGTGTCGAAAACTGCTTTATAAACCACAAAGAAGTATAATGTATCTTCCTTAATTTCATGGATCTTCCGCAGAATATACATATAGCTCTACAGTATGAAAAAGCGACCTATTCCGTGGTAGTTCGAAGAAACAGTGGGGTCTCCTCTCTGAAAAATTGGACAATAAACACCGAACCAACTAATTCACCACCGGTCTTGAATAATTCATCGTCCATGATGCTTTGTTATTTTTTAAGGACTTTAATTACTACAGCTACGGGCTATAACGAGTTTGAGTCCGTTAAAGTTCTGTAGCTCTTCAAGAAAGATTTTATCGAAAGATCACTTCTGTATCGGAGTCATTTTGATAAACAATGTCTTTAAAAAGAAGTAACTTCTACACATTCTCAGTGTTGCCTGTATATCAGTAACCATTTTTCGTTTTTGCACAAAGTAACTCCGGACTTAAAACCTCCGGTCAGATGCTTGATTTTTTATTCATATTGCAGAACCCTTCAATATCTTCAAACTCACAGTTTTTGTGTTATTTCTTCTTGCGTATGAAATATTACCCTTTTTGTCCTCATTTTAATCGATCTCACTCCATATCTTAATTATTGCTTCTAAATTTTGTCACTCTTATTCTCACGTTTTCATTACGGAAAGGTATATACTACTCCAACTTCAACAATTTTTCCAGCTAGCCTGTTCTACATTTAAAGAGACGAAATCTTTATCCAAAGAAAATTTGCTGCTATATCTGCACCAACCTATAAGAACTTCCGCAATACTTCCAGCTTTCCGTATAATTTAAAACAGAACGCTTAATGTAAACAATATAATTTTATGCAACAGCATAATCCAAAGCAATGCTGAACAGTTCCTAATATTTTAGCATAAATACTGAGACTTTCCATTATGCTCGAACAATTCACTGCTCAATCAACATATCAATGCCAACCTTCAATAGCAATTAACTCAATCACTGAACGTCGTCGCACATTAACAATAAAATGTACAATGAAAACAAAATAAATTCATTTAAACAAACTACATATTATTATTTTATTATTTTCCATTTTAATTTCCGGCCAGATTTTGCATACATAATTTGCTTAGTTGGATGATTATAATCAAAATGCTGCATGTATCTGCTAGTAATTGAGCTGTAGTGAAGTGGATTGACGAGTTGTGTTAACCGCATAGAAAGAGCCGAGCATAATTTTTTAATTAGCCAACACTGTTGCATATAATTAAACTAAACAATAATATATGATATCATGAAATCTGTGTTGTTTTGTGTAGTTTGTGCAGCACGGCGCATGTTGCAAGCGATTTTGTTGCAGATGCCGCCGATAGCCGACAACTAGTCACACAGTCAGTCAGTCAGTCGGTCGGTCGGTCGGTCGGTCGGTCGGTCGGCTTTAATGTATCTAAATATGTAGATTTAAATTGCGATTTTCACTTTTCCATATGCATACGAATACGAATTACATTTTATAATTCACTGTTTTCGAATTAATTATAATTCAGTTTCAGTTAACTGCAGGCGCACATTTGTATGCAATCATTGTTTGTTATAATGAAATAGTTTATTAATTTATTTAAGCAACGAGCTTGCATAAGTGGCAAAAGCTTTTGCCTATTTATAAATAAATACAAAAAAAAAATTCAAAAATTATATCGTAACGTAGTAAATTTGCTGCAGTTGAGTTGCATTCGTCATCTGTGTGCAACATTCCTCATGCCTTGAATACTGCATGCATAATTAGTTGTTGACGTTGTTGGCTGCCAACTCACTCGTCCGTCTGTCCCTCTGCTGCATATACGCTTCGGTAGTACGGCTATTAATATTTAAATAAAAGACTTTCAAATTAATTCATTGTAATGTTCATTTTTATATACACATGGTACGTTGCTTTGTGTTCCCCCACGAAATTTCTTTGGCTGCCAAACAGTTCTTTCTCTACGACTGGCATCATTAAGATATTTAAAGCATCTAAAGTATCTACAAACTACATGTATCTGTGTGTCTGTGTGTTTGTGCTTGATTTACAATGAATTGCTTTATGTGGCATTCAGCTTTGGATTAACTTAATGACAACGCACATCTGAGAATTTTATTGTGGATTAGTTGGATTTGTGCTTAAATAAGTTCGTAGTTCCTGCGTTCAGCCAAATTAAGTTATTAGTGATGCTTTATGTTGCTGTATAGCTTTGAGAGATACAAAAAATTGGTTTTTGGAATAATTTAGTAAACAAAGACATTTGAAAATATATCGGATTAACAGATTAAGCAATAACCATTTATTTAGCCATGTTTTTTTCTATTTAATTCAGTGTATCTTCAGAAGTAAGTTTTTATTGCACGCATAAAATCTGCGGAGCCATAAAAAAAATATTTCATAAATGACTTAAAAGCTTAAAAATAATAGAATGGAATTATATAGTTCATACTTTTATTTCATATTTCAATATTGGTCATTAAAAGGCATTTATGGCAAGTTTATATGGCGCTGCCAGCTGGTTTATTATTCTTATTTTGCTCACTGGCAACACTAAAATCTGTCTGAGCCTAAAATGAGGTATGTCGCTGAATATGAAAATCAAACTTTCGCCGAACTCAAACGGAGACGAATTACAGCGACGTCGATAACGTGCTCGAGACTCCTCTCCAAATGGACCTCCCAATTCAGGCTGTTCAACCTGTAGAAGCAGCTGACGCAAACAGGAAGCGGTTCACAAACAACGCCCCAGGACACGGGGCGCTCCTCTACATAATGTTAATCTTTAATCACATAGAAGATAGCCAGAATAACGATGCAATTTATTGCCCCCGTGCTACAAATGATCTAAGAGCAGTAGATTTCGACAACTTTCGTAACTTTTCTGGACAACGATTCCTTACTGGTGGTGATTGAAACTCTAGGCACTGGCCTTGGAGGGATTATACTGCGAATAGAAGTGGTCTGGAGCTAGCCAACTATCTATCTTCAGCCAACATCGATATATTGGCGAGTGGGGGAACCAGAAACGGAGGACGAGTGTAGTGCCTAGACTTTGCGATTGTACAGCAGAATAGCAGACTAGCATCGTGAACTCATGGGATCTCCACTCCGATCATCTGACTCTAATAGTCACATTACGAGCGGGTCCAATCAATCTACTGAGTGAAGGCCGACTACTGTCTAGTTGCGCAGATATTAGCGATGGACATAGATGATGCAGTAGATTGATTCACCCAAAATGTATATGATTCCGCTGCCATTGCCAACTCTCCAAGTACAAAGCACCCGATCCAATGCCCTTGCTTCACCCGTGACCAAGTCACAAGTGAGCTCCTTCGAACAAAGCGAAGACTGCGAAGAAATTTCATCAGGACACAGCATCCCCTGGACAGACCATCTACCATAGAGCTGCTGCTGTGTTCAAAAAAATGCTATATGCTAAAAAAGCACAGTTCTTTGAATTGAAGCTGGGGAGTGTAGTGTAGCTTATCCGTTGACGCCAACTACTCGCTTTGGAAGGCAACAAAGGCGACTAAAAGCAGGCTCTCCAGATGGTCCCTGTTAAGGATCCATATAGTGGCTATCCATGTGCATTTCCCAAGCAAGTGGAAACTTGCGAGGATCACTATGATTCATAAGCCTGGCAAGCCTGAGAATCATTTAAACTCGTATCATCCAATAAGTCTTTCTTCTTTGTCGAAGGTATGGGAACGACTTTTTGCTAGTTACCGATCTGGTAGGATATCAAACAGCCTTGCCTAACCACCAATTCGGCTTTAGATCTGGTCTTGGTACAAAGGAGCAAGTCCAAGGGGTGGTGAATCATGTCTTGAAGGCATTCGACGATAAGGAGGGATATTTGTCGATGAGCAGGAAGCCTTTGATAGAGTGTAGTATGACGGATTCCTGTCTAAGATAAAGGCGCTACTCCCAACACCCTTTTTCTGGAGGTTTATATCTGATGGTATGCCGCTTCCAGGAGAAAGAACGAGATAAGCTGTCCAACATCTGGTGGAGATCTAAACTTCAAAAATCTGGTGTTCCCCAAGGAAGCGTGCTACGTCCGCTTCTGTACTCGTTTTTTACAGCCGATCCCCCTGAGCCCTGTGTAGACATAATGGCACCGTAAAAAATGATCCTAGCACCGTATGAAGATGATGTTGCGATTCTCTACAATTCGACCGTCGGGGTGTAGGAGTACGCTTAAACCTAAATACCGGCCAAGTGCATTAACGTGCGCTTAACACCACGCATAAGGAGTCCTCCTAATGTCTGGCTGAACAACAGGCAAATGAGATCAGATACCTTGGGCTGACGCTGTACAAAAGGTTGACGTTTGCGCGACCCACACTCAAAACTTGATCATCCGTTGTCGCCTCAGAATGAGGAAGCTCTACTGGCTGGTAAAGAAGCAAAACGAAACTGGCGCTGTACTGCAAGAGAGCTGTCTACGCACTTTCCGTTGCTCCCACCGAAATTGCATCCAGGAGATGGAAAATAAAACTCTGCGAAGGATCAGCGATTGCCCATAATTCGTTCGGGAGAGCACGCTCCATAGGGATCTCCGCGTGGAGACAATTGAGAAGCAAATTGCCCACCAAACCAGCTGGTATGGCGCAAGACTGACTACAAACTGTAACAAATTGATTCGCACTCTGCCAAACAGCCAGCCGATTAGGAGGCTAAGGAGGCGTAATGTCTTCACTGAGTCATTATAAATACGTCGTTGAAGGCTTAAGGGCATTAGATAGATTACTCTCGAAGGAATCGACAAAATAAAGAAGCTGCGGCGCTTCAAAATTTCAAGAAGCTTCAGTTCTTGAGATAATCTTATCTCGTAAGGGTGTAGGCCAAGATCTTTATGCAAAATTCGGTTCAATGTAGCTTAAGAGACTATTAAGCTGTTCGGCGTTTTTCAATTGATCCACTTAAGCCTACGATATCTTCGGTACTTCGACAGGTGCATTGTCTCACAAGCACAGAAACCTTCAATAGTGAATATGTTGACTCAAAAATATCGAGTATAGTAAACACAACATTGGAATAAACGTTCTTAAAGTTGCATCCAGCGAATCAGAATTTTGGTAGTAGTTTTTAATTAATAATTTCGAATCGTTCGATCTTGAACTTCATTGTGATAAAAATGTAAGCCTGTACTGCCATTTTGACGTTGACAGAAGCTGAGAAAAGTTTAAAACAAAGTTTTATGTTCCTGGATATCTGCTTTCTTATATAAATGACTTCAAATGGTGAGCATAGAATGTAAGACTATATGAATATGTGTATTCAAGCTAGATTACATACATAAACAAATATTTTTATACGCTCAGCTTATTAACCGATGAATCAAAAGAAACATAAATATCAACGATCGACAATATTTCCGATTATTCATTTTTTGCTTCTTCAATATTTATAACAATTTTGAAGTGAATTGCTTTTGAGCATGCTAGAATAAATAAACACTTTTGCCCAATTCGAGAAATCTTTTATCGCACTTGAAAACAAACGCAACAACCTCACAAAAATGGGGAAAAAAAATATCACTCACTCAATCACTCGTATGCAAAATAATCATCATGCACACACTACCATTCATTCAGTCCAGCTTAATTTCATTCAATCTGTCTGTCTGTCAGTCAATCATTCAATTCGATTCATGCGAACTCTTTCAAAGCGATTTTTGATGAGAGGCATTTGATGCTGGCACATGATGGCTGGAACATGATATTTTTTCGGCAATGTGTGTTTATTTTACAATTGAAAGTCAATTGAGAAATGTTGCATTAAGCTGTGCAAATGCAAAAGTATCTACATACTCGTACTGACTGACTCAATGGACACAGTCCGGCGCAGTCCGGGTAAGTATGCTAGTGTTCAAGTGCAATGCTTGCGGGCTTTTTTTTTTTTTTTGAATTTTGAATGGATGAAGCCAGTTGTTGCTACGAAACGAAAAATACCAGCTGGCAGCTGCTCGCACTGAAATACATCTTTTACATTTTAGTTTTTTTTTTAATTTTTTTGCTGCGCCGGCTGTCATAAGTTGAGCAATTTGCAAATTTACAAGTTTCATCTTTATCGTAATTTATATAGTTTGCAGTTGAAGTTGTTTTTGCGCTGTTGCATGTTTAATATCGCTTTAAATTATGAATAACAGCAGCCGCATGCACGACGAAGTGCATACGACTACTCTTGACGATTCAAATCGGTTCAACTCAACTGATTGCATTTTCAAGTGGTGCACATTTGAAAGCATTGAATATGTTTGAAAAAAGTTTTTCAAAAATGCATTTTTTAGTTTGCAAAACTCAAATCGGCTGCGAAATTAAACGAAATAAAAACATTTTTCAATTGAATTCGCATAGTTTGTGTGAGTCGCTACTTATTTATGCAGAAAATACAATAATAAGAAAAAAGGGTCTGATCTCAACTTCAACAACTGTGCAACAAAATGCACATTTATGCAAATTATGTGCAACATGCAACATGTTGTCGCATACAGAATTTTGATTGAATCAAGCCAAACTGTTTGTCATTGCACTTGCAGCTAAGCGAAAGAGCAAAGGATACTTCAATTGCCCTGCTTCAAATTATATGCAATATAAACGAGGGTAGTTTCATGAGAATAGCTTAAATTTTTAAGCAAACTGCATCATTAAATTTATGTTCGGCAGGCAGACAGACAGACGAACAGAAGATTGTTAGCTGCTAAAATTGAATTGAATGGCAACATTGTATGACAACTTCAAACAACAACGAAATAATCTCTGCATAACACATGAATCATGATCACAACACATCAGCGGCCAAGCACTGCCTGAAAAAGTGTATTTATCTCAGTTACTAATTTCCAGCCGTCTGTCTTCCCTTCATAACTACTTTCAAACACAAACCTAATACTGCAGACTACTTAAAATTTGTTCATATTTTAATGTTTGAAATTTCAAAACCACAAGCACCTTCCAACACCAGTTCGTACCCTCCTCACAGCACATATTTGCATGCTGCCTGTTGCATGTGAAACCAAATTGAATTTTTATTAGTTTTTGATGAGTTACTCATAAAAAAATATCGGCCATAAAATAAAATGAGTCGAAGTTCATCATAATATGTGGTCTTAGCAAAGTGAAGCAGATAAATAAAAAAATTATATTGCGTTCTTCATTTGTGCACGAAAGGGGCAAAAGATATTGTATCTTTTTTTTTTATTTTTCTTTAATCATTTACTGCATTTACTCATACGCAGAGATAAGCAGCTTTCTTCGCATTTTTGTAAAATTAAATGAAAAATATAATCAAGAAAAAAATACAAAAAATTTGCAAATAAAAGATTGTACAATAAAAACATTAAAAAAAAAAAATTTTTTTAAAACATATAAAAACATTGCAAAAAAACAGCATTTCGCTTGCTTTTGCCTTTGTTATTTTGTGTAAATATAAACAAAATTAAAAACAGGAACAATAACAACATTTTACGGTGCAAAAACACACAAGTTTGCATATAAAAATGTCAATGAACCCTCTCGGCATGGAGCTGCATGATTAACATTTAAGTACACCGCGAGAAAAAAACGATTAATTGAACATGAGTTTTCAAACTTGTATCCGAACGGATTAAATAGATAAATTCAGCAGTCTTGATAAGTACAACAAATTGATCTCAGATAAACAATTTATTTTTTGTTTTAATTTTTTATTTTAATAAGCAAACTATTTGGCGAATAAAAGTGCAATTCTACCCGTTGTTGGCAAGGGTAAAATTTTCCAACTTCAACAAAAATTTTGCATGAAACTGACAGCATTTCATAAATTTTCATAACCAGCAAGTATTAGCCAAGCTCGGTGAAATGCGTTTTTAAATATTTATAGTTTAGAGTATATAAATTCAAGATGATTCCACTCAGAAGTTCTTAAAATCCACTCTGTAACTACTATATAGAAATAAGCTTTCTAACATTAGCGATTTCGGCTGCATGGAATATATCGAATATGCATTAATTCGTACGATGAGATGATGGAAAATGATGGATTCTTTCTCTTCAAACGAATCAATTGTGTTCGGTAGAAGTGCCCTTTGATCGTCTGACCCGATTTCAAGAGCTCATAATACAACACGGGCACCGATGCCTCCACAAATTACTCTCTGTGGCGAATCACTAAACGGTACAAGGCTCAGGCCTCACCTAAATCGGCTATAATGGAACCGTCAGGAGGCTGGTGCCATACATCCCTGGACAAAACAGAAGTGTTTGCAAGCAACGCTTGGTTGCGGAGTCACTTGAAACGCCGTTTCAAATGACATTGCCTGCTGATTTTGTCACTCTTGAAAAAGTCAAGCAGCTTGTGTTCAAGTTGAAGCCTAAGAAAGCACCGGGTGATGACCTTCTCGACAACAGAACCATACGGATTTTAGCAGATCAAGCTCTGCGGTTTCTAGTGCTCATTTACAACAGCATCTTACATGCGGCTTACTTTCCTAAAGTTTGGAAGTCTGCGAGTATTATTATGTTACTGCAGCCAGGAAAAAAGCCAACTGAGGTGAACTCCTACAGACCAATCAGCCTTCTCCCTTCACTTGGCTAAATAATGGAGAGGTTGATTCTGAACAGATTGCTCAAAATTGAGGCTGCTAGTTTGGCGATAACAAAATTCCAATTTGGATTCCGGATTCAGCATGGCACACCAGAACAACTGCATAGAGTAGTTAATTTTGCGCTAGAGGCCCTGGAAAAGAAAGAGTATGCGGTCGCTGCTTTCCTGGACATCCAGCAAGCCTTCGATAGAATTTGGCAAGCCGGGCTTCTGTACAAAGCCAAGAGCCTTCTAACCTCGCAGCTGTTCCAGCTCGTAGAGAGCTTCCTATCAGGGCGTACATTCTGCGTGACGGCCGATGGATGTAAGTCTTCCGTCAAAACCATTGAAGCTGGCATTCCCCAAGGCAGCGTCCTAGGCCCCACTTTATATTCCATCTTCACTGCAGATATGCCTACCCACACAGCAATCACTGGAGTAGATGAGGAAGATGTGCTAATCGCGACTTATGCAGACTGAGGTGCTTACAAAATGCCGCTGCATTATCCAGGCCATGAGTGCACTTCAGCAATACTTGGACGCATTCCAGGAATGGGCTGAGAAGTGGAACGTGCGCATCAATGGCGACAAATGTGCAGGCAACTGCTCTGGTGTCTCACTTAACGGCAGAGTAATAGATCACAAGCCAGCATACAAATACCTTGGTGTAATCCTGGATAGAAGACTAACTTTCGGCAGACATGTCACGTCGCTGCAACAATCATTTAGGACAAAGGTTACATAAATGTCTTGGTTGATTGCACCACGTAACAAGCTGTCGCTTGAAAATAAGGTCAGAATTTTCAAGTGTATACTAGCTCCTGGCCTTTTCTATGGCATCCAGGTGTTTGGAATTGCAGCCAAAACGCACTTGAACAAGCTGCGGGTTCTCTAGGCAAAAACACTGAGGAAGATCTCTGGGTCTCCTTGGTACATGAGAACCAGGGATATAGCACGCGATGTCAAGGTGCCTAAAATTGGAGTTAGAATCCAGTAGATTGCCGAAAAATACAATGAGAGGCTGGAATCTCATCCAAAAGGCCTAGCTAGGCGACTGGGTATTGCAGCCCTAAGAGCTTCTCGCCGCCGTACTGGAACGAGAAGAAGACTCCAACGCCAACGCTGGAAATGTTTGCTTGAACAACTGCCTAAGCTTTTGCAAGTACTTTTTGCGTTTGGCACTCATCTTCATCGAGCAATGCCTACAATTCTTCATCTTTAAACCTTTGTGGCTGTGCGGGTCGTTCTTTACCTTCTAAGTCTTTAAACCGTGCGATCCTCCTCTGGCACCATAAACTTCCACTAGCATACGATTACTTTCGATAGCACTTCTCTTCATGTTACAGTAATGAAGAAGAACTCCCCGCGGAAACACTTTATCTGGCACAAAGTTCGACATTTTCTGTTGAATATAAAAAATTGTTATATACGCTTCAACCCAATGACATATACTAAAAAATACCTGCATAGACAATAGCTTCCAAATGAATATATTCACGGATAAACAGGACGCGAAGTAATACTAGTAACGCCCATTTTTAGAGAACCTCACGAATTAATTCAATGGTTTATTCCCTTTCAAGGCTGAAATCTTTTTTCGATTTTCGCCTTTTTCTTTATCAGTGGTGTAGCTCTAAAGATATAAGTCCATCACTGTTAGACCTCATGCTATACATAAGTGACCACGTCACCATGACCAAAACCCAAACGGTTTGAAAATTTTCAGAGCAATAATTCCCTATATCTCTATTAAATTGTTATGAATTACAAGAAGTTTTACCTAAATATGATATACATATTGGTTTCTTATGGAGAGAATCTTCTCATAAATATATAACATAATTTCAATCCAATATTAGGTTAAACTCCCAAACAAACTCAACCACCCTCTATTAAGATTTCAAGTTATACAAAAATCAATTTTTTTTATATTCTCTGGATGGGCTCAATAGCTGCAAAAAAATTTACTATTTCGTTCCACTTTTTTACTTGTTTGGCTATATATTAAAATATATGAATTAACCAGTTGACTACAGTAAAAAGTTCAACGAAATTAGCTTTTTTTTAATAATTTCAATATAAACATTTGCTAACCGATTTTCTTTTTATCTTTTCAGGGTCGCTTTGTATGTGAATTTAATCAAAAAAAGAAAAACATTTAAATATTTGGGTAAGTTTAAAAAAAAAAAACACGAATCAATTGACATTAAACTTCGCACTTAGTACATTTAAAAGATAAAAATCGCTTGTAAATTAAGCAACAGATACTCTATCTACTATCTGTCTATCGAATGCAATAGGCAAACTTGTCAACAATCCGAACGAAAAAAGGAGCCCAATTGACGCCAAAATAGGCGTTTGCTGTGTTTGTTTAAATAGCTAAATTGCGACTAACTAGATTTCAAGCACTATAATTAAATGTGATTGTAAGATACCGGTAGGAAATTAAAAGCGTTTTATGCGATGCAAATGATAAAAAATTCAAACCTAAACTCAAACCAAACAAACAACAACTTTTTGTATGACATGCGCGACAACGAAAAAGAAGAAAAGAAAATAGAATAAAGTAAAAAAAAAAAAAAACTACTCGAACAAACACTACGTACTGTCATAATGCATTAAATGAGCCACACGCGCATATACTATACTATGACTAGATACATTTGTATCTGTATGTAGTGTACGAGTATCTGTGTGCGTTGATTACGAATGCCAAAGTACATAATATGTCAAATATTTAGTGAAATTATTTTTAATGAAATGTTGTGTCATTAGTCGATTGTACTAGAACGACAACGAACGGCAATGAACGCATTTCGAGGGGCGCGTCTGTGAATGTATCTGCATATATTGCCGTGTGTTTGGCTGTATGACTGTATACTGTCTGTCCGTCTGTCCGTCTGTCGTTTTTGTTAATTTAGCTAAAAGTGCATTTAATGTTATAGTTCTTATTGAAGTTTTCGACGTTGTTGTTGTTGTTGTTGGTTTTATTATTGTAATTGTTTTGTCTGCCTCCAAAAGTTTTTATATCAATGGACATGCACAGTGGGCACATTTTCGTATTTGAAACAGTAAGAGAAGAGTGCGTAATTATTATTTCAAGTGACATGCAGTCATCATCATTATGGTTAAAGTTACAGACAACTGCACAATCGAATGGCAAAGGTAGCACAGATACTTTTTTTTTTTAAGTGAAGTATCTATATATGTTAGTTTATATGGTCTTCTTCTGCAGCTTTTACAAAGCAATAAGCTGCAATTCGTTTGACGTTTGTCATGCACACGCACACACACAGAGTCAGTCATTCGCACACAGTTACTCGTACTTCGATCGATTGATTGCCGTCGATTTGACGCTCATCAAACTTCAGCGCAAGTTCATCAAGTGCCGCACTCTGCGAATACAAACTAAGCACAAATTTCTTAGAATAATTCACATGAACTGAATGCATTCGCAATGTGCGAACAGTCAGTGGTAGCAATGACTTGTATCTATTGGTCGATTGTATGTATTTATGCGCCTTTCGAATGCATTCACCACTCACTCGACAGATACTTAGATGCATTGTCCGTCCGGAAGTCTGTGCGGCGGCTATCTGCACGTTTATGTTTGTGTGCAACAACTACAAAATTATACTATTTGCTGTCAATCACTGTCAGTGCAAAACTTAAGCTATAAACAATATCGGATTTCTTGCCACAGAATACTAATTAAATTACGCAAAAAAAAAACAAAAAAAACAAATCGAATATCAAATAAAAGTAAGAAAGAGCTTAGAAGAGCTAGCTAGCTGGTTGCAATAATGTAATAAGCAAATAAGAGATTCAACTGACAAGATAAGCAAAGACAACACTCAAAGCTATACACACGCATATTAGATACAGGCAACACAACACAACACAGCACGCAGCATTTGCGCAGATACTTAGATACATACAACATACTTGCACACAGCACAGGCGGCACAGATGGAGCGTGCAGCAAGCCACTTGCAATCATAGACAGTATGTAGTCAGTGTATAATGATTATGTTGTGCCGCTCTGCTAATAATGATCATCGTCAACAGAACAGCACTGCTGCTATGATGTATCTGCAGTTGTTATTGGTGTTGCTGTGGCTGTTGCATTGCCACAGCATAAAATTCGCATGAAGATCTCGACCGCAATTGGTAATGAGCAGCGGCAACAGCAACGGCGCCGCCGTGCGTATGTACATTTGCCGCAATTCACATTAGTAGTTTGCTGTTGCTAATTTTAAAATGTATCTTTTTTTGTGCGCGCGGCTGATGCCTGCCTGCTTGCATGTTTGTGTCTGTGTTGTGCGTGTGCATACTATGAATATCTTTTTAGCATTTTTAATATATTTTAATTTATGCACGCACACACACACACACACACACACACACATACACAGACACCGACAGTTATATTCAATTTTCCAACACTGTGTGTGTCCGCTTTGGACCTGCTAAAAAGCAGGAAAATAAAAATGCGCAACAAAGAATTAAAATGGCAAAAAAATACATCACACAGCTACAAAAGTAAAAGTCAACAACAACAAAAACAACAACAGTGTACACTTGGAAAACAGTGAACAAAAAAGATACACAGCTTCATAGAATAAAAGCAACATTAATTTTAATTTAATGAATTAAACACACGCGGTGGTGACTGTTTCATTAAAAGATGCAGATACATGAAATTGTCTAAAAAAAAAAAGATTGTGTCGCTTGTTTGTGTTTTTTTTTTTCTGTTTCGAATGTTGCTGATTTTGTTGTTGCTGTTGTTGTTGTTGTTGTTGTTGCAGTTCACTATGAAGTCATCGTGTGTCATGTTGCGCGATTTTGTTATTGAGAATGTATACAATTATTTAATTTTTTTTTTTTTTCAGTTTATTTTCCATTTGCTCGCTGTGTACTCATAAAAGAAGACATCAATTGTAAAAATAAATATTTATAAGTACAGATGTGACAGATGTGCATAGTTTATAGTGATGATGTATTGATTTCATGCTAAGCACTCAAGAGCAACACAACAAGTTGGAAAGGCATTTAACAACTTAACACAGACTAAGTAATCGCTTAAATGGTGTCGCAGAGATTACATACTTTTAAAAGTGACCAAGACGGGGCATGAGAAAACTACAGAAAGGCATAAGCATACGCAATGTCGCGTACATGTTTATTGCCACACATGGACTAACAATCAGTTCAGCTAATGAAACTGAAAAAGAAATATGTACTTGAATTCCAATTCGATTGACACCAACTATAAACAGAATTCCTGAGAGTTGAAGTTCTTTGCTGTCATAGTTTGTAAAAAAAAGGCAGCAGCCAATGTGAAATGTTCCTCAAAGGAGCATGAATAAGACTTTCAAAGCCATGTATATGCAGACTATTTTCCACAAATTCTGGTTGCCAAAGTGTTATGTGCTAATCCTTTCCATATCTTTCACAAGAAAAATATTTGCAATGTCATCAGTTAGACTAGCAATACAATCTGCAAAAAATATTTCGAGCTTCCTGCGTATATAAAGGCTTATTGTCAGATAAGAACGTTTTACAGTTACAATGGATTTTAAAATTAATAAAAATAAGCAAAATTGTTTTGTGTTGATCTCATCATGAAAATTCGCGTTGCTAGTTTTGACTGTATGCATCGTCCTAACCATTTTTGGATAGCCTCCACTTTTTTTTTATATATAATTACTTTATTTGACAGGAATCAGGATTCGGTATATCCTATAACCATATCATGTCGCACCCTTCTATTATAATCACCAAACTGTACAAATTATTGTGAGAGTGTTCTCGAAATTTATTAACAGTCATCTCCGTCTATTAGGTGTAGCGCCGACTCCAATAATAGTCCTTCTTAATCTTTCTATTGGACGCCTATGTGACAAACTCCTTGCAAGCCTCTTGGCATGATTTAGTAGTCTGAAGTTGTAGCGGCTTGTGTGGTGAATGATTTCTTGTTCTATAGTGTTAAGCCTCAAGTCTCAGTGTAGTGTTGTGTTGCGCATGTACCAGGGGCACTCTGTAATCTCACAAAGACTTCTATTTTGCAGCTTTTGGATTTGCTGCCTGTGTGTTTTGGCTGCGATGCCCCATATTTGTATCGCATGTCTCTAGATAGGAACCACCGCACAGTTGTAAACTGCGTAAAGATAGCCGACTCCTCCTATTGAGCATCCAGAAAAGCTGCCTTAGTATGAGCCGACATCTAGTTATTAAATTATGTACATGTCGTGCAAATGTAAGCCTCTTATCCAGCGTCACACCTAGGTACTTGACGTCGTTTGCCTAATCAAGGGCGATGTTGTTAAGCCAAATCTGGGGCAACATTTTTTTCTAAGTGTGAACATTTATGCACTTCCGCGGATTTAGTTTAATATTCCATAGGTTGGTCTAATTCTCCAGCTCGTGGACATACTCCTGCACGCCATCTGCTGCATCGTATTCGCATTTGGCGTTGTAGAGAATTGCGACGTCATCTGCGTAAGACTTGCAAATATGACTTACTCGTTGGCATTATATCCTTATTGGGGACAGGGAGATCGGCATTGAACAAGAAGTACAGCAACGGTGCCAGCACACTACCTTGTAGAACTCCGGCTCTCACGGGATGGACAGTTGAGAGCTTCTATCGCACTTTCACTTGAAAATTATGGTCTTCCAAGTAAGACCGTATTATCAAGTAGAAAGAGTGATGGAAATATAGCCTTGATTTTCGCTTACAGACCAGCGTGTTAAACTCGGTCAAAGGCTTCCTGCACGTTCACAAAAACACCATTGCAGTACTCCTTTTCATTAAACGCCTATAAAATCTGGTTCACTTACCTGTGAGCTTGCTCAACGGTGCCAT